>SJYV01023048.1:143939-200013 GCA_006410875.1 Neotragus pygmaeus
AAGAGCCCAGAACTACTATCAGCTCTATAACCCCACATCCTCCAGATACTATGCAATGTAAGAGGGAAAATGCCAGCCTTTCCCTGACTTCCAACTTGATTACCACTCCAAGTCTCCCTTGTTGGGAGTTCTGGATCCCCCAGTCCTGCCAAAGTCTAGAGCCCTTGATGTGGTAGATGAATAAGGATTTGGATGCCAGGCCTCCATCACTCTGTAGGCTCTTCCCCTTGAACGTGACATTTTGGATCTGGCTATTTGACTTACTTGGACCATGAAGAAACTACTTATTGGACCGTAAAGAAAGCTGAGGCCCAAAGAATTGGTGCTTTTGATCTGTGGTGTTGGAGAAGACTCTTGAGAGTCCCTTGGACTGCAAGGAGATCAAACCAGCCAATCCTAAAGGAAATCAACCCTGAATATTCATTGGAAGGACTAATTCTGAAGCTGAAGCTCCAGTACTTTGGCCACCTGATGTGAAGAACCGATTCATTGAAAAAGACCCTGGTGCTGGGAAAGATTAAAGGCAGGAGAAGAAAGGGCAACAGAAGATGAGATGGCTGGATGGCATCACCGACTTGATGGANTCTGAAGCTGAAGCTCCAGTACTTTGGCCACCTGATGTGAAGAACCGATTCATTGAAAAAGACCCTGGTGCTGGGAAAGATTAAAGGCAGGAGAAGAAAGGGCAACAGAAGATGAGATGGCTGGATGGCATCACCGACTTGATGGACGTGAGTCTGAGCAAGCTCTGGGAGTTGGTGATGGACAGGGAAGCCTGGCGTGCTGCAGTTCACGGGGTCGAAAAGAGTCGGACATGACTATGTGACTAAACTGAACTGATGTGACTTACTTATAATTGCCTGAAGCCCCCAGCAATGCTTTTTCTCCCTTTGGGGCCTCTGTCTCTTTCTCTTCTTCCTTTACTAACTGTCCCCTGTCTCTCCCTCAGGCCCATTTCCAAGCCTGATGGTGGTGCCTCTGCTCTGTGCTCCCACCAAACTCTGCTTGTATTATCCACGCACACACCATGCTATGATGTTCTTTTCTTTTTCTTTTTAAAGTTTTCATTTTGTGTTGGGGTATAGCTGGTTAACAATGTTGTGATAGCTTCAGGTGGACAGCGAAGGGACTCAGCCATACATATACATGTATCCATTCTTCCCCAGGGCTCCTGGTAGGCTACAATCCTTGGGGTTGCAAAGAGTCAGACACAACTGAGCAACTAAAACTTTCATGTTTCGTTCTGCCCCGAACTCCCCTCCAGTCCAGGCTGCCACATGATACTGAGCATGTACTATGCAATAGCTCTTCGTCAGTTATCCATTTTAAATACAGCAGCGCGTACCTGGCCATGTGATGTCCTTTTCCTGAAGGCATGAAGACTGAGTCCCGTGAGCACAAGGACACGCCCACCTCACTCACCTGTGTGCCCATGGGGTCTAATGTAGCACCTGATGGGGGTGGGTGGGGAATGAATCTTATTGGAGCAAATGTGTATTAGGTTTTATCATTGGTTGTTGTTATCACAGGGACCCAGCCCACCTTGCACTAGCTTACAGCTCTACCACTTTGCTGCCGGGAAAGCACCAGAAACTGCTCCTCCTTTTTCAAGTACAGCTTGGACAACACCAGGAAGATGCCGCTGTTCTGACTCTGGTCCTGTGCCCCATGCACTATGGCCAAGGGTGGAATGAGATGGCTGGAGTAAGAAAAGAAGGAGAGCCTTGCTAACGCAAGTCAGCATATGCAGCAGACAAGCCTCAGGTGGCACTATGGAAGCAGGGACTCTCCCAGGAGCTCGTGAGCCGGATGTACTGCCCAGATGCAGGAAATGATTCTTCCCGTCATCTACCTACGCCTTCCTGGACTGTCCCTTCTAGAGCTTCATGTTGACGGACTCCTCAGTTTCCTTATGTGTTGTTTGTTAGCTTTTATGGGATTATCTAATTGGTTACAGGAGACAGACATGCTTGAGTTGGCCTGTGAGATAAGACATGGTGGCAGGAAGTATAGCATATCATGTGAGACTAACTGGAAATGTTAAGGTTATGAGAAATGAGGCATTATCGTCTGACAGCCGAAAGCCACTGTCTTCTCATTTCTGCATCTATCTGTCTGCTCGATTCTTCCTTTCTGCAAAATGGCTTTACCTGCAAAAAGTGGCCCCGCTAAAGCTGATAGATTTCTAAGTCCTCAGTTTGAGAGCAGTAACACATGGCCTGGCTTCTCTGATTTTTTACTTCCTTATTTCTGCCAGTGGGTTAGTTTGAAGCAGCTGTCCCCAGAGTCCAATCAGCTTTGGGCTAGGGACAAAGTTGGGCTTCCCAGGTGGCTCAGTGATAAAGAACCTGCCTGTCAGTGCAGGAGACATAAGTTCTATTCCTGGGTCTGGAAGATCCACTGGAGAAGGAAATGGCAGCCCACTCCAGTATTCTTGCTTGGGATATCCCACAGAGGAGCCTGGTGGGCTACNCCAGCCTGTTCTCTGATCCACATGCCATCCCTTGGTCCTGATAGGCAGCCCCGAGTACCATCTCTATACCGAGCCCAGGCTAGGCCAGGCCCCTGGCTTCCCAGGGGAGATGTCAGACCCATAGCCTGCAAGAATATAGCTAATACTGGCTTGGCCAAAACATTCATTCAGGGTTTTTATACCATCTTATGGAGAAAAACCAACCCAACACCTAAATGATGTTTCCTGTGTGGGCACCTTCCTGTGTCCTGAGTTTATTAGCTCAGTCCTCACTGCCCTCCATGAGGGGAGGCCACAGTCTTACCCTCATTTCCCCAGATGTTTCCAGGATCGCACAGATGTCATTCGCGAGGCCGGGGAATCTGAACCTCTGGGCACTAGGGCCCGCCTCCCAGGACTGCCCTCCTGATGCAATAACAGATTCTCACCATCCTCACCTGCCCCATGGCCCAACTTTCCACATTTACAAAATTGAGTTCCTGATTTTTTTTTTAGCCAACAAGCATTTATCTCCAAAAACTGTTTCAAAAATTCCCAGCCAGCCCCAGCTCAGAGTCCCTGGCATTCTAGGTGGTGAGGCTGGGCTGCAGAGAGCAGGAAGTGAGGCCCCATGGGAAGTCCCTGCGGTCAGGGCCAGGACATGGCCCTGCCTGGCTCTGACACCCGGCTCCTTGCACCATGCATCCCCTGGCCTGACTTTAGGCCCCGTCGTGGGCTGAGCCGAGGAGCTAGCCCAGGCCTGAGACATGGTTGGGGAACCATGAACTGCTCCTCCCAGACTGATTTGAATGATAAACCTTCCCTCAAACCGCTGGCCTGTCCTTCCAGGACAGAGGAGGCACGCTTGAAGGTGGTGGGATCCAGATGGGGGGCAGCCACCAGCCTGGCTTCCGGTTCACCTGTGCCCTAATCAGTGGTCCCCAACCTTTTTGGCATCAGGAACCGGTTTCATGGAAGGCAATTTTTCCACAGAAGGGGCTGGTGGGTGGTGGTGATTCAGGTGATAATGGGAAGGATGGGGAACAGTAGATGCCTGAGGGGTTGGGGACCTGTGCCCTAAGTCATTGATGACAGCAAGGCCCTATTTCAACGCACACAATTTATAAAGCCTTCCAGAGGGTGACTGTCATTCCTTCTTGCAGCCAGCTCCTCTCCTCAGGTGGGGCAGAGAGTGACTGCTCCCTTTGCAGTTATCAGAATAAAGCCCAGGGAATAGAAGGAACCCATCCCGGGTCACACAGCTCTTTAGTTGCAGACCTGGGATGAGACCCATGATGCAGAGCCTTGTGAGAAGCCCTTGCCTCTGCTCCCATGTATCAACCTAGATAGTTTTAAAGTTTTCCCACTTTCCTGAGCTGTCTGCTCTCTGCTGGCAAGGTCTGGGGACCATGAAGCTATTGAGCTGGTCAGTTCTGAATGGCAAATGGGAGAGTGGGTTGGGAACACAAACTCTTCCAGAGAAGGTGGAGAGAGCCTGGCCTCTTGGATAGCATCATGCCAGCGGTTGGGCATAAGGCTTGAGGGTAACATGAATACTCCCTGCTCCCTAAGCCAAGCCCAACCACACGGGCCTCAAACCACCAGAAAGATCCCAACTAAGAGCCTTTGTGATTGCTGTCCCTCCACCTGGAACATTCTTTCTCTTCCTTATTCATCCAGGTCTCATCTCAGTGGTAAAGATTCCACCTGCAATGCAGGAGACACAGAGATGCAGGTGTGATCCCTGGGTCGGGGAGATCCCCTGGAGGAATGCACAGCAACCCATTCCAGTATTCTTGCCTGGAGAATCCCATGGACAGAGCCTGGACAGAGGGCTACAGTCCATAGCTTGCCTTCTCAGAGAGGCTTCCCTGGACCACTTTCCCTAAAATCGCACACATCCCAGGTCCCTTGAAAACCTCATGTTTTTTCTTTCCCCTCTAGCACTTACTGCTGTCTGAAGTTAGTTGACTTGTTTCTTGTCAGCCTTCTCCAAAGAACATCAGAGAGCGGCTTCCCTCGTGGCCCAGTGGTAAAGAATCCCCTGGCCAAGGCAGGAGACATGGGTTCAATCTCCGGTCCCACATACTGTGGAGCATCTAAGCCCGTGCACCCATGTAACTACAGACCCTGTGCTCTAGAATCTGGGAACCACAGCTACTGAAACCCAAGCACCCTGGAGCCAGTGCTCTGCAACAAGAGAAGCCACGGCAATGAAAAGCCCGAGCACCACAACAGGAGAGTAGGCCCTCCTCTCCACAGCTGGAGAAAGCCCATGAAGTAACAGAGACCCAGCACAGCGAAAAACACATAAATAAATATAGTTTTTAAAAGATCATCAGGGACCTTCTGTGGCTTTCTCTGGAGGCTTGCCAGAAGAGAACCTTCTTCTGGTTAAGGTTAAGGGCACACAGGGTTAAGTCTACCCACATTGTCTGGATGAAGGTGCACACACAGGCACAGACTGGGGCTTACTGGGGTTGGCTGGAAACGTAGGTCCAGCCCCACTAATCCAGCTCAGCTTCTCACATGTGACCTCCGATTTTATGCAGATCAGAACCCGTCTGGCTTCTGTTAGCCTGAGTCACCGTTCTGGCAGCTGGGCTTGCCCACCTCCTTGCAGTGGCCAGCCCTGCGTGGGTATGTGGGAAGGCAGGCTGGGGCTCCTCCTCTCACCCTCCGCCAAGAATCAGGTAGGAGGGAGTGGTTCTGCCCTGGGAGGGGCTGGTGGCCCAGGTGGGGCCTGGCTGTGCCTCCTTCCTGTGTCGCCGCTCCATCTGGAGCCAGAGCCTGGAAGACCTTGGAGGACCTCATCTTTCACCATGGCTTTAGGTAAGCTCCTTCTGCTTCTGTTTTTCCATCTGAAACATGGGAATGAAAAGTATTTACCCAGTGCTCTCAGACTCTGAAGAGCAGACTTCAAGGGGAATGTCAAGGGCATGGAGCTCCTGGCCTGTCTAGAGACTGGGCCACCAAGCAGGCAGCGGCCACCACGGGGAGGCTGTGCAGATGTCTGAGGCAGGGGCTGCAAACCCCGTGCATACTGAGTGAGCAGGCGGCCCAAGGAAGCATGCCTGTGTGAGAAAGTAATCATGAAGCCCTTGGAGCCCATTGGTCATTTCCTACTGTCAACAGAGAGGTGGAAAACTGGAGAAATGTTTCTGTAAAGCATGAGAAAGAACATTGTGAGCTCAATGAGAAATACTAATACAATCTGGTCCTCAGCCATAGATCTGAGGGGTAATAGAGAAGGGCAGGGACTGTGTAGAATTAGGGGCTGTCACTAGTCAGTACTAGCAAGTGGCTGGCCCATGAGAATGCAGGCTGAAGTGGCCACAACTTCTCTTTTTTTTTTTTTTTTCTTTTTTGGGCCACATCATGCAGCATGTGGGATCTTAGTTCCCTGACCAGGGATCAAACCCACAACCCCTGCAGTGAAAGCATGGAGTCTTAACCACTGGACTGCCAGGAAAGCCTCAGAACATCTCAGTTTTCAAAAAGAGCTGGGTATTCTGGTGTTGTGATGTGTAGCATTCTGATCAAATGAAACAGTAGTAGCACTGTTAGTCGCTCAGTAGTATCTGACCCTGCAACCCCATGGACTGTAGCCCACCAGGCTCCTCTGTCCATGGAATTCTCCAGGCAAGAATACTGGAGTGGGTTGCCATTCCCTTTGCTGGAGGATCTTCCTGACCCAGGGATCGAACCCAGGTCTCCTGTATTGCAGGCAGATTCTTTATTGTTTGAGTTACAGGGAAGTCCCAAAATGAAACAATAAAGAAAGCAAATAAAATATTCAGTCTATGAGCTACTGGTTTGCAATTTCTGGTTAAAATGTATATTGGGCAGAGAAAAGATCTTAAGGTTGGTGGTCTGAAGATCCAATTTTTAATTCTAAATTCGCCTCTAGTGGGTAACTTTTTTCTCCTTTTTGGATCTCACTTTCCTCAATGTCAAGAGGAGGCTGGCAAACTCAGGGTTTCAAGGACACAGTAATAACTAATCCTTTCATAGCACTTGCTCCAGCTGGGCATTCTGCTGAACTGTTTACATGGTTTAATTCTCCCCATAACCACATGAGGAAGGACTACCATGGTTCACATTTTCAGAAGAGGAAGCTGGGCCACAGAAAGGTTAAGTAACTTGCTCAAAGCAAGACAGCCAGTATAAGGGAATGAGCTGGGCCTGACAGCAGACAGTCTGTTTCCAAACCATGGAATGTACTCTAGGGGCACAGATACCAAATGTGATCATGGAGGGAGAAATGCTTTGTAAACCACAACCAGGATTTCTGAAGCAGCCGACCTTCCCCTTCCCCCAGAGGGTGTAACAGTCTCTAGTGAGCTGTGTGAAATAGCGCATAGTCTTGTGTATCTTTCAAATGTGTAAAGGAAGATGCAACTTCTGGGAACAGACAATGATCTACTATGAAGAAATCACTATGCTTATAAATGGTTCATTTCAAAATATTTTCACCTGGCACATAGTAGATGTTCAGTTAAAACTTGGTGCTAAAGTATAACTTGGATTGGATTGAATTCAAGCAACAAATGTATGTGAACCCAGTGAAGACACTGTGATTCCTGGGAGGAGGAACCCACATTCTCTAACACCTGGAGCATAGGTGGTACCACTGATGCCAACCAGAGAGGGCCCAGAGATAATCATGGTTTGACAGAAGAGCTGTAAAAGTGAGGAAAGAGACAAGGATGAAGATGGAATTGCCCTTTGTGTACTCTGTGCTATCCTGGACAAGTATTTACTTCAGTGGAACTCTGTTTACACTGCTGACCTTATAGCTGATGCGTGTGAAGGAGGAGGAAGGGGAGGAGAAGGGAATGAAGATGATGACAATGAAAAAGTAAATATTTTCTGCAACTTAAGTCTGAAAACGATTTCAGGCTACTAGATGGTGACCATGTCTTGATTACATAGTTGGAGGAAGTTAAATATGAATGGCTTAATTGAACATTAACTTGATCAGAATGAAAGTGATTGATTAACACTATATCTGCTACAGTCTCTTTTCTTGAGTGGAAGACTTACCAGGGTTTTGGAGTACTCTAGCATGCTTTACCTACCTGTCTATTCATGTAGTAAAATGGACAGCATCCCTGGTACTAGGTTACTTGGAAAGGGACAATGATTGATATTTAATTGTGCCTGCAATTTGCAGCACTAGCTACCAGATGATGCCAGCACCTTCTAAAGTTTTCTTGTGTTAGTCACTCAGTCTTGTCCGGCTCTGTGACTCCATGGACTGTACCTCACCAGGCTCCTCCATTGATGGGAGCTCCCAGGCAAGAATATTGGAGTGGGTTGCCAATTTCCTTCTCCAGGGCATCTTCCTGTCCCAGGGATCGAACCTGGGTCTGCTGCACTGTAGGCAGATTTTTTACCATCTGAGCCACCACGAAAAGTTTCTTAAGGGTGAGCAATCTTCTGTTTTCTGGGAACTGAAATGTTCCCAGGATGCAGGGCTTTCAATGGGGCTTCTCCAATGGCTCAGCAGGTAAAGAATCTGCTTGCCATGCAGGAGACACAGGAGACACAGGTTTGATCCCTGGGTTGGGAAGATCCCCTNGTTTTCCGGGAACTGAAATGTTCCCAGGATGCAGGGCTTTCAATGGGGCTTCTCCAATGGCTCAGCAGGTAAAGAATCTGCTTGCCATGCAGGAGACACAGGAGACACAGGTTTGATCCCTGGGTTGGGAAGATCCCCTGGAGAAGAAAACGAAAATTCATTCCAGTACTAGGAGCCTGGAGGACTATAGTCCAATGGGTCAAAAACGGTTGGATGAGACTAAGCACAGGGCTTTCAGTACTGAAACCAAGAATATCCTGGAAAAACTAGGGAAACTGGCCATTCTAGTCCATAACCAAGTAAAGAGGTTTCTCTTTAACCTATGTAAGGTTTTAGAATCATCCTTTCTTTACTAGCAAAAAAACCTCCAAAAATTTTCAAACAGTGAGAATAAATCACTGCTCTATATGACATGAGCTCAAACACATAGGGAAGAGTATAAGAACAAATACAATTCTTGTTCCTGTTAACTATGCGATGAAGCATAGGGAAGAGTATAAGAACAAATATAATTCTTGTTCCTGTTAACTATGCGATGAAGCAGAGAGGAAAAGATGTCACCTGCTTCTCTAGCAGGACTGCAGTGTGGAGAAATTGGGTTCAAATCTTGGCTCAACCAAGATCTGGGGAAAGTGATTTAATTTGTCTGAGCCTTGATTTTTTTTTTTATTCTACAAAGTGAGTATATCCTCATCTTGAGAGTGTATCTCTCGAGGGGTATGTATACCCACCTTGCTCAACTGTTGCATGTGTATCTGCTCAGTCACTCAGTTGTGTCTGTTTCTTTGTGACCCCATGGACTGTAGCCCACTAGGTTCCTCTGTCCATAGGATTTTCCAGGCAAGAATACTACCAGCACTTGGGCTTCCCCGGTGCCTCAGTTGGTAAAGAATCCACCTGCAATGCAGGAGAACTGGGTTTGATCCCTGGATTGGGAAGATCCCCTGGAGAAGGAAATGACAACCAACTGGGAAATCCTGTGGACAGAGGAGCCTGGCAGGCTACAGTCTATCGGGGTCACAAGAGTCAGACATGACTTAGCAACTAAATCACCACCAAACAAGACCTGTATAAAAGANCATCTTTTCTACCTTCCTCCCCAACCCTCTTTTTCTTCTGGCCACACCATGAGGCCTGAGGGAGTTCCCTGATCAGGGATTGAACCCAGGCCACAGCAGTGAAGACACCGAATCCTAACCACTAGACCACCAGGGAACTCCCCCTTGTTCCCTTTCTTATTTATCATTTCTTCCTTTGTTTCTCTCTTGTGTCCTTAGTATATGGCATAGGCTTAGCCCATCATAGGTGTTCAGTGCATGTCTGTCAAATTAAACAAAAATCCAATGTACTACTTATTTACCAGAAATAAATATTATAGAATAGGCCCCATGAACACTGAATTGTCAGCTTCCTAATGACAGTCTAGGAAGTTGCACCAAAACCTACAAAGGCCACATCCTGTAGCTATCCTACCTCTGTGCACTGTTAATCTGCCTTGCTGATTGATTGATTCTGCCACCACAATCTCTTATCAGTTCTACAGGCATATTGGAGAGGAAATAAATCTGCCCCTTGGTAGCATATTTCTACCTTTCCTTCCTTTTAATCTTTCCTCTCCCACAGCCAAAGAATTAGGCCTCTAAAGTCATCTCNACTTACTAGCTGTGTGCTTTAGGCAGGCAACCTTTGTTTTTTGTTAGAGCCTTTTATTTTTTAACATTAATTATATTATTTTTGTTTGCTGAGTCTTCGTTGCTGCGCAGCCGCTTTCTGTAGTTAGGGCAAGTGGGCATCTCCCTGCAGTGGCTTCTCTGGTTGCCGAGCACTGGGTTTAGGGCACCCAGGCTTTGGTAGCTGCAGCATGCAGCCTCAGTAGTTGCGGCTCCCGGGCTCTAGAGTACAGACTCAGTAGTTCTGCACTGGGCTTAGCTGCTCTGTGGCTTTCGGAATCTTCCTGGACCAGGGATCGAACCCATTTCTTGTGCATGGGCAGGTGGATTCTCATCCAGTGTCCCACCAGGGAGGTCCTGTTACAGCCTTTTAAAATGGAGCTTTGAATAATAGTACCAACCTCAGGGTTTGTGTGTATTAATAAAGCACTTAGCGTGACAATACATTTAATCAATGTTAGCTCTTTTTATCCTTATACTGTATTTATGCTTAAGAAGATAGAAATGTTTTTACTTAAGATGCTTAATTTTAAGACAAATTTTGGTCTTTTAATGAGTAAAACCTATTTCACTTGAAATTGAGCTTTACAGGAGTTTGTGATGTTTCATGGTGTTTATAGCTGTATCCGTCTTATTCAGTAGTAGTTGACCAGGTTTAATAGTAGCTTGGTAGTTTACTCATAGTCCCAAAGAGTTTGTAACAGTTTTTTGAGGAAGGAGGCTGTGCTGTACTCATTCTTGTATTTCTCGTAAGTACCTTGTACACAGTAAGCACTCAGTTCATTAAATGAAAGAAAAAAGGTCATTAGGCCTGAGAAGGAAAGGCAAAGAGCAGTCAAGCCCTTAGTGAACACTCCAGGGCAGATACTATCTTGACTGTAGTTTAAAGGATCTGCAGAGAAGGACCTGAGTGATTTGCAGCCCTTCGTAAGGCGTAAGCACTTAAAAGGGAAGAGGCCTGGGTTTGGAGTCTTACCTGGGTTTTTTGCGACCGTGTCCTTGAGTAGGTTGTGTCCTGTTTTATAAGAAAGAGCTAATGATGCACCCTCCCTAGATTGAGGTGACGGTGAGTGAGAGGGTGCAAAGCGCCTCAGCACTGTGTTCAGTAAATAGTGTTGTTGCACAGGCCCTATGTCTACTACCATTGCAGCTAGCCATCAGGAAGGTTTAAAACATTTGAGGAGGAGCCTTATTTGTTATGAACATTTTGAACAAATTCTTGGAATAGGTTCTTTCAAAGAAGTAGTGGCCATGTAAAATGACTGCCTGGGTCTTCAGTAAGAAAATGCGTGGGTGGGCATCTCGTATGTTGGAGTCGAAAAGTGAGGAAGGATTTGCACTTCCAGTATGTAGGTCTTTGAAATGTAGCCCTGTCCTCTAAAACGCTTTCTCCTTTGATAACAAAGTTCCTGACATTTCTAGGGATTTTCTTAAAATTCCTTACATTACCTCACACTATTTCTAGATATTGCTGTAAGATAGCAATATCTAGTGGTGATTTTTTTTTCTTAAAAATAACTTTTATTGTAGAAAAATTAGAAAATACAGGTGAAAGATTGCTTGGTGATAATTTCTGTCTTTTGATGGGTAGTCTTACAAATATTTATGTATTCCTGCATATACTTATGTGTATATACTTGTATGCATTTTTATCAAAATAGCTCAAACATATACATAATCTTAGGGAATTTGCTCTTTTATGTCTTAAGTAATGCATTTGGAATGTGTGTAATGGCTCCATTTACATTATCCTTTGTAATGGCTGAATGATATTTAATATGATAGATGTACTGTCCTGTATTTACTCATGTCTGATTGAATTTACTTTCTTTTTAATTTTTTAGCTACTGTTTAACGTTTTTCAGTAAATGTTCTTGTGAAATTTCAAGTCATTTTGATTACTTGAGAGTATAGAGTAATGGTGGGGCTGGTATATAAACCAAGAATTGAACCCACTTTGAGGTGCAGGTAGTTCTCACAGTGTAGTTAATGGATTATTACTAAAACTGAGAACCTCCTGGTGGTGGATGGAGATCTCCTTTTACTGACATGCTTGTATTATAAATGCTTATGTTGGAGTTTTGGCATGAATTCTATTTTTATTGTAGAACTTGTAAAAAGCAAACATCATTTGATTGGTAGATAATCAAGTTTAACCAATCTTTAACTCCGAGTTACTGTTTTAGAGATTGAAGGGCTATTGGAAGTAGATACAAGCTTATACTGTTCATATAGTTTGTGACAGAAGTGTTAGTCACTTATTTTGTTCTTCCCTTTTTTTGGTGAGTCTTTTTCAGGTTTGGCATACTTGCACAACTTTTAGTTTGGTCTTAGTTAATTTGGTGGGGATGACAGACACATAAGCCTGTGGCTAAACACGTATCCAGCTCTAGACAGAAGGGAGAAGCAGTAGCATGGTGGCTCCTCCTGTATAAATGGGAGTTGTCTCTGGTATTAATAGGAAATCCATTTAGTAGATGTAACATGGGCAGGAATATGCTATAGAGCAACCGTTGAGATTCTCTCCATGCTGAAATTCTAATGAAACAAAATATAGATAGAGCCATCCTCTCTGCTGGATCCTGAACTTTTCTTGACTCAGTTTTAACATGAAGCATGTGCTTATTCATGCTTTGGCAGCTCAACAATTATAAATCTTTTTTTTTTTTTTTTTTATTGGTATCAGCCTTGAGTCTGACTTTGAATAAAGAACAGTTTAACACACCCTGTAAGCTAGGTCCCCCTTTCTCAGTGTGTGTATTTAGCTGCAATAGTTGAACATGAGACAGGGACCTCCGATAGTTGAACATGGGGCAGGGACCTCCGAAACTTCCTCTCAACCATTCACTGCAAATGACTTTTCTTTTTGTGCACTGTTCGCAGCAGCTAAGTTGTGGAAACAACATGGATAGATAAATGGGTAAATAAAATGTGACATAAACATATAATGTAATACTAGGCAGTTTTAACAAAGAAGGGAATTTTGCAGTGTGTCACAACATGAATGAATCTGGAGGACTTCGTGCCGAGAGAAAGTAGCCAATCATCAAAGTGATTCCACTTAACATGAGGTACCTGAAATTGTTAAATTCATAGGCTTAAAGAGTGGAATGGGTGAAGGGGGAAATAGGGAGTTAGTAATCAACAGGCATTAAGTTCAGTCCTGCAGATGGATAAGCTCTAGAGATCTGTTCTTTACCATTGTACCTATATTGACACTTAAAATTATTAAGAGGATAGGTTTCACGTTAAGGTGTTCTATTTTTTTTTTTTAAGTTCTGTGTTTTTTTGCCCCCCAGTAACCTGTTTTATAGCCAGGTTCAGTGGGGACTTCTTCCTGATATACCAGAGCTCTGTGGTGTCTGTTGGAAGGCATTCCTAAAATCCCTGTCATGGGGTCTGCTACTGTGGCCTTTTTCTAGGTCATAGGCTCAGGCCTCTAAAGAATGGGTAGGGTATAAGTGAGATTTTGTGACTTTAGCAATTTTATTATCACAAAGTGGCAGGCAACAGAGATATCTCCGTCTCTGTTGAGAACTTGTATTAGTTGGTCCTGCCTTGATAAAAGGTACAAAAGGGCAGCCCTTTGCATCAGATTCTGAAGGTTGCCTTGCCTTATCAATCAAGCCACGAGCTCAAATCATTCAGTAAAATCAGTAAATTGTAAGTGCCATTAGGTTTTAGATGTGACATAATTTTTTTCCCCTCTCTGACTGGTCATATATTTTCTTACTGATTATTTCACTAACTGGTACTAGTGATGGGCTTAACTATTTGAATACTGATAACCTTGCATAGTTAACTACTAAAATGTAGAAGAAAATATAAATGGAGGTACTGTGTGATTTAGTACTGCTTTTGAATTGAGGTTTTTAAGTACCTTAAAGTCAGGATCTGTACTTTAAAAAAAAAAAAAAAAACTCATTTGTTTTTATTAGGTGTTGACTAGAAAACTAACAGTAAGTCAACCATAGTATCTAAAGAAACATTGTATAGTGAATGCCTCTGTACTTAACCACCTGAATTACTAAAAAGAATGTATTAATGAAGCAAGTGAGACCAGAAAGCATCTATGTGTCCCTCACCCTAGAGGTCCTCCCTGTTATGAGCTGCCTTTATCATTCATTTGCTTTTCCATGGATTTGATCCCTTAGATAATGCACTGTTTCGTTTTGATGTTTTTGAAGGTTTTGTAAATCACTGCATGTATTCTGCAACTTGCTTTCTTTATATTCTGTTCTTGAGATTCACCCTTGTTGCGTGTCACTCGAGTTCTTTCATTTTCATTGCTCTATAGTATTTGTGAATTAATGTGTCAGTTTATTCATTCCTTTGTTGATGGAAATTTGGGTTTTAGGTTTTTACTGTTTTAAACAGTACTGATTGAAACATTCTTGTACCTGGCTCCTGATGCCTATGTGCAAGTTTCTCTTGGGTATACCACCAGGAGAAAAGTTCTTGGGTCATGGGATATGTATGTGTTCAGCTCTATTTTGACTGAGCCAGATTTTTTTCCAGTGTGATTGTGCTTTTTCTCCCATTAGGAGAAACTTTATATTGTCCCATATTCTAGCTAGGACTTGACCTTAATAGATATTTTTGTTTTTGCCTGTTGTGTTACATATGAATAACAATGTTTGTTGGGCTATTTTTGCATCTGCAAACCTGCTAAAATTGACTGTTCTCAAGAGGTTTATGGTAACTTGTATGGACAGTTCCCTGGGATTTCTTTGGAAGGACTGATGCTAAAGCTGAAACGCCGGTACTTTGGCCACCTCATGCGAAGAGTTGACTCATTGGAAAAGACTCTGATGCTGGGAGGGATTGGGNGGCTGAGTGCCGAAGAATTGATGCTTTTGTACTGTGGTGTTGGAGAAGACTCTTGAGAGTTCCTTGGACTGCAAGGAGATCCAACCAGTCCATTCTGAAGGAGATCAACCCTGGGATTTCTTTGGAAGGACTGATGCTAAAGCTGAAACTCCAGTACTTTGGCCACCTCATGCGAAGAGTTGACTCATTGGAAAAGACTCTGATGCTGGGAGGGATTGGGGGCAGGAGGAGAAGGGGACGACCGAGGATGAGATGGCTGGATGGCATCATGGACTCGATGGACGTGAGTCTGAGTGAACTCTGAGAGATGGTGATGAACAGGGAGGCCTGGCGTGCTGTGATTCATGGGGTCACAAAGAGTCGGACACGACTGAGCGACTGAACTGAACTGAACTGAGTGACTGAACTGAACTGAAGGTCTCAGGGAAACAAGGAAGCCTCTTGTCTGGGGAAGGATACAAGCAGGTGTGGTTTATGGGCAGACAAATGGACGGTTGACAGATGACTGTATAGGTGGAAGGATGAATGTCAGTGCTGGGATTCAAGTGGATGGATTGAGAAAGAGATAGTAAGATGGGACACAGTCCCTAGACAATATCACAGGGCTCACCCCAGAGCATCCACAAAAACCCATTGGGAGGGCATGGCGATGCCAGCTGAAGACATCACAGATGCTGCAAGCTTTCGAAGCAACACTGCAGGCAAGCAAGGTGGAGGCGAAAAGGAAGTTTCTTTCTCCAGTGGAGGAAAGAGAAGCAAGACATTCCAGACAGGGTGCGCATGCCCAGTGGTACAGAGGAGGAAAGCGCGGGACAGAGTAACTCTGATCCTCTGGAACAGACAGGAGAGGATGTGTGTTTGAATCAGGCACGGCTAGTTATTAGCCACAGGAGGCACATTGCTCCAGGTCTCTGAGCCTCAGTTTCCTAAGCTGTGAAATGGGCACTTTGACAGCATCAAGCTCTGAAAGCAGAATCGAGGATCCAGTGAGAACGTTGAGCATGAAGCTCAGAGTAAGCCCTCAGGAAAGTGCATCGCCTCTCCCACTGTGGGCCCCTCCCCTCCTGGGGGTGCTCACTGCCCCTGCAGGAGGACTGAACCCCAGGTGGCTCTCTCCTGCGACCCCACCCCCANGGACTGTGAAGAAGGCTGAGTGCCGAAGAATTGATGCTTTTGAACTGTGGTGTTGGAGAAGACTCTTGAGAGTCCCTTGGACTGCAAGGAGATCCAACCAGTCCATTCTGAAGGAGATCAACCCTGGGATTTCTTTGGAAGGACTGATGCTAAAGCTGAAACTCCAGTAGTTTGGCCACCTGATGCAAAGAGTTGACTCATTGGAGAAGACTGATGCTGGGAGGATTGGGGGCAGGAGGAGAAGGGGACGACAGAGGATGAGATGGGTGGATGGCATCACCAACTCAATGGACGTGAGTCTGAGTGAACTCCGGGAGTTGGTGATGGACAGGGAGGCCTGGCGTGCTGCGATTCACGGGGTCACAAAGAGTCGGACACGACTGAGCAACTGAACTGAAGTTGATATTCAGAAAAATAAAGTATTAAATAAAACATAAAGTGAGAAAAAAAAAAAGAGAGAGAGCAGTTTTCTCCTGGTGTCCCGGCCCAGCGCTGGGTCACAGCCCCTTTCAATTGAAAGACTTGTTTCAATTCTGAGAGTCTTCTTTGCATTACTTCTTTGACATATTATACTTTTTTGCTTTCTTGACTCTCTTTTTATATAACTGCAAGCATTTCTTAACCTGTGACCCTCTCAGTTTCTCTCTATTGTCTTTCTGTAAAGGCAAAATGCTGCTCATTTCATTGAAGGAGCCAGAAATGCCTGTGCCTGGGACCTGTTATTTGTGACCATTCAGTTCCTCCAAAAAATAATGTCCCCTGTTTTCCAATTTGATGCCAGTGAAGGTGGGACTATACAGTCCATGGAATTCTCCAAGCCAGAATACTGAAATGGGTATCCTATCCCTTCTCCAGTGGATCGTCCCAACCCAGGAATCCAACCCAGGTCTCCCGCACTGCAGGCGGATTCTTTACCAGCTGAGCCACCAGGGAAGCCCCCTACTTGATTAGGGCCCAGCTTAATGACCTTACTTTAAACTGATTACTTCTGTAAAGACCTTGTCTCCAAACAACGTCACATTCTGAGGTCCTGGGGATTAAGACTTGAACATATCTTTCTGGGGGACACAATTCAGCCCAGCACACTGCAGGGCAAAACCCTGGGCCTCTGTGAAGTGCTGCTGAGCAGACCAGCTCATGTTCTCATTCTGCTGCCTGGCTGACCCACCCCAGCCCTCCCCACACACACACACAGATGCACACACACACACAGATACATATACGCAGGCACACACACATGCATAGTCACATACACAAACACACAGACACAGACTCTTAGACACATACACAGAGAGAGGCACACACACATATACATACAGACTCACACACACATACAGATACATACACCCAGACACACACATGTACACACACACACCTAGACACTTGGACAGACACACGTACACAGATACAGAGACACACACAGACACACAGATTCACCCACATACATATACAGAGATGCCCACACAGAAATACATACATAGACACACACAGATATACACACCCAGAGACAGACCCAGAGACACACGCAAACCCACACAGACACAGATACACAGACAGGGACATACACTGAAGGACCCAGATACACACATACACCCGTCCTAGGATACTGGGCGTGTGGCTTTCTTTGATCTGTTCATTCCAGTCCTCAGACATTGGCTTTGCCTCTTTTTCCATTTCCTTTGCTTTTTGAGTCTTGCCAGTGATCTCCTCTTTCAATAAGTTCAGGGTGATTCAGAGAATAAGCAGAGTCATCTCGCACATTCAATTTTCCATGTTTAACCAGAGAACAGTCCACAGCAACCTCAGGGAGCATAAGAGGCAGATGAGTCGGACATCCTCACCCTGTAACGAGGACCTTTCCTGATTCTAAGCCACCCATCTCTGTGCATCGCCTGCCTGCCATTGATCAGAAGTGCCCAGTGAGCGATAATGGGAGGGAGGGGGGCTGCTCTGAAAACTTGGCCTCCTATCTGCCCAGCACCCCAGGCTCATTCTCTGTGCACTTTCCCTGTAAGCTGTGCGCTTCCGCTCACCCTGGGTGTGTGCTTCTCTGCTAGAAGTAACCTGTCACTTTAAAAGAAAAAAAAAGCTGTGCAGTGACCTTCCTTAGGAACGGGTTGCTAAGCGGGTGTTTTTGCTGAGACATGGCTGCAGCTTCCCAGGGAGCAGCCCAGGAGCCGCCCCAACACTCAGCCTTTGCCCTCCGGAATTTTTCAGAAGCATCATCAGGGAGAGCCGTCTCGCTCCACTTTCAACCCAGAAAGCAGAATCTGCAAAGTGTCCTGAAAAGTTCCTTAAGGTAAATCAGTTTTTCCTGGGAGCAGGGCTGGAGCAGTGAGGTCCTGCTAGTGCAGGCTCAGAGCTCAGACTGTCCCCGGGATACCCTGAGCCAATTTAATGAACTGTAAATGTAGGAGTCCTTGTCGTTTTATTTACGCTTTACTTTCTGAGATGCAAACCTGGAGCATGACTCGGGCTGCTTTGATTAGAGGCACTGCCTGGTGCCTCGCTTGCAGGAAATGTAAGTCCAGCTCATGACAGCCCCCTGGGGGAGAATGCCTTCTAAATCTCCCTCCACTTCCTTCCTGGGAAGTGCACGCCATCCTGTTGCATTCCCATCTCCCGGAAACACTGGTTGCAGCCTGCATTTCTGAGTCTTTTCGTGCCAGTGGTTCAAGGGGCACAGTACCAGTTACTGCATGCTTCACTTTCCTCAGCATTAGACAGAGGAAGGGCCGCTACAGACAAAGGCTGACTGCTCTCACCAAGAGACAAAGAATTCTATTAGCTGTGAATTAAGCTGATCCTTTCCCTTCGCTGCAAAGAGGGGCTCTGAAAGGCTAATAAAGCCTAAGGGGAAATCCATGGGTGTTACGGGATGTTCATATAACCTTTTCTGCAAGTAAATTCAGCACCAGAAAGAAATCTCTGGCAAATGGATTTCCTCGAGCTTATTTAAGGACTCATCCAACCAAACATGCCCTGAACAGCGCCAGGGCACCAGGCTTCTGCAAAAGGGAGCCAGACCAGGTCAGGAGCTGAGTTTGCTGGAGAGGCAGACCTATAAACAGATAACGGCACAGCGAGATCACTGCCATAGGAGACACATGAAAGGCTTAGAGTGCTCCAAGGGCTTCCTGGTGGCTCAGAGGGGAAAGCGTCTGCCTGCAACGCAGAAGACCTGGGTTCGATCCCTGGGTCAGGAAGATCCCCTGGAGAAGGAAATGGCAACCCACTCCAGTACTCTTGCCTGGAGAATCCCATGGACAGAGAAGCCTGGTAGACTACAGTTCATGGGATCGACAAAGGGTCGGACACGACTGAGCAACTTCACTTTGAGTGCTCAAAGCACAGAGGGATGACCCCCATGGAGGGCCTGGGAGCACTTCACTCATCCAGTGAATGCACTGGGCGTATGTCACATCCCACAGCTCAGATGTGGTGTTTATAGGTACTCTCTGAAGACCGTATTCACTATACTGAGCTGATAAAATGATTCTATAAAGCTGCTTGTCACTCACTTTTTACTCTAGGAAACAGTGACTGAAAGAACTTGGAGAATTAGGTAAAGAAATCAAACAGGGTGTGTTTGGACCTGCCCAGAGGTCCAGGCTTTAACAAGATAAGACAGAAAAAGCTCAGTGCTGTCCATGGGTAGAAAAGGCTCACGGGCTTGAAGACAGAGGAAGGTTTCAGAAACACCCTAAAAGGAAACAGAAAGGAAACTGCCCTGGGCCCAGCTGAGGTATGGGTGAGAAGCGTTATTCGGTCCAGTGACTCAAAGTTGAGAGTGGAAGGTGTTCGTGGGAGATTTGATGTCACCTGAGGTCTTCCTTCGGAGAAGGCAATGGCAACCCACTCCAGTACTCTTGCCTGGAAAATCCCATTAACGGAGGAGCCTGGTGGGCTGCAGTCCGTGAGGTCGCTAAGATTTGGACACGACTGAGCAATTTCACTTTCACTTTTCACTTTCATGCATTGGAGAAGGAAATGGCAACCCACTCCAGTGTTCTTGCCTGGAGAATCCCAGGGATGGGGGAGCCTGGTGGGCTGCCGTCTATGGGGTCGCACAGAGTCGGACACGACTGACGTGACTTAGCAGCAGCAGNCACTTTTCACTTTCATGCATTGGAGAAGGAAATGGCAACCCACTCCAGTGTTCTTGCCTGGAGAATCCCAGGGATGGGGGAGCCTGGTGGGCTGCCGTCTATGGGGTCGCACAGAGTCGGACACGACTGAAGTGACTTAGCAGCAGCAGCAGCAAGAGTCCTTGGATTGACAACAAAAACAACCCCAGGAGACACAGCTGAAAATTTGCATCAAGATTCACTGACATTTCCTGATAAACTGGATTTGTCAGTAGGCATCCCTTTTTGCACTACCCAGGCAGCGCTAGTAAGTAAAGAACCCGACTGCCAATGCAGGAGACATAAGAGACAGGAGTTTGATCCCTGGGTTGGGAAGATGCCCTGGAGGAGGGCATAGCAGCCCACTCCAATATTCTTGCCTGGAGAATCACATGGACAGAGAAGCCTGGAGGGCTACAATCCACAGGGTCGCGAAGAGTTGGACACGACTGAAGCAACTGAGCATGCACACACATTGCTTTTTTGCAAGGGGGGCGGGACCTACGTGGTGAGCCTTTTGGGCTACAGAGGAGGAAGACTGGTGTCGGGAAATATGAAGACAATTTCTCTCTAGAAAGACTCAAGAGCTGTCAATCTCCCTGTACCTTTAGGGTGCTGGAGACAGCAAGATCCCATCTCTTCCCCAACTTACGCAGTGAGATGGATGGCCTGAAATCATCCATGGTGGGCACACACACCCAAGAAGCTGGCCAGCGCTACAAGTCAGAAGCACTCTGCTGGAGACTCTGCTGTCAGCACCCACTGCCGAGACCTGTGTCACCCCACTGTTTCAGGTCCAGTCACCCCCAAGCTCAGTCCAACTGGGATCCACCTGCACTATTCCTAGGTTGATCTTAATAAGACAAATCTGACAGTTACCCTCTGATTCAGTTTCCTTTTAGATAAATGCCCTGCTCCTTGGAGAGGAATTAAAAGTCCTTCCTTCTCTGACTCCTCCTCAACTTTTCAACCACTTCTATCAGGCAGACTTGTGAGGCTCAGGGGTGGAGAAGGACAGAGTTTGTACTTTATCTAAAAGTAATCAGCATACGCAAGACAGTATGTGCCACAGAGAAAAAAAGAAAATAGAAGGAAACCCAGCGGGGATTCAAATGAGAGAGTCAACTGGAGCAGCCTTTGTAAGAACCTGAACGAACAACAGATCGAAGGTGTAAAAGACAAGATTGCAACTTTTGGCAGAGAACTAGAAACTACAAAAAAAAGGAAGCAACTGGAAATCCTAGAACTGAAAGATACCATTAACTGAAACTGAAAAAGAGTTCTCATGTATAGGATACTTCCTATGTGGGCAAACTGCCCTGAACACTTTACAGGCATCCACAAAGAAGATTCACCCATATGGTCTCCGTGGAGCCCATCTCGTGTCCCTCTTAGAACACGGATTTCGCCTGAATGTCCTGCTTCCCTTGAAGTGGGTCTTAGTTATTTCTGTTGTCACTGGTGGCTAGCAGGGCAGGGCTTGGCGCGTAGCAGGCACCAGTTATAGCGGTGATGTCTGGAGCTTGGGGTGCTGATGGAGGAGGCAGAGTCCACTCTGTGGCATGGTCATTAACCTCAATTCAGGAAGTGGAGTGAAGGCTGAGCACCAAAAGTGAGACTGCATGTAGTCAGAGATGCCAGTAGAGGGTGGCTTCCCAGGTGGTGCTAGTGGTAAAGAACCCTCCTGCCAATGCAGGAGATGTAAAAGACGTGGTTTGATCCCTGGGTTGGGAAGATCCCCGGAGGAAGGCATGACAACCCACTCCAGTTGACTGAGCAACTAATACACACAGTGGATAGGAAACAGATCCAGAGAGCCCTGGCTCGTTGCCTGGGAACCCCAGTCCTAAGTGACTCCACTGCCCAGCCCCAGGGACTCCTACCTCCCTGCTCAGAAAGGGCCTACATGCTGTTTCATTCCACTCAGGCAGGTGACACAATTTTTGCAGAAATGTTGCATTTGCTCTGAAAGAAGAGCTCTTTAAAGATCTGAGAAAGTTCATTTGCAAAATTCCTCTTTAAAAAAACATTTTTATCAAGATATAACTTACTGATGAGGTACCAATAACAAAGGAAATGGCAACCCACTCTAGTATTCTTGCCTGGGAAATCCTATGGACAGAGGTGCCTGGCGGGCTACAGTCTTTGGGTTGAAAAACAATTGGATGTAGCTTAGCGACTTACTACTGCTGCTAAGTCACTTCAGTCATGTCCGACTCTGTGCAACCCCATAGTCGGCAGCCCATGGCTATCCCAGGCTCCCCCGTCCCTGGGACTCTTCAGGCAAGAACACTGGAGTGGGTTGCCATTTCCTTAACCAGTGCATGAAAGTGAAAAGTGAAAGGGAAGTTGCTCAGTTGTGTCCAACTCTTCGCAACCCCATGAACTGCAGCCCACCAGGCTTCTCCATCCATGGGATTTTCCAGGCGAGAGTACTGGAGTGGGTTGCCATCGCCTTCTCTAACTTAGCGACTAAATAGCAACAACTGATGTATTACATTATGTGAGTTTCAGATGTACAACACAGTAATACAATTAATTTTTTGCTTTTGTTCGTGATGAGAACTTTTAAGATCCACTCTCCTAGTAACTTTCAAATATGCCATGCAGCCTTCCTTTTCCACAGATTTTACCCTCATTTGAACACAACCTCTGACGGGTTGGCTAAGAATACAGACTCCTCAAGATCTGCTGCTCTAATAGGGTGTCCCTCGGGTGGGAACCAGGAGACCTGGATTTCTGGCTGTACCTTGCCATGGACGAGCTGTGTGACCTTGAGCAGATGTCTTTCCTTCTCTGGGTCTTCTTCAGAAACAAGGATGGCGGGGGAAGCAGGATGATGCTGAGTGCCTATCAAGTTCTCACATGCCACAATCTGGCCTTCTGCACTAGAGGTTCATCCTCCGGTTACCGTTGAGATCATGGAGGACCTGCTTCAACTCTTCTCTGTCCATAAAGAGGAATATACGTCCCTTTTCCCTGTCTAGAATGTAGTAAGAAAGGAAATTAATGTTTCTGAATGCCTGAGGAGAGTGAAAAAGTTGGCTTAAAGCTCAACATTCAGAAAACGAAGATCATGGCATCTGGTCCCATCNCAGGGAGGCCTGGCGTGCTGCAATTCATGGGATTGCAAAGAGTCAGACATAACTGAGTGACTGAACTGAACTGAACTGAATATCCAATGTGAGGTTATATGAAGGTGGGGACTTTGACAGGTGATTAGGCCATGAAGGTAAGCTCTCATGAATATGACTATGTCCTTATATAGGAGGCTCCTGAGAGAACTCTACCTCCATCTGCTATATGTGGACACAGTAAACAGATGGCCATCTATGAACCAGAAAGTGGGTTGTCAGCAGACACAAAATCTGCTGCCACCATGACCTCTGACATTGCCTCCAGAACTGTGAGAAATATATTTGCGTTACAAACCCCTCGGTCTATGCTATATATATATAATTATAGCAGCCTGAATGCACTGATACACCAGCTAGTCTTTTACATAGTGCTCATGGTATGCCCTTGCTAATGTCTGCAAAGATTTCCTCCTGCTGGCATCTGTCAGTTGATGTGTCTTGATGCAGATTTAATTTTTCCTCTCCTGTTATAATTCATGCAACATCTAACAATGTTAACACAAGCCTTAGGTATTTTGGAAAATCCAAGATGAGTGATAGTTGCTGCATTCAAGGAACTTAAATGACTGTGAGCATGTATTGAATATGTGTGTGTGTGTGTGTAATGGAGAAGGACAAGAAGGTGTGCAAGGCAGAAATAAAAGCAGTGAAAAAATATTTTTTCTTGCTTTTTAAAAACTATAATATAAAGTGTGAAGGATTTTTCTGCATGGTCAATTTTCTAAGTCCTTTTTATACTGTTGCCCTCCATTTCTAAAAATACCACCTTGTTGTTATATTCAGTATATTCCCTTCTTTCATTATCTTATGGTGTCACTTAGTATTTAGATTTTCATTATTAAGAGTGGAAGGTACAAGAACAAATTTGGAAAGGTATAATTCCCTGGTTGTAGAAAAGTTTGCTCAAGGAAAATATCTTATACAGTAGTCTGACAGCAGGGTGTCATTTTTAAAGAATAAATTGTTGACTAGTTAAAAAACATGTATCTTCAGCTAAGTAGCTTGTCCAAACATATGGGCCAATGAGCTGAGAGAAATAATAATAACCTATGAGAAAAAGGAAAGCTACATTTTCTTGACGCTAGTGTGAATATTATGCATTTAATATTATTAAAATAAAGAAAATATTAATTTAAAATATATCAGCACAAAATAGGGTATGTATGTGTGTGGACATGCATGTATATTTAAAGCATACATATTTAAAATAAAAAGATGTCCCAGGGAAGAGTGCTGTTAGAACATACTACCAATATATCTTAGAATTAAATTTTACATTGTAAACAGATACAGCACACTCAAATTATTTTTAAGTTGCTGAATTGCAAAAATAATATGCTTTGTACTTCAGGGAAAGAAATCATAAAAGTTATTTTTTAAACTTCCCATAATTCATTTTTAGAGGATTATTTTATCTGTTGAACATGTTATGACTATATGCACTATATTTTTTATGGAGTAGAATATCACAATCAATTTTAAATTTTAGAGCCTAAATATTAAAAGAAAACTGGAAACAGAAGCATCATGTAATTCCAATGCTTAATTCAATTCCATAAAGTAAATAAAATAGGATGGATTTTTCCTTTATCTGTTAAATATTTTAAAAACTGAGATATCATGTGTTTATTAACCTAATCAGAACTTATAAACTTAAATATATAGACTGAATTCATCCTCTTAAAAAATACTTTCAAATGTGATATTACATGGGTCTCTGTTTAATGAACATATTTTCCATGTTTTACTATGTTCCTGACTTTCAGCTATCTAAATTTTTAAGTAAATTTATTAGTTTTAATGCCAAAAGTTAAATCTCTAGCATGTGGATCACACTTAACAAAAATGCAAAACGGAATACATAGATGAGTAAATACATTGCTAAATAAAATGTTTAAATGGAGACTATTTTACACATTAGAAGAACATTATTTCAAATAAATTATTTTCAATTAATTAAAAAAATAATTTNACTTAACAAAAATGCAAAACGGAATACATAGATGAGTAAATACATTGCTAAATAAAATGTTTAAATGGAGACTATTTTACACATTAGAAGAACATTATTTCAAATAAATTATTTTCAATTAATTAAAAAAATAATTTATTGACAATTTATCATGCCGTATGCAATACTTTGAGTTTGAACAAACTTCAGGAAATGGTGAAAGATAGGGAAGCCTGGTGTGCTGCAGTCCATAGGGTTGCAAAGAGTCAGACATGACTGAATGAGTGAACAATAAAAATGCAACACTATTTTGAAACTTGGGCAAGATAGACCCTTCCTTGACTCTTTCCTCTGACTATTCTGTAGCCTATCTCTTGCCCAGGGTTGTGCCTGCCCACACCCGCTAGGAGATCATAGACTAATTTCCAGCTGCAACATGGTAAGAACAGAAAATAATAGCAATTTAGGACTAAATCTTCTAGAGTAATTTTAAATAATAATTTTGTCTGGTGAATTTCTTTAAAAAAAAACCTGAAATGTATTTATATGTGTTTTTATTTTATTTTTCTAATTTTTTTTGTTTCATTTTGTAAAAGTATCAGTTCAAAACCAACTTAAAATAAAAGCAAATATTTTATTCTACAGTTTGTTTAAAAAGTACTGTTCTACAACTCCCTGAAAACTAGTACTCCTGGAATTTCCTGCTTCCTGGACCCTCATAAGCCTCTTTCCAGGTCCACATTCTCAGGGTCAGAACACATGACTGTATGTGCACTTCTAGACCCAGTGGGCACCATTTGCAGGGAGGTGTGGGCAGTTAGAATGTATAGTCTGGGAAGTCTATATGCATCACGAAGGACAGAGCTGAGTTTGGGAATAGAGGGTGACCAGGTGCAGGCACCTCACTCCAGTACTCTTACCTGGAAAATCCCATGGATGGAGGAGCCTGGTGGGCTGCAGTCTATGGGGTCACACAGAGTCGGACATGACTGAGCGACTTCACTTTCACTTTTCACTTTCATGCATTGGANAACTGAACTCTGACCCAGAACTTTCACCTTCCAATCAACCAATTTCCCTCCTTCCCTCCATTTCCTCCTCCCTTCCCACATTCCTTTGTCCCTTCCTCCCTCTCACATTTCTCCTCTCTCTGTACGACATAATCGACCTCATTCTGAGTATGAAGAGGTAGAAGCAGAGACCCAAACAAACGAATTGTTCCAAGTCACACAGGTGGAAAATAGCACGTACCAGAGGCAGATTTTGGATTCATTTCCATCCCAAATGGAATGTGGAGTTCATCCCATTTTCCCAAGACCCTAACTTCAAAGACAAGGATAACAGGAATAGAGTTGGTTTCAAAGTCCCCTCTCAGGAAGTTTACTCTCGAATAGGAGCAAGCAAGCCTCAGGTCAAATCCAGCCACCGCCTGTTTTGTAAATAAAGTTGTCCTGGAACCCAATTAGCTTGTGGGTTTGCAGATTGGCTGGCCTTCCCCAGTGGCTCAATGGGGAAAAATCTGTCTGCCAATGCAGGAGACATGGGTTTGATCCCTGGATCGGGAAGGTCCCCTGGAGGAGGAAATGGCAACCCGCTCCAGTATGCTTACCTGGAGAATCCTGTGGACAGAGGAGCATGGTGGGCTACAGACCATGAGGTCATAAAGAGTCAGACAGGACTTAGTGACTGCACACATGCACACATTACAGATTGTCTAAGATTGCTTTTCAGCTATGACAGTCGAGTTGAGTAATAATGATGTATGGTCCCAGAAATCCTAACACGTTTGCTATCTGATCTTTGTCTGACAGAGTATTTGCCAGCCCCTGGTCCAAGGTCCAGCAAGGCTGTCCCTCTTTCAAAGAACACAAAATGGCCTGAGTCTCTGATGTGCACTGGGAATACTACCACTTGGCTTCTTACAAGAGGGGGACATTTCTACTCGCATTTGGTTTTTCAAAACCTCGGGATACCTGTTGGGCAGATGAGGGGCTTGGGTTTTCATTGTGCCCTTCTTCCCAGGAACTGGGTGAAGGGGAAATAGAAATCTCGATTTTGGGGAAATTGCACAGAGGAAAAGGGGAGGGAATGGGTTACGACATCCCATTGCGACACTCAGCAGGGTTGAAAGTGACAACAGCAAGGTTTCTCGTTTTGGAAATGTGCAGGCATTTCCGTTCATTTTCGTGGGACAGGCGCCCGCAGCCCGGCTGGGTGAGCCGCTCTTTTCTTTATAAGCAGCTCCTCTGGGTCCGAATGGCAGTCTCCCATCGCCTCGAGGTCACAGGATGGACATTTACATCCACGGTTACCTAATCTGTCTCCTCCTCTTCCTGTTCCATTCAGAAACAGCCTGTCACCCCCTGGGAAAGAGACCCTGCGAGATGCAAGCCTTCAGGTAAGGCTGATCCCAAGGAAGTGGGGCCGGAGGGGTAGAAAAGCAACCCAGGACACAGCCGTGAAGTGAAGTGAAGTTGCTCGGTCATGTCCGACTCTTTGCGATCCCATGGACTGTAGCCTACCAGATTCCTCTGTTCATGGGATCTTCCAGGCAAGAATATTAGAGTAGGTTGCCATTTCCTTCTCCAGGAGATCTACCCCCCCCACCCCAGGGATTTAACCTGAGTCTCCCGCATTGTAGACAGACGCTTTACCATCTGAGCCATTAAGCATCCCTTAATAAGTAAGGTTGGGATTAGCTGCCTGAGGTTAGTTAACTAAGGGTGGCTGTCACATCCATGATCTTCAGCACTTGTATTTAAAAATCTCCCGGATATGCAAAGCTTGACTGGAAGCCTGACTTACTTGCCCAGGGGCTCAGGCATCTTGGTGACAGAAGCGTGCCCGGGAGCCATGCTGGGGATGAAGCCTGGGAGCGTGCTCTGGACAAAGAAACAGAGAGGGTCACTGTGGACAGGACACAGCCCAGAGCTCCAGACCGATAGCTAACAACGCCTGATTGTGTTGGTATATCAGAGGGTCCAGCTCTCCTGGGGGCTCAATTTCTCCATCTGTGACCTGGGGTGAATTCTAACCCTACCTGCATTACAAGGTTGTGAAAGCCAAAGGCACAGATAACATTGTGACAGCGTTTTGTGAGCAGTAAAGTGTCTGAAAACTATTGTGGTGGACAGGGGTTTCAGTTGTGTCTGACTCTCAGCGACCCTATGGACTGCAGGTCATCAGGCTCCTGAAAACTATTACGATTATTAAAAGCTGGGTCAGGAATGTGGTGAGGTGTCACCATCCCTGCTGTAAAAATAGCAGGCTGTGATGGTGATTAATACAGAGCGCTGTCTTCATGTGGCCTCTGGGCTCCAGTGTCCCAGGACTTGTCGTTATGACCTCACCCTCCAGCCCTCAAAACATTGTCACACAAAACACTGTCACAATGTTATCCGAGCCTTTGACTTTCACAACTTTGTAATACAGGTAGGGTTAGAATTCACTACAGGTCACAGATGGGGAAACTGAGCCCTCTGGGGAGCTGGACCCTCTGATGGTCCAGCACAATCAGGCGCTGTTAACCATCAGTCTGGAGCTCTGGGCTGTGTCCTGTCCAAGGTGCCCCTGTCTGTTTCCTCGTCCAGAGTTTCCCTCGCCTGAGGCTACAGGCTGGGACCCTGCGTGCCTGTGTGGGTCCCAGAGAAGCCCCTCCCCTTCCCAGGGGTCTGCCTTGACCTCCTCCCATTGGCTGGGATCTCCAGAAGTTATCACTGGAGGCCTCTAGAAAGGAACGTTTAATCCTTTCAAATGGAATTCAGCTCATTCAGGAGCTAAGAATAGTCATGAAAGGTCAAATGCTCATTCCAGCCAAGAACACTACGGTTTACTGACCCCCTCTCTCTGAGCTCATGGGCTCTTCAAGGTCACCCGATGAGATAGGTGTTGCCAGCCCCCTTTCACAGGTGAGGAGATGAGGCACAGGTCCAAGGTCATGCTGGGGGATGGAGGCAGCCGGGAGTGAAGTGTCCACATCCTGGCTGGGGCCCTGTTACTCCATCTCACAGCTACAAGCCCTGTTCTCAGACAGAGAGGCCCTTCATCAAGAAGAAAGAACAAGGAGCCAGAAACAGACCACAGGGTGAACTGGAAGGGAAGCTGACTTGCCAATAGGGAACAGACTTTGGGGACAAGTCTTCATGGTCTAAGGCTTGGAGCGAGTTAGCTGCAATGAGGCCTGACCCTTGAAGCTTCTAGCTCTGTGCTGTGAGGGCCACTAATCTCAGATGCCTCTTTAGATTTTCATTTAAATTCATAAACATACAAGAAAATAAAAAACTGGGGACTTTCCCCGGTGGTTCAGTGGTTAAGACTCTGTGCTTCAATGCAAGGGGTGCAGATTTGATCCATGGTCAGGGAACTACGATTCCACATGCTGCGTGACCAAAACAAAAAAATTAGAAAATATGCAGATCCTCAGTCACACCACATTTCGAGAGCTCAATAGCCGCATGTCTCAATAGCTGCAAGTGATTGATGATGCACCATCAACCATGTTGGATGGTGCAGACAAAGAACATGTCTACACCCAGGAAGTTTATTACTGGTCCTAATCTAGAGTCTGCTTTGCTGACGTAGGAGGTGGCTGCTTGGGAAGCTGAGGATGAGAAACAAGGTGAGAAGAGGGGTAGAAGGCAGGCACATGGCCTACCAGATCTGGGATTTGGGTCTGTCTCTTAACCAGTGTTGACCTCAGACCTCACATTCATGCTATGGGTGTGTTTAATTCCACACCCCTGGGAGAAAACTGAACACACTCTGGGGAGTACAGAGAAGGGGCTGGGCACACAGCAACTGTCCACTATAGCTGGGTCCTTCTGTTTTTCAGGATCTGGGATGTCAACCAGAAGATCTTCTACCTGAGGAATAACCAACTAGTTGCTGGATACTTGCAAGAATCAAATAATAAATTAGAGGGTGAGTGGTGGCCAGGAAGGTCAATGCTCAGTGGGCACTGCTCACTTTGCCCAGGGGTCTGCAGCATTGTGGCTTGACCCTGGGAATTTTAGGTACCAGGTCTTAATCCCTGTTGGTTCTTTGTGGCCACGTTTGAAGCTAGAGAGGCCTGGCCACTGAAGGACACATATGAGGGGAGCCTCAGAAGACAGAGAGGGTAGAGTCTAGGTTGAGAGCCACCACCTAGAGACACTACAATCCGCAGGCCACAAATGGGAGGATAGGGCCCAGAAGGCAAGACCAGCCCTTTTCTTCCTCTAATGCCCATGAAGCCTATGTTTCTGTGTGTTCAAACTCTCAGTCCCACCTAAAACTAATACACCATCCATGGGCTGGATTATATCCCTTAATCTTGGTCACCACATTGAGTCAGATTCCAGTTCCATGTCAACCTGAATGAATTTGAACAAGGTTCACTCACTCTGTTCCTTGGTTTTCCCCGTAGTAAAAGAAGGGCAATTGGATGATAGGATGTGGGTTTCTTCCAGCACCAGCCCTCTAGGATGTTTTCACGTCCTTGTTGGCTGGTTTGGTATTGTAGAATGCCATGATGCCCATTCTTGTTCTCTGTGCCTTCCTCACTCTAAAAGGGCACGAGACCCACTTTTCCTGTCCTCTGGTAACTCTCTGAAAGAGGATGTTAAAGCACAGAGAAACTGAGGTCTTCACTCCCAATGAGTGCATGGAGACCACCACGGGAAAAAAATGGGTTCAAACCCACCCAGGCTTCTGTGGACCAAGCCGTGGGGACTCGCTCCTGATATTGTGTACTGGGCCCCATGGGCAGCACACCTGTGGACCTAGAGCACAGGGGTCCTTAGGAAGGGGGTGTGTGCACGTGCTCAATCATGTCCGACTCTTGTGACCCCATAGACTGTAGCTCACCAGGCTTCTGTGTCCATGGGATTTTCCAGGCAACAATACTGGAGTGGGTTGCCATTTGCTTCTCCGGGCGATCTTCCCGACCCAGGGATAAAACCCTTGTCTCTTGCGTTACTGCATTGGCAGGTGGATTCTTTACCACTGAGCCACCTGGGAAGCCCAGGGAAAGAAGAGAAGGGTAGCACTCACTTGGAGCAGAATTTAGGTGCCTTGGTCCTTGAGGAGTAGCTAGATAGTGTGCTTGGTTTGATCTTCTGTTTGGATCCTGACCAAGAAGATGGGGCCTCACTGTCCTTCTGACCTTGGGGTTTTAATCTGCTTGTTTTTTTAGTTGCTAAGTTGTATTTGACTTTTTCACAACCCCATGGATGGTAGCCTGCCAGATTCCTCTGTCCATGGATTGTCTAGGCAAGAATATTGGAGTGGGTTGCCATCTCCTTCTCCCGGGGATCTTCCCAGGTGGGCATCAAACCCTTGTTTCCTGCATTGCAGAAGTATTCTTTGCCACTGAGCTGCCAGGAAAGCCCAGGATTTTAGTTAGGGGAACAGAAAGGTCCCCAGGGAGAGTCCAGCCTGCTGTGTCTTCTCCATCTCTGCCTCCTGTTCTCTACAACCTGAACTTCCCCTTTGTTCTTCCCCAGAGAAGATAGATGTGGTACCCATCGAACCCCATACTATGTTCCTGGGGATCCACGGGGGGAAGCTGTGCCTGGCCTGCGTCAAATCTGGAGATGAGATCAAGCTCAAGTTAGAGGTAAGGACCTGCCTCAGACAACAACGATCCCCAAACTCAGTGGCTTAAAATGAGCACAGTGTGTCCTTTCTCATGACTCTGTGGGTTGACTAGGATCAGCTGGGTAGATCTGTGCCCCATGCTGTAGCTGAGTTCCCTCCTGCAGCCACATTCAGCAGGGATCTTAGCTGGGGCTCATCCTCCAGGTTCTCCTTCCACACGGTCTCACTGATTTCAGTTGTCAGCTTAAGCTTCCTTACAGCATGATGGTTGGTTTCCAAGAGGGATAACTCCAAAAAGGCAAGCCTTAGTGTGCAAGCACTTATTAAACTTTTGTTTGTATCATACCATTAATGTCCAATTAACTAAAGCTTGCCATGTGACTAAGTCTAGCTTCAATGAGAGAGGGGATTACCAGGATGAGGACAGCAGGAGGCATGGTTCCTTTGGGGACCTCAATGTCTGTGTGTCACTCTCTTGCCCAAGGGCCACTAACCTACTTGGATTTGCCATCTTCCAGTAAAGCCAACCTTCGGGACCATTCTTTTCCAGCTTTTATCTACTCAAATCCATGAGTTGGCATCCCCTCCAGGGCCTTGTGCACCTGTGTGACATTAATGGGCTATCCGCCCTGGAAAAAGAGAGTTTTCTATCAGGGGACTGTTGGACAAAATCATAACCCAAATGAGAATGGCTATAACTGTGGCATTGTCCTCTCTGTCCACTGTGAAGAGGCACTTTAGTGGAAAGTGACTGCCTGCTTTGTGTGGAGTAGCGATGACCAGGATATTGCGAATAATGTGGACTGCTATGCCCTGCCCAGCTGCTGCACTCTCCCATCTCTCAGAGGTGCAGACACGACAGAGTCCAGCCTCCACTGGCCTTGACCTCTGTTGATGGTACCATGTGTTTGCCAAACATTGGACCCAAGGCTACAGTGGTCAGATGTCCCCAAATCAAGGTGTAAGCATGGGACAACCTCCTTGTGTCAGGCTGTCCTGAGACCGAGGACACTCTTGCCAGGCCAGCATTTCCCCAGCACTCCGGGCAGCCAGATGGCCAGGTGGGCTGCGTGGACCTTGCTGCTCCTCTGCCCTCACTTGCTTCTTCTTGACTTCCAGGCCGTTAACATCACCGACTTGAACCAGAACAGGGAGCAGGACAAGCGCTTCGCCTTCATCCGCTCTGACAATGGCCCCACCACCAGCTTCGAGTCAGCTGCCTGCCCCGGCTGGTTCCTCTGCACATCGCTGGAGGCCGACCAGCCCGTGGGCCTCACCAATATGCCCACAGAGGCCATCAAGGTCACCAAGTTCTACTTCCAGCAGTTCTAGTCGTGGTGCTCAGCCTTTCCTGTCCCCGGTCCCAGCACGTCCATGACTCCNATCGCTGGAGGCCGACCAGCCCGTGGGCCTCACCAATATGCCCACAGAGGCCATCAAGGTCACCAAGTTCTACTTCCAGCAGTTCTAGTCGTGGTGCTCAGCCTTTCCTGTCCCCGGTCCCAGCACGTCCATGACTCCAGAGATGCCTGTCCACCCTGCTCAGGGTCTCCTGGGTGTTGTGGGGCTCAGCAGGTGGCCGTGGCGGGGGGACCTTCAGAAGGAGATACAAAAGCCCTGGGAACAAGACCCAGTCTCCAACCTCCTCTGCTCACCCAGCCTCCCTCCACAAGGTCTTTCTAAAGTGCAGATGGAACCCCAGCCCTACTCAGAGCCCTCAGGGTGGCCTGTGTCTTCAGGGTAAAGTCCACACCCTGTGGCCAGCTCCAGTTCTGCCTCCTTTCTCACCCCAGATCCCCAGGCACTCACTTTTTGCCCCCTAAACGGCTTCCATTTTCTGTTTTGCAAAGTGGTGCTACTCCAGGGGCAAGATTTTTAGGGTCTGTAGCAAAATGGAGTCACTGAGGGTCGGACATGACTGAGCGACTTCACTGTCACTTTTCACTTTCAGCATTGGAGAAGGCAACGGCAACCCACTCCGGTGTTCTTGCCTGGAGAATCCCAGGGACGGGGGAGCCTGGTGGGCTGCCGTCTATGGGGTCGCACAGAGTCGGACATGACTGAATTGACTTAGCAGCAGCAGCAGCAAAATGGGAAATAAGGATTTCCTGGTATCTTTTTCTTTAAAANGGATTCAGGATTGGGAGCTCGTTTACACCTGTGGTGGATTCATGTCGATGTATGGCAAAGCCAATAGAGCACTGTAAAGTAAAATAAAGTAAAAAAATAATAATAATAAATTAAAAATAAAATAAAATAAAATAAAAAGCAGTTCAAGAAATGTCCACCAGGGGTCAGCATTTTCCTGAAGATAATCCTATTATTCTCTTCCCATCTAAGTGGGAAAAATCTTGAGAAGAAAAATAACAGTTCAATTCATGCTTTCTGGAGTGAAGGTCAATTCTTTTAAAGATTTCCTAAGAAAAAGCTGTTTTTTTCCCTCCGTGGAAAGTTTTTTCGCCTATTAATTGAGCTGTAGTTTAATCCTGACTTGGACTACATGTAGTACATGTAGGATCTGACCCTTGACGAGTATCCAGCAAATGTTATCTGTTACCTATGTCTAGTCTCCAAAGGGATTCTAAGGGATTCTTTTCTCCCAAGAGATTCTAAGGGTCTTCTTATACATACTTGAAGGTCAACAGGGACTTTTCTGGTTGTTCAGAGGTTAAGACTCTGCCTTCCAATGCAGGGGGCATGGGTTCGATCCCTGGTTAGAGAACTAAGACCCCACATGCTGTGCAGTGTGGCCAAAAATTTAAAAAGAAAAAAGAAAGCCAACAAACTGTGGTCCTGTTTCTAGCTGAGGACCTCTTACCTGGATGATTGATTGACATGTGGAATGAACCCTACCCCACCTCCACCCGGGGGAGTACACACACCATCTTGCCAGAACTCAACACAGGAGTTCCAGCATCATGTCTACAAGGAAGACAGGCATGTTTTCATGTTGGTGGGTGGTGGCTGGCGCTCTCTATAATAAATAAACCAAAAGGTCAAGACCCTCATTACCATGAGGAGCTGATCTGTAAAGCGAACAGCTGTGCCTGCATCCTCTCCCCAGGGAAAATCCACACAGATTGGATGACTAAGAAAAGTTGACTCGGAGACAGAGCAGACGAATGATCTTGGTGGCCAGTGAACACAGACTGCTGCTTCTGGTACTTCACTTCCACTCCGAGGGTCTTCCTCCCATGTCCTGGAGTCAGGCACTCCCCTCCAAGGGCCATGATGGAGTCACTCCTCCACCTTCTTCTCTCTCCTTGGTACCATTTCTTATGTGGTCATGGACATTTTCTTTCCTTTTATCACGGGCCATGGAGCTGGAGCATGGGGAGAAGGGAGAGGGAGGTAGGGGCCAGATCCTGCTGGGCTTGGCCAGTGATGTTTAGATTTATAGCCTATCCTAAGTGAGAAGGTTGGGCTTCCCAGGTGGTGCTAGTGGTAAAGAATCTGCCTGCCCATCCAAGAGATGCAGGTTTTATCCCTGGGTCAGGAAGATCCCCTGCAGGAGGGCATGGCAACCCACTCCAGTATTCTTGCCTGGAAAATCCCATGGACTGAGGATCCTGGCAGGCACATTCCATGGGGTCACAAGGAGTCAGACATGACTGAAGCAACAGAGCACGCACACACAAGGTGGGAGCAATCTGAGCCCTATCCCTTCACCACCCTACACCCTGCTTCAGAGTGTCCACTCTACTCATCTGCACCACCTGCTGCTGCTGCTAAGTCGCTTCACTCGCGTCCGACTCTGTGCGACCCCATAGACGGCAGCCCACCAGGCTCCTCTGTCCCTGGGATTCTCCGGGCAAGAATACTGGAGTGGGTTGCCATTTCCTTCTCCAATGCATGAAAGTGAAAAGTGAAAGTGAAGTCGCTCAGTCGTGCCTGACATTTAGCGACCCCATGGACTGCAGCCCATCAGGCTCCTCCGTCCATGGGATTTTCCAGGCAAGAGTACTGGAGTGGGGTGCCATTGCCTTCTCCGCTGCACCACCTGACTCCTATTGAATATTCAAATCTAGCCTTTTGGGCAACTTTTTCCATGAATACATTGAGGACCATCCATGCCCATCCTCATTAAGTTATATAATTTTATTATTTATTTATTATTTTGGTTAGGCTGGGTCTTCATTGCTCACAGGCTCTTCTCTAGTTGTGGCAAGCAGGGGCTGCTCTTCAGCTGCAGTGCGAAGACTTCTCACTGTGGTGGCTTCTTTTGTTGCAGAGGACAGGCTCTAGGGCCCTCAGGCTTCAGTAGTTGTGGCATATGGGTTCAGGAGTTGAGACTCCTGAGCTGTTAAGTACAGGCTCAATAGCTGTGGCACATGGGCTTAGTTGCTCTGCAGCATGTGGGATCTTCCCAGATCAGGGACGGAATCCATGTCTCCTGCATTGGCAGATAGATTCTTTATCACCTAGCCACTAGGGAAGCCAAGGGACTAAGTGTTTTGCATTTTGCAATCCGCAAAGCACTTGGCCACTTACCTGAAACTGATTAAAGGTTTCTCCCCTATGAGGAAGTAGAGAGTTCCTATGAAAATTTTTCCTAAGCCTAAATGGTATAGAGTGAAGAAGCAATTACCATAGGACACATGTTGCTAACAGGTGCACAAGATTTTGAGATAAAGCACAGATGCAGTTCAGTTCAGTGCAGATACAGTTCAAAGTTACAGTACCTTGATGCCGAGAGACTGAGTGTCGTTCCCGAGAAAGGAACTCAGGGGTGCTCAGGTGCTGCTGTGGCTTCTGTAACGGCTGGCTACAAAACAACCACGGATGTTACTTTTGGTTTTCTCCTTTTCTTTTTTGTAAAAGCGAAAATCCTCTTTGGATTCCATTGGCAAAAACCATAAACTTTTTGTAAATCTTTTGTAAAAAGAAGTGGTGTCAAGCAGACTTTCCAAAAGCAGGGGATACAAAAAGCAGGGGGTACCTGTAAAACTTACTGTAAACACATTAGGAGCACATGAATTTCATGTGCACCTCCCCTTTACTCTTTCCTTTTCTTAGAAGACTGCCCCAGAGGTCACCTGTCTTGTTTCATCTTCTGACTCTTTGTGACCCCATGGACTGTAGCCCACCAGTCTCCTCTGTTCATGGGATTTCCCAGGCAGGAATACTGGAGTGGGCTGCCATTTCCTTCTCCAGGGGATCTTCCTGACCCAAAGATCAAACCCATGTCTCATGCCTTGGCAGGCAGATTCTTTATTGCTGAGCCATCAGAGAAGCCCACTCCCATATCAGTACCTGATTATTAATTCAAAAATGTTCTTCATGGAGCATGGTGTTAGTTTCTCAGCCATGTCTGACTCTTTGGGACTCCATGGATTATAGCCTGCCAGGCTCCCCTGTCCCTGGAACTCTTCAGGCAAGAATACTGGAGAGGGTTGCCATTCCTGGAGCACGGATTCTATGTCAATTCCAGGTACTGGAGACGTCACACAGAGCGCCTCCTAGCTCAGCCCAGAGTGGAAACCAGTTCCAACACACGGAAAATTAATAGTATTTTCCCATGATTACTTTGTATTTTCAGATTTTGCCTTCTTTCTTGTGTTAGGGGGTGAATTGGGAAAATAGTGACTCCTTCTCCCGAGGTAGATATGGGGGCCTGAGGGGACAAGGTTCCTATTGTGAGAGCCACAAAAATCTCAGTGGAGCTACTGAAGCTTCCTGAGGCTCATTATAGAGATTTGAAAAACCCAAATCATAATGCTCAGAGTTGTTTGGACAATTAAATAACATATGTGAATGCCCTCTATATAAAAAAGCATCATTAAAATGCTATAACCCAAATGTCTCCAGCTGTCTCCAGCTTGCAGAAGCAAAGTGTAGGATGGGTGCTGGGGTTCTGATCCAACTCCCCTAAGACACTCACTGTCCCCTGGTATGAAGCCAGCCCCCACCCAGTAATTCCAGATGACCCAGTAGGGAGACCCTCACTCACGTCTGTCAGAACCTCCATCCCCCGGTCTCCTTCCACTTCTCTCCTCTCCTTATCCATCAACGTCTGTGCCTGGGGCAATCTTACCAGATGATCCCAGAATCCCCAATTCTTCAGATACCCAGTTAGTTACAGTGTTATTAGTCACTCAGTCATGTTCAATTCTTTGTGACCTCATGGACTATAGCCCACCAGGCTCCTCCGTCCCTGGGGTTCTCCAGGCAAGAATACTGGAGTGGGTAGCCATTCCTTCTCCAGGGGATCTTCCATATCCAGGGATCGAACATGGGTCTCCAGCATTGCAGACAGATTCTGTCCTGTCTAAGCCACCAGGGAAATCCCATTTTAAACCCAGATAGCTATAAAACATTACTTTGGACTTTGAGGGGGGCTTCTGGAAGAGATTAGTGTTTGAATGGGAAGACTGGCTAAAGCAAATGGCCTTCACTAATGCCTGTGGACGTCATCCAGTTTACTAAGGGTGTGAATAGAACAAAAAGGCATAAAAAGGACAAATTTGCTCTCTTTGCTTGAGTTGAGAGTATTAGCATCCGTTTGATCATCGAAAAAGCAAGAGAGTTCCAGGAAAACATCTATTTCTGCTCTATTAACTACGCCTTTAGACTTGGGCTTTAGACTTGGGCTTCCCTGGTTCTCGGGGCTTTGGACTCACTGGGACTCATAGCAGTCAGTTCCTTGTTCTCCAGCTTGCAGATGCCAGATCATGCGTGAATTCCTATAACGAGTGGATGGATGGATGGATGGATAAATAAATAAATCCTCTTAGCTCTATTTCTCTGGAGAACCCTGGCTCATAATGTGCAAATGTATTTGTAGAGTTGTGCAACCGTCACCACAGTTTCATCATTTTTATCACCCCAGAGAGAAACCCCATATCTTTTAGCAGTCACTCCCTCTTCCCCTTTCTCCCAGTCCTAGGCAACAATTAATCTACTTTCTGTCTCTGCAGATTTGCCTACAGCAGACATTTTATATAAATGGGCTCCTGCAGTATGTGATCTTTTGTGCCCTTAACTTAGTGTAATGTTTTGAAGTTAATCCATATCCTAGTATCATGGAGCAGTATAGCTGAATGATATTGCTTTGCATGGATATACTAGTATGTTTCGTTTATTCATCAGTAGATGGACATTTGGGTTGTTTCCAGTTTAGCCTATCGTGAATAATGTTGCTGTCAACATTTGTGTACACATTTTTTATGTGAACATGTGTTTTTATTTCTCTTGGGTATGTATCAGAAAGTAGGATTATAGGTCATTCAGTACTTCTGTGGTTAACCTTGAGGAATGACCAAACTGTTTTCCAAAGCTCGTTGTTGTTTAGTCCCTAAGTCATGTCAATCCTAAAGTAAATGAACACTGACATTCACTAGAAGGTCTAAAACTGAAGCCCTGATACTTTGGCCACCTGATGAAAAGAGCTGACTAATTGGAAAAGACCCTGATGCTGGGAAAGATTGAGGGCAGGAGGAGAAGAGGGTGACAGAGGGTGAGATGGTTGGATAGCATCACTGACTCAATGGACACGAGTTTGAGCAAGCTCCAGGAGACAGTGAAGGACAGGGAAGCCTGGCTTGACGCAGTTCATGGGGTCACAAAGAATCAGACACAACTTAGTGGCTGAACAACAACATGTCCAACTCTTTTGTGACCCCATGGACTGTGTAGCCTTGCCAGGCTCCTCTGTCTATGGGATTTCCCAAGCAAGAATACTGAAGTGGGTTACCACTTACTTCCCCAGGGGAATGGTCCCGATCCAGGGATCAAACCTGAGTCTCCTGTATTGGCCAGCAAATTCTTTACCACCTGGGAAACCCCTTTCCAAAGCTACTAGATAATTTTATAATCCTACCAGCAACATAGCCAGGCTTCAACCGAACATGAACCGTGAGCTTCCAGATATTCAAGCTGGATTTAGAAAAGGCAGAGGAACCAGAGATCAAATTGCAACATCTGTTTGATCATCAAAAAAGCAAGAAAGCTCCAGAAAAACATCTATTTCTGCTTTATTGACTACACCAAAGCCTTNGATTGGATGACTAAGAAAAGTTGACTCGGAGACAGAGCAGACGAATGATCTTGGTGGCCAGTGAACACAGACTGCTGCTTCTGGTACTTCACTTCCACTCCGAGGGTCTTCCTCCCATGTCCTGGAGTCAGGCACTCCCCTCCAAGGGCCATGATGGAGTCACTCCTCCACCTTCTTCTCTCTCCTTGGTACCATTTCTTATGTGGTCATGGACATTTTCTTTCCTTTTATCACGGGCCATGGAGCTGGAGCATGGGGAGAAGGGAGAGGGAGGTAGGGGCCAGATCCTGCTGGGCTTGGCCAGTGATGTTTAGATTTATAGCCTATCCTAAGTGAGAAGGTTGGGCTTCCCAGGTGGTGCTAGTGGTAAAGAATCTGCCTGCCCATCCAAGAGATGCAGGTTTTATCCCTGGGTCAGGAAGATCCCCTGCAGGAGGGCATGGCAACCCACTCCAGTATTCTTGCCTGGAAAATCCCATGGACTGAGGATCCTGGCAGGCACATTCCATGGGGTCACAAGGAGTCAGACATGACTGAAGCAACAGAGCACGCACACACAAGGTGGGAGCAATCTGAGCCCTATCCCTTCACCACCCTACACCCTGCTTCAGAGTGTCCACTCTACTCATCTGCACCACCTGCTGCTGCTGCTAAGTCGCTTCACTCGCGTCCGACTCTGTGCGACCCCATAGACGGCAGCCCACCAGGCTCCTCTGTCCCTGGGATTCTCCGGGCAAGAATACTGGAGTGGGTTGCCATTTCCTTCTCCAATGCATGAAAGTGAAAAGTGAAAGTGAAGTCGCTCAGTCGTGCCTGACATTTAGCGACCCCATGGACTGCAGCCCATCAGGCTCCTCCGTCCATGGGATTTTCCAGGCAAGAGTACTGGAGTGGGGTGCCATTGCCTTCTCCGCTGCACCACCTGACTCCTATTGAATATTCAAATCTAGCCTTTTGGGCAACTTTTTCCATGAATACATTGAGGACCATCCATGCCCATCCTCATTAAGTTATATAATTTTATTATTTATTTATTATTTTGGTTAGGCTGGGTCTTCATTGCTCACAGGCTCTTCTCTAGTTGTGGCAAGCAGGGGCTGCTCTTCAGCTGCAGTGCGAAGACTTCTCACTGTGGTGGCTTCTTTTGTTGCAGAGGACAGGCTCTAGGGCCCTCAGGCTTCAGTAGTTGTGGCATATGGGTTCAGGAGTTGAGACTCCTGAGCTGTTAAGTACAGGCTCAATAGCTGTGGCACATGGGCTTAGTTGCTCTGCAGCATGTGGGATCTTCCCAGATCAGGGACGGAATCCATGTCTCCTGCATTGGCAGATAGATTCTTTATCACCTAGCCACTAGGGAAGCCAAGGGACTAAGTGTTTTGCATTTTGCAATCCGCAAAGCACTTGGCCACTTACCTGAAACTGATTAAAGGTTTCTCCCCTATGAGGAAGTAGAGAGTTCCTATGAAAATTTTTCCTAAGCCTAAATGGTATAGAGTGAAGAAGCAATTACCATAGGACACATGTTGCTAACAGGTGCACAAGATTTTGAGATAAAGCACAGATGCAGTTCAGTTCAGTGCAGATACAGTTCAAAGTTACAGTACCTTGATGCCGAGAGACTGAGTGTCGTTCCCGAGAAAGGAACTCAGGGGTGCTCAGGTGCTGCTGTGGCTTCTGTAACGGCTGGCTACAAAACAACCACGGATGTTACTTTTGGTTTTCTCCTTTTCTTTTTTGTAAAAGCGAAAATCCTCTTTGGATTCCATTGGCAAAAACCATAAACTTTTTGTAAATCTTTTGTAAAAAGAAGTGGTGTCAAGCAGACTTTCCAAAAGCAGGGGATACAAAAGCAGGGGGTACCTGTAAAACTTACTGTAAACACATTAGGAGCACATGAATTTCATGTGCACCTCCCCTTTACTCTTTCCTTTTCTTAGAAGACTGCCCCAGAGGTCACCTGTCTTGTTTCATCTTCTGACTCTTTGTGACCCCATGGACTGTAGCCCACCAGTCTCCTCTGTTCATGGGATTTCCCAGGCAGGAATACTGGAGTGGGCTGCCATTTCCTTCTCCAGGGGATCTTCCTGACCCAAAGATCAAACCCATGTCTCATGCCTTGGCAGGCAGATTCTTTATTGCTGAGCCATCAGAGAAGCCCACTCCCATATCAGTACCTGATTATTAATTCAAAAATGTTCTTCATGGAGCATGGTGTTAGTTTCTCAGCCATGTCTGACTCTTTGGGACTCCATGGATTATAGCCTGCCAGGCTCCCCTGTCCCTGGAACTCTTCAGGCAAGAATACTGGAGAGGGTTGCCATTCCTGGAGCACGGATTCTATGTCAATTCCAGGTACTGGAGACGTCACACAGAGCGCCTCCTAGCTCAGCCCAGAGTGGAAACCAGTTCCAACACACGGAAAATTAATAGTATTTTCCCATGATTACTTTGTATTTTCAGATTTTGCCTTCTTTCTTGTGTTAGGGGGTGAATTGGGAAAATAGTGACTCCTTCTCCCGAGGTAGATATGGGGGCCTGAGGGGACAAGGTTCCTATTGTGAGAGCCACAAAAATCTCAGTGGAGCTACTGAAGCTTCCTGAGGCTCATTATAGAGATTTGAAAAACCCAAATCATAATGCTCAGAGTTGTTTGGACAATTAAATAACATATGTGAATGCCCTCTATATAAAAAAGCATCATTAAAATGCTATAACCCAAATGTCTCCAGCTGTCTCCAGCTTGCAGAAGCAAAGTGTAGGATGGGTGCTGGGGTTCTGATCCAACTCCCCTAAGACACTCACTGTCCCCTGGTATGAAGCCAGCCCCCACCCAGTAATTCCAGATGACCCAGTAGGGAGACCCTCACTCACGTCTGTCAGAACCTCCATCCCCCGGTCTCCTTCCACTTCTCTCCTCTCCTTATCCATCAACGTCTGTGCCTGGGGCAATCTTACCAGATGATCCCAGAATCCCCAATTCTTCAGATACCCAGTTAGTTACAGTGTTATTAGTCACTCAGTCATGTTCAATTCTTTGTGACCTCATGGACTATAGCCCACCAGGCTCCTCCGTCCCTGGGGTTCTCCAGGCAAGAATACTGGAGTGGGTAGCCATTCCTTCTCCAGGGGATCTTCCATATCCAGGGATCGAACATGGGTCTCCAGCATTGCAGACAGATTCTGTCCTGTCTAAGCCACCAGGGAAATCCCATTTTAAACCCAGATAGCTATAAAACATTACTTTGGACTTTGAGGGGGGCTTCTGGAAGAGATTAGTGTTTGAATGGGAAGACTGGCTAAAGCAAATGGCCTTCACTAATGCCTGTGGACGTCATCCAGTTTACTAAGGGTGTGAATAGAACAAAAAGGCATAAAAAGGACAAATTTGCTCTCTTTGCTTGAGTTGAGAGTATTAGCATCCGTTTGATCATCGAAAAAGCAAGAGAGTTCCAGGAAAACATCTATTTCTGCTCTATTGACTACGCCTTTAGACTTGGGCTTTAGACTTGGGCTTCCCTGGTTCTCGGGGCTTTGGACTCACTGGGACTCATAGCAGTCAGTTCCTTGTTCTCCAGCTTGCAGATGCCAGATCATGCGTGAATTCCTATAACGAGTGGATGGATGGATGGATGGATAAATAAATAAATCCTCTTAGCTCTATTTCTCTGGAGAACCCTGGCTCATAATGTGCAAATGTATTTGTAGAGTTGTGCAACCGTCACCACAGTTTCATCATTTTTATCACCCCAGAGAGAAACCCCATATCTTTTAGCAGTCACTCCCTCTTCCCCTTTCTCCCAGTCCTAGGCAACAATTAATCTACTTTCTGTCTCTGCAGATTTGCCTACAGCAGACATTTTATATAAATGGGCTCCTGCAGTATGTGATCTTTTGTGCCCTTAACTTAGTGTAATGTTTTGAAGTTAATCCATATCCTAGTATCATGGAGCAGTATAGCTGAATGATATTGCTTTGCATGGATATACTAGTATGTTTCGTTTATTCATCAGTAGATGGACATTTGGGTTGTTTCCAGTTTAGCCTATCGTGAATAATGTTGCTGTCAACATTTGTGTACACATTTTTTATGTGAACATGTGTTTTTATTTCTCTTGGGTATGTATCAGAAAGTAGGATTATAGGTCATTCAGTACTTCTGTGGTTAACCTTGAGGAATGACCAAACTGTTTTCCAAAGCTCGTTGTTGTTTAGTCCCNTGGTTGGATGGCATCACCGACTCAATGGACATGAGTTTGAGTAAACTCCAAGAGTTGGTGATGGACAGGTAGGCCTGGCGTGCTGCAGTTCATGGGTCGCTAAGAGTCAGAAACGACTGAACTGAAGTGAACCAGAAGCATAGGAGGATTCACATTTCCCATATCCCCACCAACACTTATTTTCTTTTATTATGCCCAGCCTACTGGATGTGAAGTAGTATCTCACTGGCATTTTGATTTGTATTTCTCTGATGTCTAATGATGTCAAGCATCTTCTTATAAGCTTATGGGTCATTTGTATATCTTATTTGGAGAAATTTCTATTCAAATATTTTGCCCAATTTTCATTGAGTTTAAAGATTTCTTTATATGTTCTAGATACAAGTCCCAAAGTTCATGTTCTTACAATACAGAGTTCTAGGTGTTCCAGAACCATTTGTAGAAAGATTTTCCTTTTCTCACTAAATTACCTTGACACTTTGCCAAATGATGCCAATTGACTATACATGTGTGGAACTATATTTGGACACTTTACTTCCATTACATTGGTCTGTTTATTTGTCTTCATGCCTTTTCAGTTTGGAGTATTTCCTAATTTTCCCTGTAATATATTCTCTGACTCCTGGGTTATTTAGAGGCATAAGGCTTGATTTCCAAATATTAGGGCATTTTCTAGATAAATTATTGCTGCTGATTTCTAGCTTAATTTCATTCTGATTGAAAAGACATAATCTCTACAATTTTAACCCACTGACTATTTGATAGTCCAAATAGTTGGTGTTGGTTAAAGTTCACGTGTACTTGAAAAGAATATATATCCTGCTGTCAGTAGTATAATATTCTATAATATTGATTTCATAATGATAATTTATAATGTTTACATCTTCTGTACCCTTATGACTTTGTACTTGTGTAATTAATTACTGAGAGAGGTGTTAAAATATTCAACTCTGTGAATTTTATATTTCTCTCTTTTGTTCTGTCAATTTCTACTTGATGTATTGGAAGTTTGATTGTTAGATTCATCATATTTAGGGTTATGTTTTCTTGATGAATTGATCCTTTTATCTTTACAAAAATGACACTTTTTAATTTGGGGAATNTCTCTAACATCACAGTTTATAAGCATCAATTCTTCAGTGCTCAACGTTCTTAATAGTCCCAAATCTCACAGATGTGTATAAGAGACAGCTGTTTACATTGTATAATTTATTCACTTATTTACTTTCAACCCATCTATATCTTAAAGTGAATCTTTTCTAAACATAGCGTTGGATCTTTTCTTAGTCATTTTGACAAATCTTGCCTTTTAACTGAAGTGTTTAATATAGTTGTCGATAACTTTTCAGTCTTGCTACTTGTTTTATTTGTGTCCCTTCTTTTTCTGTTTACTTTTTTTAAATGTAGAGTTGGGTATCTTTTCTATGCATAGAATTGAGTCTTAGTCATTTTGACAAGTTCTATCTTTCAGTTGGAGTGTGTACAGTAGTTCTTGGTAACTTTTCAATCTTGCTATTTGTCTTTTTTTTTTCTCATTTTTCATAGCTTTCCTGACTTCTCTATTTCAATAGTTACTTTTACATCTTATACTGACACTACTCTGAGTTAATACTATAAAGCTCCACATGTAAGAACCTTACAACAATATGGTTTTATTTACCTTCCCTTTTGCTTTGTGCTTGTCTCATCACACCCCTTGCTTCTTCTACATGTGTTATAAGCCCCCTAATATTATTGGTTTTTTTTAATCTAAATTGTCAGTTGATTTTTAACTCATTGAATATAAGAAAGAAAATTGTCTTTTATATCCACTAATATATTTATAATTTCCTGTTCTCTTTGTTTCTTTCTGTAGATTCTAAATTTTATCTTACATCATTTCCTCATCCTGAACATTTTCTTCACTTTCTTTTGTAGTGTGAATCTGCTGGTGGCAAAAACTAGTTTTGTTTTTGACAATATCTTTATTTAGATTTCCATTTAAAACAGGTTTTTAACTAGATACAGAAACTATAAGTTAATAGAGTTTTGTCCTTTCACCACTTAAACTTGATGTCCCCTTGTCTTTTGGCTTACGTTGCTTCTGATGAGAAGTTAGCCCTTGTTCCTATCATTGGATCCATGTATGTGAGGTGTATTTTTCCCCCTGGTTCCTTACAAGATTTTTCTCTTCATCTCTGTTAAGTTGGTAACTGTGAAAGGATCTGAGATTTGATTTTACTCCTCTTGTAAGCCAGAAAGTTAGCACGTCACAATGTTCACAGATACTGGCGAAGACAAGAGAGAGTTTATGAGTCACAGCAGTGGGAGAGGAACATTGCTGCATAGGTTGTGAGTGTGCTCTCAGTTGCTCAGTCGGGTCTGACTCTTTGTGACCCCGTGGACTGCAGCCCACCAGGCTCCTCTGTCTATGGATTCTCCCAGGCAAGAATACTGGACTGGGTTGCCATTTCCTTCTTCAGGGGATCTTCCTGACCCAGGGATCGAACCCAAGTCTCCTACATCAGCAGGTGGATTCTTTACTACTAATCCACCAGAGAAGCCTGCAGGCGTGATCACTGTGATATAATAAGAAATACATATTCGGTCTTTGCCCCTGGTTCCTGGCACAGAATTCCTAAAGCCTCTTGTAATTTTCTGAGAGAGTAATAGGAGCATCTTTTGTTGTAATATTTGTTTGTTTTGCCCCAGTTTCTGAAATAGCTCTGCAGTGACAAACGTGAAGGAGAGTTGTCTGTTATTCATAACAAGCAGCTTTCAAAACGCCTGAGTTTATGTTAATGAAGTGACTTTTGGAAAGCTCCTATAGATGGGGACTGGTTGCCAGGTGAAACCGTCATTCAACTAGAGGATTGAAACTTTCAGTACTATCCCCTTGATCTCCAGGGAGCAGAGAGGTGTGGAGATTGAATTTAGTCACCAAGGTCGATGGTTTAATTAATCATATGCCTACATATGGAACCTCCATAAAAACCCTAAAGAACTGTGTTTGAAGAGCTTCTTCAAGCTCTTGAAAGAATGGGTTGGTGAACACATCTGTGTACCAGAAGGGTGGTGGGCCTGGAGATGGTATAGAAGCTTTGCACACTTTCCCATACTTTGTCCTATGTGTCCATTGCATTTGGTTGTTCCTGAGTTACATCCTTTAAAATAAACTGGGAGCAGTAAGTCAAGCGATTCTTGAGTTCTGTGGGCCACTCTAGAAATTAACAAGTCCTTAATTTATAGCCACTGAGTGAGAAGTCCAGGTGACAACCTGGAACTTGTGACGGGCATTTGAAGTGAGGGGAAGCCCATAGCCTGTGGGTTCTGCAATAACTCTGAGTAGAAGAAGGCAATGGCACCCCACTCCAATACTCTTGCCTGGAAAATCTCATGGACAGAGGAGCCTGGAAGGGTTGCTGAGGGTTGAACATGACTGAGCGACTTCACTTTCACTTTTCACCTTCATGCATTGGAGAAGGAAATGGCAACCCACTCCAGCGTTCTTCCCTGGAGAATCCCAGGGACGGGGGAGCCTGGTGGGCTGCCGTCTATGGGGTCGCACAGAGTTGGACACGACTGAAGCGACTTAGCAGCAGCAGCAGCAGTGGCACAGTTGAATTATAGGACATCATACTGGTCTGAAGAGTTGGAGAATTGCTTAATTGGGGGGAAACCCCATACTTAACAGTTTTCATTGAGTTAGCAAGGTTGGGTTTTTTTTCCTTTCAGTGGGTATACAGTAATTGTTTTTCCCCCCTCTTTTTGACCATAGTTCACATATTCTATTCACAATGTCTACTATTTTTTTCCCCATTGTTGTTGTTGTATGGTAGATATTGTGAATGATGCATTCTGGATTCTTCTATTTTCCTGTAAATAGTGTCAAATTTTGTTCCGGCAGGAAATCAAATGACCGGAAACTCACCTTGGTTTTGTAGTGGCTTGGTTTTAGATTTCTCTTGATTTGTCCCTAATTCTGGAGTATATTCCTTAACCTTGGAATGCAGTCTTTACTCCTAAAGTGTGTAATTCTGAAGTTTCAATGGACAGTTGAAGCGGCATTTACAACAGTCAAAATATGGAAGCAATACGAGTGTCCATAAACAGGTAAATAAAGAACATGTGGGATAAATACACACACACACAATGAAATACTACTCAGACATAGACATGAATGAAAGTTTGCTATTTGCAACAACATGGATGGACTTGGAGGGCATCATGCTTACTGAAATAAGTCAGAGAAAGAAAAATACTGCATAACATCACTTACATGTGGTACCTAAAAAATAAAACAAGCTGGCGAAAATAGCAAAAAAGAAACAGACTTGCAGACATAGAAACAAACCAGTGCTTACCAGTGGGGAAAGGAGAGGGAGGAGTGGGTAAACTAGGGGTAGAGGATTAAGGGGAACAAACTTTTTTATATAATATAAATAAGCTACAAGGATATATTTTATAGCAAAGGGAACATAGCCAATGTTTTATAATAACTATAAACTGAGTATAACTTTCAAAAAATGTAAATCACTATGTTGTACACCTGAAACTTACACAGTGTCATAAATCAACTGAACCTCAAAATAATAAAAAATTTTGAATAGAAACAAAAAAGCGAAGTGTTCACAAAGCAGCTCTAAGACAGCAGGACTTGAGTCCAAACTTCCCAGCAGCAGGCAACAAACTGTTCAAATTTCTGTTTGGCTTTTGTTTTCCTTTGGGTCATGTGGGTTCTTGCCCCATGCCTGTTCATTCAGGAGTCAGCCAAGGATTTGAGGGGAGTTTGACTGCAGCCATGAAATCAGAAGACGCTTACTCCTTGGAAGAAAAGTTATGACCAACCTAGACAGTACATTCAAAAGCAGAGACATTACTTTGCCAACTAAGGTCCGTCTAGTCAAGGCTATGGTTTTTCCTGTGGTCATGTATGGATGTGAGAGTTGGACTGTGAAGAAGGCTGAGCGCTGAAGAATTGATGCTTTTGAACTGTGGTGTTGGAGAAGGCTCTTGAGAGTCCCTTGGACTGCAAGGAGGTCCAACCAGTCCATTCTGAAGGAGATCAACGCCGGGATTACTTTGGAAGGAATGATGCTGAAGCTGAAATNTCTAGTCAAGGCTATGGTTTTTCCTGTGGTCATGTATGGATGTGAGAGTTGGACTGTGAAGAAGGCTGAGCGCTGAAGAATTGATGCTTTTGAACTGTGGTGTTGGAGAAGGCTCTTGAGAGTCCCTTGGACTGCAAGGAGGTCCAACCAGTCCATTCTGAAGGAGATCAACGCCGGGATTTCTTTGGAAGGAATGATGCTGAAGCTGAAATTGCAGTACTTTGGCCACCTCATGCAAAGAGTTGACTCACTGGAAAAGACTCTGATGTTGGGAGGGATTGGGGGCAGGAGGAGAAGGGGACAGCCGAGGATGAGATGGCTGAATGGCATCACGGACTCGATGGACATGAGTCTGAGTGAACTCTGAGAGATGGTGATGAACAGGGAGGCCTGGTGTGCTGCAGTTCATGGGGTCGCAAAGAGTCGGACACGACTAAGTGACTGAACTGAACTGAACTGCAGGCAGTTACCTGTTGCACCTTTTCCCTGTGTGGTTCCCTCCTTGCTAGGATCTTTTACCTCAGAGAGCGGCCTCTCACTTCCCAGCACCAGTTCACAACATACCACTCCCCGGCTGGACAGTGAACTTTCTGAGTCCTTGGTTCAGGCTTCTGTTCCACAGTACCTAGTCCGTGTCTGGCATACATACAGTAGGTGCACAGTAAATGTTTGTACCATTACCAAACAAATTATTATTGACTTGTAGGATTGCTGACCTAGCATCAAGTCTGTCATCCAAAAATGACAAAGCAACAGCGTTGCATGGTGACAGACAGCTCCTGTCTGTGTGTCATGGGTCAGGTTACTTCACCTCTCTGTGCCTCCGTTTCCTTTATAGTGATGGCTTTCTACCTTATAGGGTGATTATAGGATTAAGCATTAAGACAGGTGGAGAGGTAGAGAGTTAGTGGCTGGCATATTGATAACGCTCATATATTAAATACTAGTAATAGCTGCTGTTGTTGCTTGAAGAGAACTTCATCCAATACAGAGGAACTTCTAAGGACTTCCAGGTGCGCCAGTGGTTAAGATTCTGCCCTTCCACTGCAGGCGGTGGGGATCTCACCCCTTGCGGTGAGATGTGGCCAAAGAAGAAAAGAAAGGAGAAAGGACTTCTGTTGTCTATCTCTAAGGAAGCTAAAGTATCACTGACTGCACTAAAAACATGGACTCGCTTCGATTTCCACATAGAGCGCCTTACACAGTTACAGACAGAAACTAGAGTGGCATCTAGTGGGGGCATTGAAAAATAAGAGCGTCCTGCCAATACCACGACCTCTGAGGACATGTTTACTAAGACAAATTCAAGTTTCTAGACACAGCTATTCGTCTCCAAGCCACCGATCCCTAAACCATCAAGCGAAACTTCACCATAAATCAAGTTATAGACGGCTGAAATTCCGAGCTCAAATAATGCCACTTTTTTCTTGAGCCCAAATAAATACTACAGGATGGGTTTGGAAGGACTCGGATTTGGACCCGGCTCGGGGCCGTGCACACGTCTGAGATTCTGGCTGATTTCTGGGCTGGGGAGGACACCGGAGCGGGGTCCAGACGCCGGCGGCCGGCCCGTCTGGAACACCGCAGGTCGTGCAGGAGGCGCCCGCCCGCCCGGCCGGCCCCGCGCCGCCGCCGTCAGACCAGTCGGACGGCTTCGCGCGCCCCGCCCCGCGCCGCCGGTTCTGCCGCCGCCCTAGTCTCGGCGCCGGAAACCCAGTGCCTCCTGCGAGCCGCGCGCCGGAGTTGGACCGGCCCGGCCCCCCGCGCAGCCGTCGCCCCGCAGCCCCCAAGCCCGCGCCTGGGCTCTGGCCATGGGGCGCCCGGGCGGGCGGGCGGCCGGAGCAGGAGCCCGGCGGGACTCGGGTAAGAGCAGGTGGGGCCCCGCGCCGCCCTCGATGGGGACCGTGTGCCAGCGCACTGGGGCGCCGACCGGGGCAGCCCCTGTGCAACCGGCGAGAGCGGGAGCGAGTGGGGGTCCTCCGCCTTCAACTTCATCAGGGGGCGGGGCCAGGGACCGCAGGGGGACCGCAGAGCCTGCCCCGGCCTGGGGTGCCGTGGCCCCACTGACCTCCTCCAGCTGGGCGGGTTGCATTTGAGTGCAGGAGTCTTCAAAAGCCTCCAGCGTCTGAGCCGGGCGCCACCGAGGGCCCTACTCCTTACATCCCATTGGCCTCGGTGGCCCCTGGGCCTGTGACCCGGCTGGGACCTTCTCTCTGTTTGCTGGGAGCCTGGCCGGCCTGGCGGGCTGTCCGCCTCTCCAGGAGCGCACGGGGATGGAGGAGAAGCCAGCTGTTCCCCATTTCCTTGGGTGCTGGCCCCCGGCTCCTTGGCCCTGCTAGGTGTGTCTGGTCAGGAAACCCCAGAGATTCCTAAGACGGTAAACAGTGTCTGCCCGGCTAACAAACTCGCATTATCCCGCTAAGGTTCTTTCTGGCCCTGCGCTTGAGTTTAGCTTCTTTCAGCAAAACAGTGGAGCCAGGACTGTGAGGTCCTTGCAGGTGTTTTTCCCCCGGGCTGCAAGGTGCCGTTCATTGCTAAGTGTGCTCACGCAGACCCCTGTGTCCATGGCCTGCACGTCTGGGTCAGGTGGGCAGCAGCAAAGGGAAGGCTAGCAGCCAGGGGACCCACCTGCCCTTGAACCTCGTTAGCCCAGTCCTTCCCCTGGCCCAGGGTTGATTGAATGTAATTAGCCACTAATTGAATGTCTCTGCGCCCCTCTTCATGTGAAACACACCAAGGTCAGATTTAGACAACTGACCCTGCTGAGTGACTTCATTCTTTTCTTCCAGATATGGTGTTTTCCTTAGGTGAGGGGTCTAAAGAAGGGTCATTCATTCATTCATACACAATTTACTGACTGCCAACTACTAATCAGACACGGAGGCACTGAGAATACAGTTGCTGTTATTTACATGAGTTGTGGGAAAGAGAAAATAGGTAAGCAGATGAATCATATTATTTCAGAGAGTGAGAAGTGCTGTAAAACAAAACGAAGCAGGATGACGATGGGCATGAGCATGCGCACTCAGTCGTGTCCGACTCTGAGACCCCGTGGGCTGTAGCCGGCCAGGCTCCTCTGTCCATGGCATTCTCCAGGAAAGAATACTGGAGGAGGTTGCCATTTCCTTCTCCAGGAGATCTTCCCAACCCAGGGACCAAACCCTTGTCTCCTGCCTTGGCAGGCAAGTTCTTTACCAGTGAGCCACCAGGGAAGCTGTTCAACTTGTTGGGAGGTTTAAATCTGAGGCATCGACTTGAGTTTCCCCGGAAGACATATCCTTTTTTCTCTTTAATATTTATATATTTTTCTGGCCGTGTGGAGTCTTATTTGCAGCATGTGGACTCTTAGTTGTGGCAGGTGGGATCTACTTCCCTGACAAGGTATCAAACCCAGGCCCTCTGCATTGGGAGCAAGGAATCTTAGCCACTGGACCACCATTNTTAATATTTATATATTTTTCTGGCCGTGTGGAGTCTTATTTGCAGCATGTGGACTCTTAGTTGTGGCAGGTGGGATCTACTTCCCTGACAAGGTATCAAACCCAGGCCCTCTGCATTGGGAGCAAGGAATCTTAGCCACTGGACCACCATTGAAATCCCAGAAGACATATTCTTTGAGTCACTTATTTGTTCATTTATTTGACAAATACTGAGGGCCGATATGTTAGGCACTGTTCTCGGTGTTAAGTATACATCACTGAATAAGACAGTCTTTCTTCTCATAGAGCTTATTTTCCAGTGGAGAGAAATGGACAGTGACAACAGATAGTAACACAGAGATTTGCTCGGTCATGTCTGATTCCTTGCGACCCCAAAGACTGTAGCCTGCCAGGGTCCTCTGTCAATGGAATTCTCCAGGCAAGAATACTAGAATGGGTTGCCATTCCCTTCTCTGGGGGATCTTTCCAACCCAGGGAACGAACCTGGGCCTCTTGCATTGCAGGCAGATTCTTTACTGTCTGAGCCACCAAGGAAGCCCACAGTAACAATAACAGTTTTATTGTCATGTCAGATAAATACTATGAACAAAAGTAAAGCAGCTTAAGAGGTAGAAGGAGATGGGGGCTCCTGGGTTCAATAGGGTGGTCAGGGCAGGCTGTGCTGAGGAGCCAAGGGTAGACAAGACACGGGTATGTGACTCTCTGGGGAAAGAACATTCCGGGCAGAGGGAAGAGCAAGTGCAAAGGCCTGGAGATGTAAAGGAGGCTGGAGCAGACTGGGCATTGCTGAACGTGTTAGAGGAATGGGAGGGAGGCCTTCATGGCCATGGGAAGTGAGCAGGCTTCTGCGGCTCTCATTAGAGGGGCCGGGGTTTAGACTGCTGACCGGAGACATGCAGGAGGGCAGGTGATGCTCTCAGCTGCCGTGACAAGATTTACATGCTCCCAAGAAAACTTCCCATGTGGCGCTGGTGGTAAAGAGTCTCCCTGCCAATGTAGGAGATATAAAAGATGCTGGTTCAATCCCTGGGTTGGGAAGATCCCCTGTAGAAGGAAATGGCAACCCACTCCAGTATTCTTGCCTGGAGAATCCTATGGACAGAGGAGCCTGGCGGGCTACAGTCCATAGAGTCACAAAGAGTCAGACATGACTAAAGTGACTTTGTACGCACACAAGTAAGAAAACTCAGGATTGGGCCTGGTGGTTTACACTAGCAGGGGAATAGGCAATCACCAGAGATGGAGAGTGTGTCTCTTGACAGGAGACGTATCACTTGCTTTTCTTTTTTATAATTTAATTTTTAAATTGTTTATTTATTTTTTGGCCTTGCCCCTTGGCATGTGGTAGTTCTCTGACCAGGGATTGAACCCTCACCCCCTAAGTTGGAAGCATAGAGTCTTAACCACTGGAACACCCGAGAAATCCCTCACTTGTTTTTCTTACACCCAGCATCTGTTAAAAGGACATGGGCTGAAGTGGGAGGCAGACAACAAGTTTTTCAAATCAGTAAAGACTGGCTATTGGGAGCAAAACTGTTGCCGTCTAGGAAAATTCCAGTAATCTTTTACAAAGAATAATCTGATTAGTAGGCTCAAAAGAGAGACAGGAGGGTATGTTGATTTGTACTGTATGCTAGGCTCTCCTTTAACCACCTTATGTGCAAACACAAACCAGCCTCATAGCATGTCTGTGAGGTACAGACAACTCCGTTTCACAGATGAGAAAACTGAGGCCAGCAAGAAGCAAGTTGCCCACTTTTCTACACAGCTAGTGACTGAAGAAGAATCAGGGTTTATAATCATGTGGTTCAGTTTAGAGCCACGTGTTCTGAAAGAGAGAGAGAAGCTTTGGCCGAAGGGATGTTTGTTAGGGTGCCAGGGAGTCTCACAGCAGGGGCTTCTTAGATACCAGCAGGGCTTATGGGTGCATTCCACCTCTTTTCTTCTTTTTAAGACAATCTTTGTGTGGGTTACAAATCCTTTTAAAAATATTTTGAAAGGTACTACTTGCCTGTTAAAAATTGTTTTTTATAGATGTTTTTTCAAACTGCCCTTAAGGAACACAGAAATCTCTCTTGTCCTGTCCTCTGATTTCCAGTCCTCCTCAGGGGCAGTTGAGAGTGCTTGCGAACAAATGTTCTATTTGTAAATGAGCGTGTATGAATTGTACTTTTTAAAAAAGTATTTTTAAATTAATTTTACTATTTAATTTTGGCTGCACTGGGTCTTGGCTGCTGCCTGTGGGCTTTTCTCTGTTTGCAGCGAGTGGGGTCTCCTCTCTAGTTGCAGTGCCTGGGCTTCTCACTGTGGTGGTTTCTCGTGTTGCAGAGTTCAAGCTTCAGTAGTTGTGGCACACAGGCTTAGTTGCAGCATGCGGGATCTTCCTGGACCAGGGGTCGAACCTGGGTCCCCTGAATTTACTGGCAGATTCCTAACCGCTGGACCACCACGGAAGTCCTAGATTGTACCTTTTTTTTTTTTTTTTTAACACAAATGAGAAAACTCAGGTGTGTACCTTTTTTTCTTTTAAACTTAATATATTTATTCTGATTCAGGACATAGAGATATACTTCGTCTTTTTAAAATAAATATGTTTGTACTGTATTTCTCTAACCATTCCTTTATGGTCTTCTAAATTGTTTTTCCTATTTTTGTTAGTTTGTTTGCTGTGGTGGACAGGTATGCATTTGGATACTTGTACCTACATCCGGCTTCCTAGGTGGCACTAGTGGTAAAGAACCCGCCTGCCCATGCAGGAGACGCAAGAGATGCAGGTTTGATCCCTGCATCAGGAAGATTCCCTGGAAGAGGGTATGGCAACCCACTCCAGTATTCTTGCCTGGAGAATCCCATGGATGGAGGAGCCTGGTGGGCTACAGTCCATAGGGTCACAAAGAGTCGGACACGACTGAAGTGACTTAGCACACACACGTGTATCTACATCTTCGCTCACTCTTGTAAATTCAGCAAGGGAAATCCATAAACGTGTAACNGCCTGGAGAATCCCATGGATGGAGGAGCCTGGTGGGCTACAGTCCATAGGGTCACAAAGAGTCGGACACGACTGAAGTGACTTAGCACACACACGTGTATCTACATCTTCGCTCACTCTTGTAAATTCAGCAAGGGAAATCCATAAACGTGTAACTACTGATTGAAAAGCTCTGTGTATTTTAGATTTCCACTGATGCTGCCAGCCTGCTTTCCGAAGCCCCAGTCTGACTTACTACTTCCAAGATTGCTTGTGTTGGCATGGCCCTGCAGACTTGGGCATCACGTTGTCATTTTTAATAGGTATTTCTTTATCATGAGCGATGTTGTGAGTCTCCTGTATTTTTTAAGCCCTTTGTCTTTCTCTTTCTGTTCATGTCCTTGGCCTCTGGTTTAACTCGGATTTTTGTCTTCATGTTGTTGTTTTTGAATTCTGGGGGATTATAAGGGATCTTATTATGATTTCCTCTTTATCCCTCATCACTGACTGCCCTTCAGCATCTTCCTTTTGTGCACAGAAGCTACTCTGATATATTTATGATATGTTTATCCTGGGATCCGGACTATTTTAGAGAAATGTATGGTGTTGATTTATATGTGCATGTAATTTAAACTTACAGACGTTGTATTGTGCTACAAATCTCAATCTTACTGTGAAACTCGATGCTGTTTTTTAAGGAGATTTATCAGGCTGATGTCTGGACACTTGGTTTATTGCTTCTGATTGTTGTACTATCAGAACCAATTGTTGTACTGATTGGTGTATTGCTTCTGATTGCATCCCATGTTTGGAATTATGAAATTATCGCAACCATTGATTCTTTTTTTAAATTAGTTTATTTTTATTTTTTTTCTAGTGAAGAAACTTTTTATTTTTTT
>SJYV01023048.1:200062-230516 GCA_006410875.1 Neotragus pygmaeus
AAAAAAAATTAATTAATTACTTTATTTTTGGCTGCAGTGGGTACTGTTGCTTCCCGAGGCCTTTCTCTAGTTGCGACTAGTGAGGAGCACAGGCTCCTTATGGAGCACAGACTCCAGGAACATGGGCTCAGTAGTTCTGGTGCACAGGCTTAAGGCACGTAGCTCCAAGGCACATAGGATCTTCCCGGACCAGGGATCGAACCTGCGCCTCTTCCATTGACAGGCAGATCCTTTACCATTGAGCCAGCCACCTGGGAAGCCCCTCCAGAAGACCTAGCCACACATAAATCGAGGGAAAAAGAAAAGTTGGCAGCCCCAGGGCCCTCCTGAGTCCCACTGGGTGCCGTGCAAGGAACCGAGAGCTGGGCAGAGATGAGAACCTGGTGACAGACCCACAGGGAGGAGGGTGGGGCGTGCTCACAGCCCAGGGCTCTGCGTCTTCCTCTTTTTCTCTCCCAGGCCCTGACTCTGGGCTCTGCAGAGGGTGGGGGTCCCCAGGAGCAGGGGGCTGGTGGCCAGAGGCACTGAGCCTGGGAGTAGGGGCTCTCACATTGGGGCAGGAAGTGTGAGGTGCAGAGCAGCAGGGGGGCCCCAGAGGCCTGAGCCGGGTAGAGACGGTGAGTGTGGTGAGGGGAGCGGAAGTCGGAAGCAGCAGCCTCCACCTTCGCCGTTCACAGGGCGGGCGGCCGGGGCGGCAGGATCGCTCCAGGAGAGCCAGGCCCATGCATCCCTTCCCGATTCTCTGGAGGTGAGCAAGGTGGGCCTGCGTGGGGTGGGGGCGGAGGGTGCAGGGAGTCATGTGCGGACCCTAGTGGGGCAGGTGGGCAGGATGGAGGGCCCTGAAGGCCTGTGAAGCAGCCGTGAGCCCAGCCCTGGGCCTCAGCCCCATCCTTCTCCTTCCTCCTCTCCATCAACCAGCCGCCTCCCAATCTAGCCCTTTCCCTGAATCCTACTGTGGCTCCCACTTATCCCAGCCTCCCAGGGAGCCCCTTCCTGAATCTTCCGTGAGCCTCCCTGGTGATTGGTGCCCAGTGGGGATTAATGAGGCCGGAGCCCCAAATGAGGCTTTTCCCCCGACTCTGGAGAGAAGGAAGCCATTCGGGCTGGGGCTTTGGGGTGGGAGAAGCTTTGGGTGTGGTCATTGTAGGAGCTCAGAATTCGGCCTCCCAGCCCCGCGTTGCCTTCAGGCCCCTGAGCAAGGCTGGTTAGGGGGAGAGGGCCCAACTTGCTGGCTTGCCCCGGCAGCACGAATTCAGGCTTATCGCCCTGATGATTGACAGGAACAAGCTCACTCTCAATGGCGTCCCTGTTCAGGACAAATCAAGCTTCCTAGTTCTTATCCTCAGCCACTGCCCACTTATTCTAAGGCCTGAGATCCTACAGGCAGAGTCACTCTTCTCTGCTAAAAGCCTGGGAAGGGTGACCTGTCATCAGCTGATAATAAACACCCCCAGAGAACTGTGGGGCCTCAGCCAGGAGGCCTATCTCCCAGGCTTTAGGACATCACAAGGCTCCTTGCTCTACAGATAAGGAACCACCCAGCCTATGGGTTAGAATCTGGGCTCAGGGCTTTTTGTTTGGGAGGGGGAGATCCAGGACGGCGTGAGGGAGGCCCAGGCTGGCTCTGAGGCTTTGTTGTCCTCCTGTGGGCAGTAGTTACTCTGCGGCCCTCTGCCCCCTCATCTCTGCCCCTGGCTTATCCTTTCTGCTCACCACTCTCTCTTCTTCTCTGTCCTTTCCATTCTCCCTCCATGCCTGCTTCTCAGCTGACCCATCTCGGGATTCTGAGCACCAATGGCATATGTGTGTGTTTCACTCTCTCGCTCTCTCTGCACATTTGCATGAAGCTGCCTTCCATGTGGGCAGGATGTGGGGCGGCCCCTCATCATATGTTATGTACCTCAGGTGCCCTGGCCCCAGGTTCAGGAAGGGGTGTCTGTCCTGTGACCTCAGCCCGGAGACAGCGTGAGGGGGAAGGGAGGGTAACTGCCCTCAGAGCAACACTCTTAACCTGGCTGCCACTCAGAGCTGCTGAAGGACAGGGCAGATCACCTCCTAAATCCCAGGATGGGCCAGAAGACTTTGGTTTTTGCATAGGAAGGGAATGTTGCCAGGGCAAAAGGAGGCAGCTTTCTGAGTTGGAAGCTTAAAAGGAGAGAGAGACACACACAGTCCAAATAGGACATCAGGAACCTACTCCTCGGGTACAGAGAGAGCTGACAGGGCCAAGCCTATGCTCTCATTGAGGGCTGTTTGTTTGCTTGTTTTCACGTATTTTTTTCTTCTCCAAATGGACCTGCAAAGCAGCCAGGTTAATCCAAGCTGAACATGGTATTTCTGAACACCTCCCAAGGACGGGCTCAGTGTTGGCACTCAGACCCCCTCCCATTTTCTCTCTTTCTTTTTTAAAAAGATTTTATTTGTTTGTTTATTCATTTAATTACTTTGGGCTGCACTGGGTCTTCCTTGCTCCACAGGCTTTCTCTGGTTGCAGTGAGTGAGGGTCATTCTTGGTTGCTGGCTTCTCATTGTTGTGGCTTCTCTTGTTGCAGAGCATGGGCTCAGGAGTTGCAGAGCGTGGGCTCAGGAGTTGTGACTCTCAGGCTCTGGGGCATAGGCTCAGTAGTTGTGGCGCACAGGCTTAGTTGCTCTGTGGCGCGTGGGATCTTCTGGGACCAGGGAACAAACCAGTGTCCCCTGCATTGCAAGGTATGGATTGTTATCGCCTGGGCCACCAGGGAAGCCCCTGCCCCCATTTTCTAGCAAACTTCCAGAGACGACTTAGCCATCTTATTTCCTTCTTTCACAGGCAAGGAGCCCGGTGAAGTTTTGGACCAGAGTCACGTGGCTGGTCAGTGGTGGTTAGGAGTTGAGACTAGGCTGTGAGCCTCCAGGTTATGGCGAGTAGGGGCTGAATGTGTGACCCTCGTGCTGTCCTCTGTCCCCCTTGGACAGGCTCTCCCTGGCCTCCCGTTGCCTTCAACACGTCAGGGCACAGGCTCTGTGCCCAAGCAGAGGATGGAAAGAGAACCTGCTCTCAATAGGATGATCCAGGTGCCATCTGGGCTCCTTCCTTTCCCAAGATGGAAAAAACCTTGCCTTGAAGCTGGGGGGAGAGGTTAGGTGCGGGTACAAGGGACATATGTCCCCCTTGCACCCCCGCTGTCAGGTCCTGTGTCCTTTGCCTCCCGTCAGCTCATACAGGCACAGCCCAGCAGTGGTCACTCCGCTCTGGACAGGAGCCCTGGGGGGCCGCCCAGTGGAACACCGGTCTCTCCCATCCCTCCCCCATCCTCCGCTCCCTCCCCAATCCTTCCCCTCACTGGCTTCTGACTCAGAGCATTTTCTTGGATTCCAAAGAGCCACCCCACTTCTCGCAGAAGCTTTCCTTAAGCTTCCTGACCCATCATGGTGCTTAGAGGCATGAAGGGCCGCTTCTTTCAGAGGTGACAGAACCCTGCTAAGAGACCCGGGTTGGACACTTTTCTCCCTCCTTTATTCTGGTTGAGATACCTGAGCAATTTTAAAAGAAGTGACACTAAATACCAAGGGTGTGGCGGGGGAAGAAACCAAGAATATTCGAGATACATGAAACCTGGGCTCTGCTCCCCAATTCCTGGCCTACCTCTGCCTAAGAGGTGCCATCCTACCTCCAGGAAACAGAGACTGGTCTCCACCTTTGAACCTTGACTCTTTACCCTTGCTTGGTCAGGTTGCCCTCACCCAGGTGATTGGTGGGACTGCCATGCTGGCCATAAGAAGTGACCTCACCCCTCAGGTCATCCTGTCCCTTCATTCAACGAGAAGCAATGCGGGGTGGGGGGCGCTGTGGGCCGAGAAAGGGAAGGAGGGTGGGAGAGAGAGACAGAGGCTCAGTCAACTTGCATTTCTAGTGAAGATCATAGACAAGGTGGTTGAATGGGTCCTGAGCTTTCTTCCTCTCAGTCCAGCTTCCTCTTCGGAGCCAGGACCCAGATGGATGTTTTGGCTGCTGGACTGGTCTGGTGGGAACCACTTCTGGGAAAGCTCTGCCCTTAGGGTGCTGGGCTTCCTGGGAGTAAGGTGTGATTGGCTCATGGCCAGACTTGCCCTTAAGGGAATGTCTTCTTGTCATAATGATGCTAAATTTCCTTCTCCAAGCCTCAGTCTCCTCAGTCCCGTAGTGAGGTTGTGAAGAGGGAGCTTTCTGAGGATCCATCCACCCATCCACCTACCCATCCATTCATCCATCCCTCCTTCCACCCCTCTATCCACTCATCCATTCGTCCATCCATCCTTCTGTTCATCCATTCATCCCTCTATCCATCCATCCATCATCCCTCCCTCCATCCATCTCTCCATCCATCTCTTCAACTTTCCTCTTATTTTCTCAAACATTTCTGGAGTGTCACTTCTGAGTCAGGCAGGCCCTGCCCTGGACAGTGGAGGAAACAGGTGAATTCAGGTGACTCCACTTCAGAAGCGGAGAAGGCGATGGCACCCCGCTCCAGTACTCTTGCCTGGAAAATCCCATGGACAGGGGAGCCTGGTAGACTGCAGTCCATGGGGTCACGAAGAGTCGGACATGACTGAGCGACTTCCCTTTCACTTTTCACTTTCTTGCATTGGAGAAGGAAATGGCAACCCACTCCAGTGTTCTTGCCTGGAGAATCCTAGGGACGGGGGAGCCTGGTTGGCTGCCGTCTGTGGGGTCACACAGAGTCGGACACGACTGAAGTGACTTAGCAGTAGCAGCCACTTCAGAAGAAGTTCATGCTTTGTTCAATCCATGAATACCCAAAGGAATTGATTTGTGGATGGAAAGAAAGTGCCGCTAAAGGGAGCTGCAGACCTGGATCAGACCCTAGCTTCCCCACCCACCAGCTGAGCTACCTGGGCACATTTCTGAAGCTCTCTGAGCCTTGTTTCCTTAGGAGTAGAAGGTCATCGTCACCACTTGCCTCACCCATGAGGTGACTGGCAGGCCTGAGGTCTGGGCTGCAAAGCACAAGCTAGTTGAGCGACACCCTACTGAGATGGGTGCTCTCAACATGAGTTGAGTTGCCAGATATAATTAATAGAATCCAAAGCTACATTTAAATTTCAGAGAAATGAGTCGATTTTCAGTATAAATATATTCCCAATATTGGGCATCTTTTGTTGTGTATTTGCTAAATGTGGCAACTCTGCCTAGAGGTTGTGTGTGCCCATGTGGACCTGTCTGCCTGGAACCAGGACACCTGCCACCAGGCTCTGTAACCCTAGTTGTCCCATGAATGGTCCTGAGCTTCTCCAGTCCACACTAACCCTCAGCTTTCTAACTGCTGGAACTAGAGGATAACGCTGTGCCCCTCACACTTGGCAGCTGGAGCGGGTATACACAGTTCAATTCAGTTTGGCCACTCAGTCATGTCCTACTCTTTGCAACCCCATGGACAGCAGCACGCCAGGCCTCCCTGTTCATCGCCAACTCCCGGAGTTTACTCAAACTCACGTTCATTGAGTCAGTGATGCCGTCCAACCATAGCATCCTCTNGTTTGGCCACTCAGTCATGTCCTACTCTTTGCAACCCCATGGACAGCAGCACGCCAGGCCTCCCTGTTCATCGCCAACTCCCGGAGTTTACTCAAACTCACGTTCATTGAGTCAGTGATGCCGTCCAACCATAGCATCCTCTCATCCCCTTCTCCCACCTTCAATCTTTCCCAGCATCAGGGTCTTTTCAAATGAGTCATTTCTTTGCATCAGGTGGCCAAAGTATTGGAGTTTCAGCTTCAGCATCAGTCCTTCCAATGAATATTCAGGGTTGATTTCCTTTAGGATTGGCTGGTTGGATCTCCTTGCAGTCCAAGGGACTCTCAAGAGACTTCTCCAGCACCAATCATAGGTGTCAATTCTTTGGTGCTCAGCCTTTTTTCTTGTCCAGCTCTCACATCCATAAATGACTACTGGAAAAAACATAGCTTTGACTAGACGGACCTTTGTTGGCAAAGTAATGCCTCTGCTTTTTTAATATGCTGTCTAAGTTGGTCATAACTTTTCTTCCAAGGAGTAAGAGTCTTTTAATTTCATGGCTGCATTCACCATCTGCAGTGATTTTGGAGCCCCTCAAAATAAAGTCTGTCACTGTTTCCGCTGTTTCCCCATCTATTTGTCATGAAATGATGGGACCAGATGCCATGATCTTAGTTTTCTGAATGTTGAGTTTTAAGCCAACTTTTCCCTCTTTCACTTTCATCAAGATGCTCACACAGTCGGGGTGATTACTAAAGTGATTAGGGTAGCATTTCCGTAGGAGATAGTGATAGTAAGAAACACAAAGAACCTCCTTCTGGGGAGGGGAGGCAAGTGAGAACCAGGTGGGTTGACACGCTAGGAATTATACGATGGAGTAAATGCTCTGAAATACGAGAGAGAGAAGGGGGTGGTGTGCAGGCATATCTCTTTCCCCACCATGCGCTAGATCTCTCTGTCTTCCCCCAGACCCCATCCCACTTCCTTCGGGCCCTTCCGTCCCCTCAGGCCCCAGCAATCTTTTCCCTTTGGTCTCTGGAAAGCTGCTACAACTTCTCTGATTTTTCTTTCCCTTTGAATCCATGGAGGAAGACCCTGTTTCTTCTGGGAAGTCCAGTCCAATCCTCATTTATGTCTAGCATGGCCATTGACATTTACCTGTATGTCTGCTTTGCTTCATATACAAGTTTATTTATAAGGACTTCCCTGGTGGCTCAGTGGTAAAGAATCTGCCTGCAAATGCAAGAGACACCAAGATGCAAGTTTGATCCTTGGGTCAGGAAGATGTCCTGGAGAAGGAAATGGCAACCCATTCCAGTATTCTTGCCTGGGAAATCCCATGGACAGAGGAGCCTGGTGGGTTACAGTCCACAGGCTTACAAAGAGTAGGATACGACTGAGTGACTGAGCACTTTGGCAAAGAGGGACGTGTGTAACTCCTGTCTTATTAAAAATTGCAGGGCACATTTTCCTCCGACCCCCTCCCCGTTATTTCCCTTTCCCGTTATTGTCATTTGAACTTGGCTGTCAAGCAATTCACTAACAAGAGGAAGGGAGTTGAAGTCATTTAAGCAGAATGCTGTGGTGCCCACAGGGATGCGCTCCTAAGGTAGACAACGCATCAGATAGAATGTGTGGAGGAGTGAGGACTGGAGAGGGGGCATCTCAGGAGGGGAGCCTGGTGGACCAGGTCTTGGCAGGGAGGGATGGTCAAGGGGTCTGGGAAGGGAGCTAGGGGTGCCCTGAGTTCAGGTGNCTCCTAAGGTAGACAACGCATCAGATAGAATGTGTGGAGGAGTGAGGACTGGAGAGGGGGCATCTCAGGAGGGGAGCCTGGTGGACCAGGTCTTGGCAGGGAGGGATGGTCAAGGGGTCTGGGAAGGGAGCTAGGGGTGCCCTGAGTTCAGGTGTCTGTGATGGAGGTGCTTCCCTGCACCTCTGCTCTCTATCTCATAAATGGAGCTATTTCCTGAGTTTCTCATACCGTAAGAGCTGTTTCCCTGGTGGCTCAGACAGTAAAGAATTTCCCTGCAATGCGGGAGACCCAGGTTCGATCCCTGGGTCAGAAAGATCCCCTGGAGAAGGGAATGGCTATCCACTCCGATATTCTTGCCTGGAGAATTCCATGGATAGAGGAGCCTGGTGGGCTACAGTCCATGGAGCCATGGGGTTGCCAAGAGTCGGACACGACTGAGCAACTAACAGTTTCAAGGTCTGTCTCCTTAAGAAGCCTGCAGTGTGTGTGTGTGTGTGCGTGCATGGGGGCAGGGGGAGGTGTCTGACCTCTTTACTTATACTTGGTCATTCTCCAGGAAGGCCTGGGGAAGGAGGGGTTGGCTCCAGAGGGGTCCAAATATAGATGGTGGGTTCTGATCTCACTCGTTCTCTCCCCTTTGGAGACAGGATCATAGCAGGGTTCTCACCCAGAGAGGGGAAGAGTTGAAAATGGACAGCTGCTTGTGGGGAGCAAGGTAGCCAGGGATTGCCCCTGAGGCCAGCCGAGGCCTTAAAGAGTGAACCGTTTGAGTCCTCAGCCTTTAACCTGGGGAAGGTATGGGATAGAGAGGAAGATGCTCAAATGATGACTGAAAGTGAGAGTTTAGTTGCTCAGTCATGTCTGACTCTTTGTGTGACCCTATGAGCTGTAGCCCACCAGGCTCTTCTGTCCATAGGATTCTCCAGGGAAGAATACTGGAGTGGGTCACCATTCCCTTCTCCAGGGGATCTTCCCTACCCAGGAATCAAACCTGGGTCTCCTGAACTGCAGGCAGATTCTTTATCATCTGAGCCACGAGGAAAGTCCCAGATGATGACTGAGGCTGAGCTAAAAGAGTTGGATACCCATAGGAATAGCAGATTTCAAACTGATTGGATTCAGAGCATCAAATACAAGACTGAAAGTAAGAAGTGGCCTCAGCTCTTGGGAAGTTCCAGTCTACCGGGGGGGGCTGGCTGAGAACTCAGTAGTAAATGGGCCCTTCCTGGGGCCTAAAGCTTCAAAAATCCCGAGGCCACAGATCAGCAATCACAGATTCTTGCTGTGCTCACAGTGAGGGATGTGAGGGTTGGGACAGAGGGAGAAGTAAAAACCCAGAAAAGGATTCTGGTTTTGAGAGACTTTTTGGAGGATGCTCTCAAGGGGAATAAGAAACTGAAATTCAGGCTGGTCCTGTCTCATTTTTCTCTGGCACCTCCTGGAAGAAGGAACAGTACCCAGTTGTGCTGTCTTGGTGACCTTAAACAACAGGACCCCACCCAGCCTTGGTTCCCTGTCTCTGAGACTTCCCCCTTATTGAGTGTCTCCTGGTGGACCATGAAGTGGGTGGACAGTGGGTATTGGGAAATCACACATGGTTGCAAGTCAGGAGCAGGGATATGTGTATGTTTACTTATGCCTTTGTTCCCCCCAGATATTTCAAAAAACAGTTTAATGTATATACAGTCCTCTAAGTAGACTTATATGAGGGAGGAAAGTAAGGCAAAGGGAAAATGAAAGATGTGACGCAGTCTGGGGTGCATTTATTGTTCTATTTTTATTTATTTGACTGCACCAAGAAATAGTTGCAGCAAGTGGGAGCTTTAGTTGCATCTTGTGAACTCTTAGATGCAGCAAGTGGGATATGGTTCCTTGACCAGGCATTGAACCCAGGCCCCCTGCATTGGGAGCATGGAATCTTAGCCACTGGACCACCAGGAAAGTCCCCTGGGGTGCATTTAATCCTGGAAATGCATGCATAGGGCCTGCAGATTTAACCTACACTTCCTGAGGGCCAGTACTGGGAGGGAAATGGGTCCAGTTACGAGTCTCACAGTGTCCACAGGATCAGAACGTGACAGTTGTTGTGAAGCAGTAGCTGCTGCTGCTGCTGCTGAGTCGCTTCAGTCGTGTCNAAGAAGAAGGGAAAAAAAAACCAATCCAACTGAAAAAATGAGCAGAGGACCTGAACAAACTTTTTTCCATAGAAGAAATACAGATGACCAACAGACACATGGAAAGATGCTTAACACTACTAGGCATCAGGGAAATACAATCAAAAGCACATTGAAATATCACCTCACACTTAGCAGAATATCTATTGACAAATAGACAGCAAGGAAGTCTTGGTGAGGATGTGGAGAAAAGGAGACTCATGTGCACTGTTGGGGGGGATGTAAATTGGTGCAGTTTCTATGGAAAGCCATATGGAGCTTCCTCAAAAAGACTAAAATTAAAACTACCATACAATCCAACAATTCCAATTCTGAATATTTTTCTGCAAGAAAAAAGAAATACAAACAATAATTCAAAAAGATACACACACCTCAGTGTTCACTGCAGCCTTATTTATTATCGCCAAGAAATGGAAGCAACTGAAGGCTCATCAGCAGGTGAGTGGACACTGAAGATGTGGTACAGACACACGACGGAATATTACTTGGCCATAACAAAGAGGGAAACGTTGCCATTTTCAACAGCAGGGAAGGATGTAGACCTATTATGCTAAGTGAGATAAGTCAGACAAAGACTAATACCACATGATTTCATGCACATGTGGAGTCTACAAGACAAAGCAAAACCATCACAGACTCATAGATACAGATACTCTGGTGGTTGCTAGAAGGGAGGGGAGGTAGAGGTTGGGTCAAACAGGGGAAGAAGATTAAGGTACACACCACCGGTTACTCAGACGGAACACACAGCACAGGAAATAAAGTCGGTATTGTAACAACTCTGTGTGGTGAGGGATGGTAACTGGAGTTGTGCTGATCAATTCACAGTGTGTATAATGTTGAATCACTATATGGTACACCAGAAATTAAATATTGTATGTCAACTATACTTCAATTAAAAAATAAAGTCAGAATGACGTCCAGGAGATTCATCCATATTGTTGTATAAATCAGTACAATAGCTTGTTTCTTTTTATAACCGAATAGTATTCCATTCCTGGAGAAGGCAATGGCACCCCACTCTAGTACTCTTGCCTGGAAAATTCCATGGATGGAGGAGCCTGGTAGGCTGCAGTCCATGGGGTCGCTAGGAGTCAAACACGACTGAAGCGACTTAGCAGCAGCAGCAGCAGCAGTATTCCATTCTATGAATATACCACAGTTGGTTTGTCCACATTCATTCCTTACACATGCAAGTGCAAGTGTTAGTAGCTCAGTCACATCTAACTCTTTTTGATCCCACTGACTGTAGCCCACCTGGTTCTTCTGTCCATGGAATTTTCCAGGCAACACTACTGGAGTAGCACCATCCATCCATACAAGTAATCTAAATTGTTACATTATGGTAGCTTAGATGGTAAAGAACCTGCCTGCAATGCAGGAGACCTAGGCTCCATCTATGGGTCTGGAAGATCCCCTGGAGAAGGGAATGGCTACCCATTCCAGTATTCTGCCCTGGAGAATTCCACGGACAGAGGAGCCTAGTGGGCTTACAGTCCATGGGGCTGCAAAGAGTCTGACATGACTGAGTGACTAACACTTTCACTTTCATTATGAAATTATATATTTTCAGTATAAGAGATGATATACAAAAATTTGGTAACCTCTAACTGGCTTCTCTCACTCCAGTTTCCAGGACATCCTCACTGCCAAGATAAATTTCCCCTTCAATATGAAAATCTTCTGTTAAACTTTGCCCTAGTCCACTGCTGAAAGTAAGCCCTTTTCCTTCCTAGCTTCACATGTGATGCCCCAGTTACTAGTTCGTGTTACAGTTCCTTAGCTACTTATCTAATTTCAACTGCTAGACTCTAAGCTGCTTGAGGTCAGGATCAAATGAGATTGGGATCTGTCTAAATGCTTGTGCACAGCATTTAGCCAACAGGTGCTAGCTGATGGGGCACAGCCTAAAAATGACTGCTGATCAGATAAATAAACAAGTGAATTCCTCCACTCACAATTAGCTTCAGCGACTCCCCATTTTACAGCTGGTTGCTGGATACCTTAGACATCTAGCTCCAACCTAGCTCTCTAGCTGAAGACACATGATTTGACATACGTAATACCTCTTCTCCAATTAAATTAGTGTGTCTGCTGAGTTCCATGCCTTTTTCTATGATGTTTTTCCTGTCTGGTAGGAAACACACACACACACACACACACACACACACACACACACCTGTCATTATTCCCCCCACCTCCTGAACAAAAGTTAGAATTCCAAGGTTCCTGTTTCCATAGGAATCTTCTATGATGAAAAACTGCTTTCAAATTATGGTGCTGGAGAAGACTCTTGAGAATCCCTTGGACAGCAAGGAGATCAAACCAGTCAATCCTGAAGGAAATCAACCCTGGATACTTATTGGAAGGACTGATGCTGAAGCTGAAGCTGAAGCTCCCATACTTTCGTCACCTGAAAAGAAAAGCCAACTGACTGGAAAAGAAAGATCCTGATGCTGGGAAAGATGGAGGGCAGGAGAAGGGGGCAACAGAGGGTGAGATGGTTGGATGGCCTCACTCACTCAGTGGACGTGAGTTTGAGCAAACTCAGGGAGATAGTGAAAGGGAAGCCTGGCGTGCTACAGTACATGGGGTCACAGAGAGTGGGACACACAGCGAGTCAACGCCACCATCCTCCCCCACTGACACATCTTTGTCAGCTGGGACCTAACAAGTAAGCAGTTTCAAATGGTGTCCAGCAGAGGGAAGTGCGCCCATAATCTCCCACAAATTCCAATGATTTTTTTTTGTAGCCTTGGAAATTTTAATCAGATACCCTGGAGGAGGTCCCGAAACCCACTTCAGTATTCTTGCCTAGAGAATCCCATGGACAGAGGAACCTGGCTGGCTACAGTCCATAGGGTCACAAAGAGTCAGACACGACTGAAATGGCTTAGCACACATGTATGGAGATTTTAAGGAGGACATATGTTTACAGAAATTTTTTGCTGGTTAAAGAAATAAATAAACAACAATTCATCCACCCCCTTCCTCAAACGCTCACGAGCTGTGAGTAATCTCCACTAACCAAAACCCAGTAACAGATGCACTAACAACAAAGATGAAACCATTTGATGATTTTTAATCTCTGTGATTTAAAACACAACCAGTTCATTTTTCCAAGTTACATCTGGAGGATCTCACTTCATTTGCATTCTCACTTTAAAAAAATCAATAAAATGTATCCACAGATTGAGTGTTGAATCTATGTGGTTTAATCAGGAACCAGTTTTGCTTTTATAAGCAGAGATTAGCTAATATGAAAAAAAATAACAATTCTGTGCTGCCCATTTCTTTCCCATCTCCACCCATTTCTTCCCTCCATCTATTAATAGATTTTTATTTTTATTTTTGGTTGCACTGGGTCTTCACTGCTAAACTTGAGCTTCCTCTAGTTGCTATGTAAGGGCTTCTCATTGTGGTGACTTCTCTTGTTGTAGAGCACAGGATCTAGAGCGTGCGGGCTCAGTGGCTGTGGCCCATGGGCTTAGTCGCTCCATGGCATATGCGATCTTCCGGGACCAGGGATCAAACCTGTGCCCTCTGCCTAAACAGGTAGACTCTTAACCACTGGGCCACCAGGGAACTGCCAATAGATTTTTAAAGTATGTTTTATACCTATTTACCAAATGGCAGTTATTTCTTACGTGCTAGATTTAAGATACGACAGGATTGAGCTGACTCAAGTGTTAATCATTGATTCGTGCTGATCACAAACCAGAAGTAAATTGTTGTCATGAAATACAGTAACCATGTCACATCTCAGGGAACAAGAGATGGTCCAGACCGTTCTCATGCTGGGGCACATGGGTCTCACAGAGAATGAGAAACGTTCAGTGTTTCATAAGTTTATAAATTAATGAAGCTGGAAGAGATCATTGCAGTTTATAGATGAGAAAAGTAAGATCCAGAGAGATCCAAGTGACCTTTTCAAGACACCACAGCCAGTAGCTCAGTTGGTAAAGAATCCGCCTCCAATGTGGGAGACCTGGGTTTGATCCCTTGGTTGCGAAGATCCCGTGGAGAAGGGAACAGCTGCCCATTCCAGTATTCTGGCCTGGAGAATTCCATGGACTGCATAGTCCATGGGGTCACAAGGAGTCGGACACAACTGAACGACTTTCACTTTCACAGCCAGTTAGTGATGAAATAGAGACGAGAATCTGACCCTTTGGACCAGTTTCACCCATAAACACGATTTATTGTTCCTCTTGCAATGCCAGCAAGAGGTGATATCTTAAAAGGATCTTTTTTGTGCCCAGAATCTTTAAAGATATACTAGGAGGGCAATGCAAACACTGGTTGGCTTGAATAACTCCTCTGTAAGGAGCCAGCCATTGGAGAAGGAAATGGCAACCCGCTCCAGTATTCTTGCCTGGAGAATCCCAGGGACGGGGGAGCCTGGTGGGCTGCCGTCTATGGGGTTGCACAGAGTTGGACACGACTGAAGTGACTTAGCAGCAGCAGCAGCAGCAGCAGCAGCAGCAGCAAGGAGCCAGCCAGGCTTTCAGCTCAAGGCTGTTACATTAGCACCTTTTTTCCAAAGTGTTCATGAGAAGGATCATCAAGAAAGAAACAAAATCCATCTTTAGTGTCTATTGCATATGTTAGCACACGTTGTATTCACTTCTGTAATTGCTTACTGAGTAGAGTAAAAGCCAGGGTGTGTTATTTTATTAAGAAGTTATTTGTCCCTTGAATCTAAAGATTTTGCCTACAGCTCACATTAAATCCGAGGTAGGATGTAAATGCTAAGTGTTATTAGTCACTCAGTAATGTCTGACACTTTTGTGACCCCATGGACTGTAGCCGACCAGGCTCCTTGGTGCATAGGATTTCCCAGACAAGAATACTGGAGTGGGTTGCCATTTCCTTCTCCAGGTCGTCTTCCCAACCTAAGGATAGAACCCGGGTCTCCTGCATTGCAGGCCACCAGGGAAGAGCCACTAGGGAAGAATAAAAATGACACTTGAAGCTTATAATAATTTTCAGGGTAGATCTCAAAGCCCTTGGCAAATATTCATTAGATTTCAACACAGTATGATGTCAAAGAGGCATCAGCTTGTGTTTTCATTTTCATAAGTCAGAGGAATGGAAAATAATTGCCTTTCAAAAATCCATTTTGTTTTTAAATCTAACACTTTTATTTTTAATCATGCTTAATTTTGTAAATTACCTAAAATTCTCTCACTGATAAAGTTTACATAAATTCTGATTAAATAAATAAAGTGATTGACTTCATCAGGATCAGAACTTGAAAGTCCTGAGCTCATTCAGAAGAACCACTAGCTTTTCTGGCTTCATGTTATAAAATTCACACAAAGAACTCTCACAAAACATTATCTGAAATACCAGGGGTGGAAGGTATAAAGCAATTCAACTATTGAATTATAGCAGCTTTAAAAAATTATTGAAGCTAAAATTCTTCTCTGAACTGTCTTTATTAAAAATTAATCCAGGAATTCAGGTTTGGAGATGAGGTAGGAGGGTGGGTGGGAGGAAACGAGAGAAGGAGGAAAAGCAAAGATTGTTTAAATATGTATGATTTTTATTTGAAATCAGAGAAAAGATTCCCCACTTTGAAAACTTGAAGTGTCATGATAACTGAGCACATCAGATATTTTGTATTATATCTGATGGGTTTTGACTTCGAAGGAGCTTAGAGGGCAAAGTGTCAGTCAGCAGAGGGCTTTCATTGCAGCCCCCCAAAGTCTTCAACCTCATCGCAGAAGGTTCAGCACAGTTTTTCCCAACACAGCACCCTGGGGACAGTTTCTCCAGTCTAAAATGGTTAGTGAGACCATTGACAGAGTCCCTGGAAAAGTTTCTAAAAGAGGGACTGACTCAGCTAGTAAAGGCACTTTTGGTTGTTTCCTTCTATGCTTCCTTATTCCTGCCTGGAGTGGGGACATGATCACTGGAATTCCAGCAGTCATTTTGTATCTAGAGGTAAACATTGAGAAATGAGGCCCCACTCTGCAGGTGGTAGAAGAAAAAGGAGCCCGCACACCTGATAACAATGTTGATGCCATAACCACTCTGAACTGCTTGCCTTGGGATTTTACGTAATAGACAGTCTCTTACTTGAGTTTTTCATTACTTATTCACTAACACAGCCGGCTCCATGACCTTTAGAGTCTCACTTTCAGTTCAGTCACTCAGTTGTGTCCAACTCTTTGTGACCCCGTGGACTGCAGCATGCCAGGCTTCCCTGTTCATCACCAACTCCTGGAGCCATCTCATCCTCGTCATCCCCTTCTCCCACCTTCAATCTTTCCCATTATTGGGGTCTTTTCCAATGAGTCAGTTCTTTGCATCAGGTGGCCAAAGTATTGGAGTTTCAGCTTCAGCATCAGTCCTTCCAACGAATATTCAGGACTGATTTCCTTTAGGATTGACTGGTTTGATCTCCTTGCAGTCCAAGAGACTCTCAAGAATATTCTCCAACACAACANGTGTGTGTGTGTGTATATGTAATTTTCTTGGCCACACCTTTTGGCACATGGGAGTTTAGTTCCTGACCAGGGATCCAACCCATGCCCCCCGCATTGGGAGTGCTGAGTCTTAACCACTGGACCGCCAGGGAAGTCTTGGAAAAACTATATTTTAACAAAATGATTTCCCCTTATACCTACCTAATACTATTATAATAGTATTTCTGAAGCATTGCATGGATTGTCTTACTTAGTCATCTAGCTGCTCTGGGGTAAGGACACTAATCCTCATTTTACAGATGAGGAAACTGAGGCACAGAGAGATTAAACTTGTTCACAGCTGATATACTTTCATGAGACCTGATCACATCCATGCCTCACTTATGGCCATAACTAAGGAATGATTTTATTAGCTCTCTGATTGATGCTGAAATATTTTCCTCACCCCACCCCCAATCCTGCCCCCAAATTCAGCAGGAGGGTGGGTGAGGGGCGGTTGGACAAGAGAGGAGGGCAGAGGCCACCCAGGGGTGGAGAGGGGAGAGGGGAGCAAACGCCAATGTCGCCTCCTGTCTGTGCCCACCAGCCTTGCACTGTCCTCTCCCTCCCTTTCCAGCTCTTCCTCTTGGGGCATTGGCTGTATCCACGGCCATGAGCATGCCCCTTCCCCAGGGTCCCAGGGGTGGCTGATAGGATCCAGCCCTGCCTGCAGCACTCCAGCCATTCCCCACCACTGACCAACCTTTCGCTGGGACCTTTAGCAAGGCCTTGACCCTCCCTGGTGAGATGGTAAAGAACCTGCCAGCAATGCAGGAGAACCTGGGTTCGGTCCCTGGGGCAGAAAGATCACCTGGAGAAAGAAATGACAGCCCACCCCAGTATTCTTGCCTGGAGAATCTTATGGTCAGAGGAGCCTGGCGGGCTACAGTCCATGGGGTCATAGAGTCAGACACGACTGAGCGACTAAGACTGACCCTCCCTCTTTATAAAGCACAGTGATGACTCCCACCCAGCCTCGCAGGGCGTGGGTGAGGACCCAGTGGGCTGGAGGGTGGGAAGGCACTGAGTAAACTGGGAACTGTATCTGAAGGATGCTAGTTACGGGGGCCCCAGCAGTGTTAAGCAGATGAGGGTAGTTAGCGCCNGACTCCCACCCAGCCTCGCAGGGCGTGGGTGAGGACCCAGTGGGCTGGAGGGTGGGAAGGCACTGAGTAAACTGGGAACTCTATCTGAAGGATGCTAGTTACGGGGGCCCCAGCAGTGTTAAGCAGATGAGGGTAGTTAGCGCCTTGCTCTCCAGATGCCAGTTGTTAAAATGCGGTTCAGACTCAATAAGGGCTGCGTACAGATGTGTGCTGTTTGTGTGCAGTGCTGCACAGATCTCTAGCCTAGTGGCTTATGGATCTTTTAGTGTCTCAGCAAAGTAACGTGCTCCAGAGATGTTAGTTACAGCCCAGGCAGTGTTGGCTGTATCGAACAGGGCCAGGCTGATGGGTGTGACTCTAAGACATCTGGGGAAGGACAGGATCTGCAGAGACCGTTGTTCAAGTGAATGCTAGCTGTTGGCCCAGCCCTTTTTCCGAAATCTCTGTCCTTGTAGCATCATTCAGTGTGATCCGTCTGTCCCTCACCATCCCAGCCCCCTCCTGACCTGGCACTGGGGTGTTGCTGAGGCAGTGGGACCCATATGTGTTCCAGAAAACCCGCTATGAGACCTACCTGCAGCTGCTTGTGGCCCGTCTGCACTGCCCGTCGGAAGACCTGGACCTGTGGGAGGAGCAGCTGGGGAGGGAGGCTGGAGGCCTGCAGGAGCCCAAGCCCAGCCTGAAGAAGTCCCACTCCAGCCCGTCACTGCACCAGGATGAGGCCCCCACCACGGCCAAGGTCAAGCGCAACATCTCAGAGCGCAGAACCTACCGGAAGATCATCCCCAAACGGAATCGCAATCAACTGTGAAGCCGGGGTCACCTCACCAACTAACCCCGTGGCCTGGGCCTGGGGTGGATTTGGGATGAAACTCTAGGAAGAGCCTGGTCAGCGGGTCCATGCTGAGGATGGGGCCCCACCTCTTCCCCATGGAAGGATGCCCTAGTGTGGTCCCCCCTTCCCTCCCTCCCTCACCACACTGGAGTTCTCCTGATAATGTTGCCCCCACCCTGGCTCCTCCCCAGAGAGGACAGAGGTCAAAGACTTGACTCAGCTCCCACAGTTCGTCCCGTTCTGCCTTCCATCCCTCCAGAAGCCACAGAGGACACCTTTCCTGGACCTGGGGAGTTGCTCAGCCCTCTGTCTGAGTGTCAGAGGCTCTGTGAGCTCCCCCATCCTCGGGGACAGAGACCAAGGCAGCAGAGACCTCGGCACAGTCAGGCTAGGGAAGCTGCAGCGCTGGGAGCGGTCTTGCTCTGGAAATCAGGTGACTTGCTGGAAGAGGTCCTGGGAGACCCAGCTGGGCCCTGCCCACTGCAGGAACAGCCTTCTGGGCAGGAGCAGAGACTCGGCAAGGTCAAGGGCTCAGTGAGGCTGGCTCTGGGGCCCCCTGCCTTTGTCTGGTCTTCCCTACATCCTGCACACGTAGGGGGCAGATGAGAGAGGCCTTGCCTCCCATGGCCAACGGCTGGTCATCAGAGTGAAACTGACAGTGGTCAGCGAGGGCCGGAAGGGGAGGGGGCGCCCAGAGCTCAGTGGAGAGCCCTGTAATAAAGGCCTTTGCCTCCCCAGAGCAGGAAAGGAGGTGCTCCTGGTTTGGGGAGGCTAAGGGTAAGAGGTGGTGACGCATGCCGTGTACCCTGGGGGCTCTGGAGAGTTGTGAGGGGCGGTGAAGGCCTGGCTCTCTCCCCACACACTCCTCCCCTGGAAGCTCCAGGACTCACTCAGGGACCCCTTCCCTCCCCCACCTTGCTCCCAGGAGCCCTTGCCACCCTCCCTGGGAAGCCCCCTTGTGCTCCCTTTGGCCTAGTCCCAGCTGGGTTGTTCTCCGGACACTCGAGGACCCGAGGCTCTGCCTGTGGGAAGGAGGCTGGGCCGCCAAGCAGCCACCATTGTCTCTGTTCAGCGAAGTGTGAGAGCCGGCTGCCCGCCAAAAGGGGCCTCTCGCCACCCGCCTGCTGGCTGACGCACGCACAGCCTCTCCAGCCTTCCTGCCGCCCTGCCCTCCCCTTCGTGCTTGTAACAAACACTGGAGCCTGCAACTCCACCAGGTGGGGCTGGCACTTGAGGGTCACCAACAGGTGTCTATCCGTGTCTGGGCCACGCACCCAGTGGGTGCACAATAAATACAGGCCAGTGAAGGAGGTGTGTACAAGTGAGGGGGGTTGGGAGGGGCAGGCAGCTCTGGGCAGCTGAGGCCACCTTCTAGCACCTGCCTGAGGGTGGCAGGCCGGGTTCCCTTTGCTGTGTGTATGCATGTGTGGGTCTGTGTGTGCATGTGTGTGTGCGTGTGCATGTCTGTGAATGTATGTATAGCACGCTAATCGTGTGCAGGAGTCACATAGGCTGTCACAGTGGGAGGGAACCTCAGAATCATTGATTCACCCACTCATGGTTCATTCTTTCATTTCTCCAATAATATTAAGTACCTTTATGGGCCAGTACTGTGAGATTGAGGCATGAATCAAGCATGTCCCTGGCCTCCAGGAGAGGACCATCCTGTTTTCTGGTGCACAACTGGCAGTATAGAGTGGCACTGGAGACATTCCCATCCTACGCCCAGGAATCTGGATCCAGTAGGTCTGGGTCAGAGGCACCAATGGGTATTTTTAAGGCTCCATGGGCCACTCTGATGGGCAGAGGCCAATTGTCTCATTTGATTGGAGTGGTAGACTAGCGCCGTGTGGACGTGACTTGGCCCACAAGTGATGCTTACAGGCTGAACCGCTGTGAGTGGGTTATTTGACCTTACTGACCTGTATCCTTATTTCCAAAACCAGAATAAAAGGCAGAGGTTTGTTTGCATGCATGCATGTCTGTGACGCTTCCATGCTTTTTTGCTCTTGTAGAACTTGTACCTCCCTTTCACCTTGGCACAGGAGGTCTCCAAAGCCAGGTGCTCCAGGCTGCTGGGGTGCCCCCTGTCCAGGGGTGCCCCCTGTCCAGCGCTGCCGGCCCAGTTTGGCTGGGAGGCTTGACGGGCTGTTAGGCTGCGGTTATGACATGTGACCACTAGGGGGCGGGCTTGCATCTCTCAAGCCTCAAGCACTAGGTGTCCAGCTGCAGCTATGCCTCTGAAGAAAAGGAAGTGAGTTGGGTGCTCCTGGCCATCACCAGAACCAGGCTCTTCCATTTCCCTAAGGCCATAGTGGCCCAGGTCAGGCCTTCCACCAGGCCAGGCCTCCCACCATCTGGGAAGGCAAAGGGTTGGTACTTTGACATCTTCCTTCAGTGAAATGCTGGTGCTTATTTGCCCAGACATGGGCAAAAAAGACCTACTGGACTCTCTGCGACCCCATGGACTGTGACCCACCAGGCTCCTCTGTCTATGGGATTTTCCAGGCAAGAATATTGGAGTGGATTGCCATTTCCTTCTCCAGAAGATCTTCCCAACCCAGGGATCGAACCTGCATCTCCTGTGTCTCTTGCATTGCAGGCGAATTCTTTACACACTGAGCCATCTAAGAAGACCCTCTTGCTGCTGATTGAGAGGAAAAAGTTTCTGGAGTCATCTGGTGACAGCCTAGGATTCCCTACAGAATTGTCTCAGGGAACCTAGAACAGTGAAAACTAAATGATTTTAGTTTTCACCCAGTCTCAGTCCTGCGTATGGAACAGATCAAACCCCATGGGCCTAGACTGACCTTGTCTCCACCCTCCTCTTCCTTCCCACCCAGGAGTGGACTGGTCCATTCCTTTGCAGGGGAAGGGACTGGGCACGAGTTCTTGGTGAGCAGCTCAGACTACATAAGGCTTGCTGAAGTCTGTCCTCAGGGCCTCCCCTCCCATCTAGGGAGCTCAGCTCACTGCCATGAGCCAGGTGACACCCCGGTGCAACCTTTTCCCGGTCTCTCAGCATCTCTGCTCCATCTGGCTTTCTGCTAATAACATTCATTTATTTGTTGTTTGCTGGGCACCAGGGAGGAGTTAAAGGTCACTAAGGCCTGAGGGCTGGGTCATTTCCTTGCGGGGCTCAGAGTCAGATGGAAACAAGAGGGCTTTGTTGGGGTTGGAGGAGCTGTACAGGAGAGTTGGAGGGGGGATGGGGTAAGACACACAGTGGTCAGGGTGGGCTCAGGCCAGATCATAAAGGAATTAGCGTCTATGGCCATACCATCCTGAACACACCTGATCTCGTCTGGTCTCGGAAGCTAAGCAGGGTTTGGCCTAGTTAGTACTTGGATGGGAGATCATAAAGGAATTGGTGGGCAGCTCAGAAGGGTGAGTTTGAGCAGAAGAATGACCAACTCATGGCTTGGGAGACAGCCTGGGAGTTTGGCTTTAAGATGCAATAACTTGAGTGAGTGAGCCTAGAATAGGCTGTTGCTGCTGCTGCTGCTGCTAAGTCGCTTCAGTCGTGTCCGACTCTGTGCGCTAGATAATGGTAATGGCCTAGAGATGTTTATACTACGTGTGCAACTTTTCTGTAAGAAAAGGGGGCAGAGAGAATGACCTGGAACCTTGGGCCAACCTGGCATTCTCACACCTGGCCTCTCCTCCCTTCCTGTTCCCCTCCCCCGACCTGCATGCTGCCCTGCTCACTTATGGGGTTTACTGAATGTCAAACTCTGTGTAACGGCCCCTCCTTATCACCCGCTCTGCCAACACCTTTTTAATTGTTCAGTAGCTAAGTCATGTCCAACTCTGCAACCCCATGGACGGCAGCACACCAGGCTTCCCTGTCCATCACCAACTCCTGGAGCTTGCTCAGACTCATGTCCATTGAGTCGATGATGCCATCCAACCATCTCATCCTCCATTGCCCCCTTCTCCTGCCCTCAGTCTTTCCCAGCATCAGGGTCTTTTCCAATGAGTCGGCTCTTTGCATCAGGTGGCCAAAGTATTGGAGTTTCAGCATCAGTCCTTCCAATGAATATTCAGGACTGATTTCCTTTAGGATTGACTGTTTCATCTCCTTGCTGCCCAAGGGACTCCCAAGAGTCTTCTCCAGCACCACAGTTTGAAAGCATCAGTTCTTTGACACTCCAGCCTTCTTTACAGTTGAACCCTCACATCCTTACAATAACACTTTTGTCCCCAACTATTCTGCATCTGACTGGCGGCTCCACCTCTACTTGTTCCCTGTCTCCCGTGTAAGGGGTGCTCCTTGCCTTTCTGGGACTATCCCCTCTCTCTCCCCAATTTTCTGCTTGCCTTAGAGCTCCCCCTTGGGGGTCCCATCTGGGTCTTGGGCCTATGCTCTACCCCTTCATTATCTTGCCTTGTAAACAACCTGAAGAATCACCATCAGAAGGAAAAAGAAAAGCCTGTGTTTGACTCTCTGCTTCCTGTAGCTGAGACCCACGGATGGGTAGTCTTTGCCAGCTGTTTTGCTCCCTCACCTGGTTCCATTCACACCTGGCACATTGGCCTCCAGCCACCACTCTCCACTGATGACCCTCCATCACCAAAGTCTTCTCAACCTCCTCAGCCCTTCAGCTCTCAGTGACCTTTGGCCCCATCTGCCCCTTGATCTGTGGACCCTACACGAGGCCCAGCGTGACCTGGCACTTGCTTAGCCTCTTGTGCTTCGGTTTGCTTCTCTATAAAATGGGGATAATAACACCACTTACCTCACAGGGCCCTTAAGTGAAATTATGCACGTAAACAACTCAGAACAATGCCTGGCACAGGAGGAAGCCCGGTTAGCTATTAGCACTGGCTTTGCCAGTCTTCCCCAGGCACCCTCCCGCCTCTGGGCTCCAGTTTACCTTCTGCCCTCAAACACAGGTCCTTCTCTAAGGCTGGGCCTCTGCGCTCGGCTCTCCCTCTGCCTGGACATTGCGAGTGACAGATGTCAACTCAGATGGACTTTAGCAGAAACAGACATCATTTGGCTCCAGTAACTTGACAATCCAGGTCAGGTTCCACACGGAGCCAGGAACCCATTTCTCTCTCGTCCAGGGCTCCACCTCCCAGGTCGAGGGAGACAGGAGCAACCCTCTTGATACCAGCACTTATAGACCAAGAAGGTCCGTAGGAACTCCCAAGGCTCCCTCTTCTTGGTACAAACCTCGCACACAGAGGATATCTGCTTCTCAGAAATGTCAGACTCAAGTCCAGGGTATGGCCTCTTTGAGCAGCATACCTGGGCTAGGTGCCCACCTCTGAGCCAATCACTAGGGACTTAAGGTTTTCGGAGGCCTCCTTCCAAGTTGGGGGTGGGGTGTGGAGGCAAAGCTACTCAGAGGATGGGGCTGTGACCAGCTGCTGAGAAATACTGAGAGCTAGGACTGGGAAGAGGAAAAACCCATTGCCACCTTCGTACCACTTCCTCTGTGAAGCCTTCTTTGCGTTCTCCTCCCCCAGTTATTCCCTATTACATCAAAGCCCAAGTTTCTACATCCCTCCCCTGCCCTCCTCTCCAGTCTTTCCTGTCTGTCTGCTCCCAGTGGAATGTAAACCTCCCAAAGGTGGGACCAATGCAGGTTGTTTCCATCATATGGCAGGGCCTTGTCCAAGGCTTGGCTCTTGGTGTTGAAAGTTATAAATGTCAAAATTTCATCCTCCTGGGCTTCCGGTACTCCACGTTCTCCTGGCTCTTCTCCTTCCTTACATGTTCTTTCCCATCTTTCCTCTGCTTGCATCGCCCCCGCCCCCAGCCTTGAACTCAGCCTTTNGCAGGGCCTTGTCCAAGGCTTGGCTCTTGGTGTTGAAAGTTATAAATGTCAAAATTTCATCCTCCCGGGCTTCCGGTACTCCACGTTCTCCTGGCTCTTCTCCTTCTTTACATGTTCTTTCCCATCTTTCCTCTGCTTGCATCGCCCCTGCCCCCAGCCTTGAACTCAGCCTTTTCCCAAAGTGAAACCTCAGAGATCTTGCCTCACTGACTTCAGAGGCACCAGAGTAACTTCTGGGAAAGACTGCCAAATCTAAGCTTTCAGCCCTAATATTTTTTTCGGAATTGCAGACCTGGAGTTCTGTCTGTAGGGATATGGACCCTCAATAAATCCTCCTGGAAATGGTAAATTTCTATTCCCACCCCACCCTCATGTGTGCATGCTCAATCATGTAGGACTCTTTGTGACCCCCAGGACCATACCCCGCCAGGCTCCCCTGTCCATGGGAGTCTCCAGGCAAGAATATTGGAGTGGGTTTCCATTTCCTCCTCCTGGGGATCTTCCTGACCCAGGGATCGAACCTGCATCTCCTGAATTGGCAGGCAGATTCTTTACCACTGAGCTGCCAGGGAAGCCAAATTTCTGTGTAAATGTTACTTATGACCCGTGAGATTGAACTTGAGGTCATCTCCCCTAAAATGTCTCCCGTGTCTGTGAATGATGCTGTGACAGGTTGTCCATTGCTTTGAAAGACCACACACCAGGATTATGGGGAGATTTGAGCCAGATGGGCCTTTGCCTCACCTTGGGGTCAGGTAGAAGCTTCTGGTTCTCTGATATCTCTGTCCCCATCTGATGTGACATGGACGGTGGAGGAGGGAGGCGTATGGACAGAGAGGTGCTGACTCCCTCCTTGAACGAATGAGACTCAGTAAGTGACTATGACAGCACTTGTTTGGCCACCAAGAGACTCTAGGCGTGTTTGCAGTTCGGGACCCATCCTCTACCCAGTCTATATTTTCTGTGGTCCCAATGCTTTATTTCTTATTTGTATTTGACTAATTCATTGCATGCAGTTCCTGTGAGCTGTCTCAGATCCTCACTGGAACAAGGTGGGGAATGCATGAATATTTAAAATAAAATAAACAAAATGTCGGCATGTGTGTGTGTCTTAGGTTGGAAATTCCTTAAGGGCAGGGACCATGTCTGTTTATATAGCACCTGGCACAGTGTCAAATTGAGGCTTAACAAATGAATTTTGATGAAGACGAGAAAGAAGCTGCCTGCAAGAAGATACAAAGGTTTTAGACCTCACCCTCCAGCCAAACCTCACCCAAATCCCCTTTTTGCAAGGAGTACCCTTCTTCAGGCTCCACCCAAACCCTCACCCTGATTCTGATCATCCAGGCTCCTTCTTGTCACCTCTACCTGTCCATACCCGCCCCCGTCACCAACCCTGTGTGTGCGTGTGTGCTAAGTCACTTCAGTCGTGTCCCACTCTTTGCGACCCTATAGACTGTAGCCCTCCAGGCTCCTCTGTCCATGGGATTTTCCAGGCATGAATACTGGAGTGGGTTGCCATGCCCTCCTCCAGGGGATCTTCCCGACCCGGGGATCAAACCCACATCTTTTATGTTTCCTGCATTGGCAGGAGGATTCTTTACCACTAGCGCCACCTGGGAAGCCCTGTCCTCACCCACAAATTCTCCCCTACCTCAACCTCACCTCACTCGGGGTGGCTTCACCCCAAAACACCCAGGCCACCCTTTCACCCAGTGTTCCAGCCCCGCAGGCCCATCCCCGGCTGGGCGGCAGCGCGTGGTGCTGGGAAACACCACCTCTGGCCAAGGGTTTGAGGTGCTGTCCCCTCGCGTGTCTTGGCCNGACTCAAATAAAGACCCAGGCTGTCTGATTCTAGTTAATCATGGTGGGAGGTGGTGGGAGGCTGGCCCTCAGTGCCTGCAGTGGGGTGGGAGGGCCTCTGGGAAAGGGTGCCGACATTGAGACATCTTGCCTAGAGCCCTCCCGAGCCCTCCTTGGGACACAGAAGTCAGGACAATAATCCTTTTAAGGAAGAGGGGTGAGGCTGGAGGTTAGGATTTGCAGTTGGTGTTCCTAGAGGCTCCTGGGAGAAGCTATGGATGCTTGAGAAGGGCCTTGGGGTGGCAGGTGGCAGGCAGGAGGAATTTTGCAAATCTTACCCTGAAACCTGACAACACTTTGTATCCCTTCTCTTCTGGCTTTTATTCCTTTCCTACCTTGCTCTACAGTGACATTTTTGTCCATGTTTATTTTTGGCTGTGTCCGGCGTTAGATACAATTCAGGGGTTGTTCATTGCAGTGAACAATGAAGTGCTAGAGGAAGTGGAACTGTGATGGGTTCTTGGTCGCAGTGCATGGGTTTCTCTCTGGCTGTGGTGCTTAGTTGCCTCTGACACATGGGATCTTAGTTCCCTGTGTGCGTGCTACACGCTAAATGGACTCAGTCGTGTCCGACTCTTTGTGACCTTATGGACTGTGGCCTGCCGGGCACCTTTGTCCATGGGATTCTCCAGGCAAGAATATTGGAGTGGGTTGCCATGCCCTCCTCTAAGGAATCTTCCTGACCTAGAGATCGAACCCATGTCTCGTATGCCTCCTGCCTTGGTAGGTGGGTTCTTTACCACTAGCACCACCTGGGAAGCCCTAGTTCCCTGACCAGGGCTCAAACCTACATCCCCTGTATTGAAAGATGGGGACGACCTTAACTTTTGTAAAGGCTCTAAGCTCTGAGAGCTTTTATTTTGGATGACGGTGGGGTTGGAGGAGAGTAGTCTTATCCAGTTCATCACTCTTACAGGGACAGGCACAAAGTAGGTGGTTTATGATCTACTTCTCAAATGAATGAATCAATGAATGGGAGGCCTACACCTTCTCATGCCCTAGCCTGTACTAACTGTGGCTGTATTTGCTTTGCTCTGTTTTCTCATCTCTGCCCCAGCCTGGAATCCCCTGGAAGCCTGGCTTTCACCTAGCCAGCTGAGGCAGGACTCTAGTGCCCTGGGTGAGTGGGGCGCCAGAAGCCACTCTGCCTCTACCCCAAATAGAGGCTGATTCCACATACGAAATATGGTGTTTGCCTGATGGAAAATTACCTGGGGAATCTGGAAGAGAGCTTCATACCTGAACCAGTCAAATGAGTCCCATAATGCCTTTGATGACCGGGTGACTACTGATTCATGACCTTAGGGCTGGACATCATTCTGGCCAGAGCCGTGCATTTTATGGCCCAGGAAGCTGAGGATGTCCCTGGGGTTGCCACCCAGGAGGTGATAGGGTGGGGACAGAGCCCCACCCCCAGGCCTGGACTCTGCAGCAACGCCATCTCCCAGGGGGTAAACAGATGACCATAACTAACAGCTCCAGTGACACCACAACCTCAGCCCCTAAAATAGCTGGTGACTAGGCCTTTTCTCTCGTCATCAGCAAAGAGGGTGGTTCTGGAGAGGACGTGGTTGTAATTTCAACAGGTAAACCTCAGTTCTCATCTAGGTCAAGAGGCCTTACTTCCTCCCGTTTTTCTAGCGTGTGTGCTCAGCCGCATCCAACTCTTTGCTANTTCTCTCGTCATCAGCAAAGAGGGTGGTTCTGGAGAGGACGTGGTTGTAATTTCAACAGGTAAACCTCAGTTCTCATCTAGGTCAAGAGGCCTTACTTCCTCCCGTTTTTCTAGCGTGTGTGCTCAGCCGCATCCAACTCTTTGCTACCCCATGGACTGTAGCCCACCAGGCTCCTCTGTGCATGGGATTTCCCAGGCAAGAATACTGGAGTGGGTTGCCATTTCCTTCTCCAGTGGATCTTCCTGGATCAGGGATCAAACCTGCACCTCCTGCCTTGGCATACAGATGCTTTACTGCTGAGCAACCTGGGAAGCCCTCCTTCTTTTTTTACAGACTTTCTTTTCCGTCTTTGCTTTGATGGAGAAATAAGTTTTCATTCAGACCAAGGGCATCCATTTATGGCTAGCATCTTTCCTGAAGCAATGTCCCTTGGTGGGTGTGTGACTGGACTGGGGGACTCTCTCTGGGCCAGGACCAATGGGGTGTGCTCCTTTTCCCAGGGGCTCATCTGCCTGGGGAGCGGTAAAAAGTATCCACCTGCAATGCAGGAGATACATGAAATGTGGGTTTGATCCCTGTGTTGGGAAGATCCCCTGGAGAAGGAAATGACAACCCACTCTAGTACTCTTGCCTGGAAAATCCCACAGACAGAGGAGCCTGGCGGGCTACAGTCTATGACAGGAATCAGACATGACTTAGCAACTGAATCACAACCACCACCTCTCCCCAGAGCATGTGTAGGGGTCGGGGGGAGCAGAAACCAGTGTTACCCACAGCTGGGGGCCTCTACTCAGGACTCCCTGGGAAGCAGGAGCAGGCCATAAGAATCGGGACTCAGTGGAGGGATGCAGTGGAGGGGAAAGTGAATTCCCAGGCCTGGGCTGTTAGTGAAGTGACTAATGCCCCCCTTCTGGCAAAAAAGCAAATACATCTAAAACAAACAAAAAGAGTTATTTGTAAATGAACATGACTCTCATTCAAGGATGGGCCCTTGGATTTGAGGCAGCAGGCGGGGCTGTGAGTGCACACACGCGTGTGGGCCTGGACTCCCCTTACATGGGGGAGGATGCCTTGGCTAAGGAGGAGGGGGAGGGAAAGAGGGGGAGTCTGAAACGAGGGGGGACCAGGAGGCGCAGTGGGGGGAGGGTGTTGGCTTCACGCTGGTGCTAGTGTGATTTATCCCTAATGAGTTCTCAGCACATGGCTGCTCCCGGCTCACNTGAGGAGCATAAACCCCATTCTGGCTCAGAGGCAAAGAGTGTGGTGATTGATTAACAGTGTCTGCCACAGGTCCAGAAAAGGACAGTGATGGGCCAACCAGCCGCCCGTTTGCCATCCCTTCACTGGGCCTTGACCTTGGTTCTCCTGGGAGCTGAGGCTGAAAGGGTGGCCAGTGGCCAGTGGCCTCTAATGTGTTTATTTCGGCCCACTGTGCAGGCTGCTATGCGAATGCCACAGGGGACCACAAAGACCTAGAAGACAGAGCCCCCAGCCTCTCTCCAATACCATGACGATGACTAAGATTCTTGTAAATAAAATCATTGGAGGAGAGGGAGTAATAGAGGCCTGTGATAGCCAGGCCTCCCCTGCATGGTGGAGCCCGTGGCCTGGGGAGGGCCCACTGAGTAGAGAGGAGCTTGGGCTCAGAGAAGGAGTGGGGGGGAGGAAGTAAGCCCAGAGGATGGCTGGGGAGAGAGTGGGAATGGCAGAGGTCAGGCTTGCAGAGCCTCTGAGGAGCAAGACAGTAAGTACAGGAGCCCACAGTGGCCCGCCTGATAATGCTTTGCTGTATTTTTTCAGGGCGAGAGATGGTGGGCCCCACACTGCCTGGATACCCACCCCACATCCCCACCAGTGGACAGGGCAGCTATGCCTCTTCTGCCATCGCAGGCATGGTGGCAGGTAAGGGGTGGGGCTGGGCAGGAGGGGAAACATTGTAAAGAGGAAGTGGTGGCCACAGGTGGAGCAAGAGGGTACGAGAGGTAGGGTGTGCCCCAGGCATAGACTTTCTGAAGGACACTGAAGGATGGACTAAGGGATGCAGCTCCTTGTTAACACCTGGAGAAAAGACCCCAGTACAGTCCTGGTCCCTTAACTCTCCCTCCAGCTCAGCCCCTTCTTCCCAGAGGCTCCCTATTTCCCATCATGATGCAAAGGCTGAAACAGACTAACATTCAAATCAGAGCTCTGCTATTTGTTCCAGTGATTCAGTAAGCCTTCATAGAGAGTCATCTGGGAGCCATTAGAACAATGGAGGTAAACCTAAGCCCAGCTCTTGAGCACCCTGTGGTCTCCCAGTTATTTACCTCTGATGAATCCTGGTTTACCCTTTCTGAAAAATATGAGTGTGAATGGTGTTGGTGATGATGGCGATGAAGATGATTGAAATATCCTTCTTCACATTCATTCAACCCTGCACAGTCAGGACCCATGGCTTGAGTATTCCAAAGGTACTAGAGTGTGAGATGAGCATGGAGTATGTCTCCATCATCACTTGGACAGTCCTGGAATCCTCCCCAACAGTCCTGGGGGTCTCTTTGTCTGACAGGATGATCATCACCCAGCAGTGACCTGGGATATCAAGGTCTGGACAAGTGAGAACAGTGGGAGTTTCTCTGGGTGCATCTCATTTTTTTAGGAACCCTACAGGGAGAACCTCAGAATGGGTAGGGTAGAGCCATACGCATAGGGTCCCTGGTGGCTCAGGTGGTAAAGAATCTGCCTGCAATGCAGGAGACCTGGGTTCAATCCCTATGTGGAAAAGGGAAAGGCTACCCACTCCACTATTCTTGCCTGGAGAATTCCATGGACAGAGGAGCCTAGAGGGCTACAGTGCCTAGGGTTGCAAAGAGTCAGACCTGACTGAGCAATTGACACTTTCAGAGCCCTTTGTACTGCCCAGAGAGGTCTGAGGACCTGGAGCTTCTGGAAGGGGCTCTGAATCAGGGCATCTGTGACCCTCCTTCTCCCCACCAGCTTACCTGCCTCTGACTCCAGAGACTCAAGGCCTTCATCCAGGCCTGCTTCCCCTCCCCCACCAGCAGGGGTTATTCTTTACCAGCCACCCACTGTGGGTGCCCTGTGCGAGGCAGGTGGGCTGGGCGCTCCTGGGCAGAGGGAGGGGATGGAGGAGGGAGGGAGGGAAGGAGGCTCTGGGCTCCCTGGGAACCCGCTGAGCTGGCACTTGTTGCTGCCTGGTTACCGTGGCGATGTGCTTAATGCAGCGTTGAAAATACAGAATACTGACTTCTCTCTCCCTCCTGGCCCCAGACTCCCTCCCTCCCTCCCTTC
>SJYV01023048.1:235444-306768 GCA_006410875.1 Neotragus pygmaeus
ATCACCTCTGAATGAGAACCACTGGATTAGATTATCACTATTTTATCAAAATGCCTTTACCTCTTTCCACAATCGGGGCTGCCTTTTCTCCTAGGACCCACATGGATTCCCTGTGAGCCTCTGTCAACCAGGTTACCAAGTCCACCCCACCATGCCACTGTTTGCCCAATCTTCCCTCCATCAGCCCCCTACCCCCACACCTGGGGTCCTTCTTGTATCAGACCCTCTAGGGGGTGTCTAGCAACAGTGGAAGAGAAGGTACCTCTCACGGAACCCTGTTAAGTTGTCAATATAGCAGTAACTGCCTCCTTACCTTTATTTCTAGAGATGCCTTAAAGACAATTCATTCATTTGATAAATATTNCCTCCATCAGCCCCCTACCCCCACCCCTGGGGTCCTTCTTGTATCAGACCCTCTAGGGGGTGTCTAGAAACAGTGGGAGAGAAGGTACCTCTCACGGAACCCTGTTAAGTTGTCAATATAGCAGTAACTGCCTCCTTACCTCTATTTCTAGAGATTCCTTAAAGACAATTCATTCATTTGACAAATATTGATTGATCCTGATATCTTGGGCACTTTAAGAAGCACTTGGGGATACAGCAGTAAGCAAGAATGTAAATTAGCAAGGCCAGGCACTACATCAAGGGAGGATAGACTGGGAGGGGTACTGGAGCCACGCCTGGGGTCCTCAACAGACAAGACCATGCCTCCTGGACTTCCACCCTTCCTCTATGGGGAAGGGTCCAGAAATCAGAGGACTTCGGTCCTCATTCTGCTTCTACAACTCATTTTCCAAGTGCCCTTAAACCAGCCACCTACATAGCCCAAGCCTCAGCTTCTTCACATGTAAAGTGGGAAAAAAATAAATAAATAAATGAAAGTAGCCATACACACCTTATTACTATCACCATCATGTTACAGCATCATTCAGAGTCAAAAGGTTCATGCCACAGGAGCACACTGATTCATGCAATGGACACATTCTATAAGTTATTACATGCCAAGGGAAAGCTTACAGAATAAATCTTATTGGAAAGAGCTATCGGTGTTCATGGTTCAAAGCTGTGTGAATGTTTTGGTAAAAATGGAAACCACCCCATAAGTTCCTAATTTGTTTTGAGCATACTGTCTGGCAGTGGTTGGTGCTGGACCAAACAGAGTGGAACCCGCTGGAATTTGATAGATGGGTTCAGTTCATTTGACATAGGCCTGAACAAATGAGGGCTTGGCAACACAGGTGAGAGAAGGGGAACTTCAGTATAATGAGAAGGAGAGGGGGACACAGGTAGAAAATTGGATCTTTCTTCAAAAAAGACTGCAGTACGATCAGCTCTCAGACTTAGCCCCTTCGACCTTGGATGAAGCCCCTGGTACTAGAGCCCACGAGAGGCAAGGAGTGGCATGAAGTCCCTGTGGGCAGATCGAGGACAGAGGGTGGATGTGACGTGAGTAGGAGAGTGATGGAAGAGGGCGATGGCTAATTCAGGCCTGAAGCCTTTTCCCTTTCCTATTCCCTCCCTACTTCCGAGAGATGGACAGACATCTAGGTCTAGATTATGGTCAGGGAGGACAGTATTTAATTTCCCTGCCCTGCATCTTCTCATCTCTCTTATGAAGAGCTCAGTTAGATGACAGACTGTACACTGGGTTCACCTAAATCAATACTTGATTGATTGGGAGGGGGCTTCCTGTTGCACTGTTGAGAAGGATTCTGAGGCTGCATCTATGTTTGCTATGACTGGGGTTGGGGGTAAGTATTGGCTCTCAGAACACCTGTTAGCTACTATTGGCCTAGATGCTCTCTGGGGCTCCCTATGAGCCCACATTTCCCCTTCTCATGTTACTCTCATCTTGTCCTTTGCCATCGCCAGGTCCTGCTGCTTCTTTATCTCGACAGCTCAGGGGGACAGAGCACCAGGACACAAGTTCTCCTTGAGCCACAATTTAATTTAGTCACAGCTGCCCCCCTCAGTCCCATCCCACGAGAACTAGCCCCTAAAATGCTCTTGGAAGTTGAATTTCATCAGCTTTACTCCCTTGTATTCTGCGATTTTTAATCTTCATTTCTTCTCAGTCACCTAATTTTCTCCCAGTGGGACAGAGGTATCTGAGTCAGATGCTGGAGCGTCAACTCCTGGAGGCCTCCTCTCCTGAAACCTGGCTCTTGAAAAGCCGGCTGAGACTGTCTTCAGGACACCCTTCACCCTCAACTTTTCCGTTGATCCCCAGGAAAGAGTGAAAGTGTTAGTGGCTCAGTCATGTCTGACTTTTTGTGACCCCATGGACTGTAGCCCACCAGGCTCCTCTGTCCATGGGATTTCCCAGGCAAGAATACTGGAGAGGGTTGCCATTCCCTTCTCCAGGGGATCTTTCCAACCCAGTGTTTAAACCTGTGTCTCCTGCATTGCAGGCAGATTCTTTACCACTAGTGCTACCTGGGAAGCTCCAGGACTCTGCTTCAATTCCTTAAATATTCGGTTTCTTCCCCCAAAGCCAAGAACTTTACAACCTTAGAAATGAAACTACAGAAGCCATAAGGTGGAGGCATGCCTTCACAGCCTATTTTCTGGACTTAATTGATTTTTAAGGCTCTTCACCATAAGTTTATCTTTGGTTTGTAATTCTATCTCTTCTGCACTCAAATATATTTTCAAAATAGTTCTATTTTTAAGAAGCTGATGTAGGACTTCCTTGGTGGTCCAGTGGATAAGAATTTACCTGCCAATACAGGGGACATGGGTTCAATCCCTGGTCTGGGAAGATTCCACATACCTTGAAGCAACTAAGCATATGCACCACAACTGCTGAGCCTATGTTCTAGGGCCAGCAAGCTGCAGCTACTGAAGCCTGTGTGCCTACAGCTCCACAACAAGAGAAGCCACCGCAATGAGAAGGCCGCGCATCACAACTAGAGAGTAGTCCCCACTCTCCCCAACTAGAGAAATAAAGTGGTAACACACTACTGTAGCACAGTAACAAAGATCCTGCACACCCACACAACATATAATAAATTATATATATATACATATATATGTATACACATGAAAAGAAGCTGATGTAGACAACGCTGCATATTAAAGGAAGTCAGGTTCTGCAAGAAAACACTAGCACCACAGAAATGCTGGTAAATATCCTACATATCGGTAGAGGCCAGCATCAGAAAACCAGGACTTGGGGGAATTCTGAGGGTAGAGGTGATTTCAGACCATTTATCGGCTCCTTTGATGTCCGCCCTCTACGTGACCTCTTTTCAACTCCTTATCTCGCACTGATAGCAAGGAGAATTTATGGCAATCCAGAAATCTCTTTGGCAGGATTAAATATAATTTTGCACAGAAGGATGGAGGCGGGTAACGGACTCTTTGATGATAAAGCCAAAGTCAGGGCTTCCTCAACAGCTGAGCTGGAATCAGCCGGGGCAGACAGGACAAGGACAGCATCAATATTGCTCTCGGTCAGTGTGCTGGTACCCTAGACAGGGGCATCTGGGAGGAGCTTTTAGGGGCAATCCTCCTGCCTCCCAAACCCTGAGATTTTTTTCTTTCTTGGCTGATTAGGGAGAAGCTGAGACCCAGAAAAAAACATCCTGAACATTGCATTAGCAGAGGCTGGGCTGGGGAGAACTTGACCTGGTGGTGACTCTGAGTCAGGCAAAGACCCGGTGGGAGGTGGTAGGCAGGGTCTAGACCATAGGTAGCTACTCAGAGGAGGAGAGCTGGGGAGGGCATTCAGATAGGTGATGATTATGGAATGAAAATTTACCTAGTCCTTCATCCTCTCCCCTGTCTGCAGCACCATTACCTTGCATTACTTTGGTCTTGGCTTTCTTTTTATTCTTCCAAATCAATCTCTTGCTCCCTTGCATAGGTTTCCAGCCCCCAGACTCTTGATATCATTCCCTTCCTTTTTTTTTTTTTTTTGGCCATGGTGCCCATGGCTTATGGGGTCTCAGTTTCCTGACCAGGGATTGAACCTGGGCCCACAGCAGTGAAATCGTGGAGTCCTAATCACTGGATCTTCAAGAAGTCTCAAATTATTCCCTTCCTAATCTGGTTTCTTCCTACCCCATCTCCCCCGTCTGCTCACTCCGGCTCAGCCACGTGGTAGGTGTTTAGGTTCAATCTTGATTGGAGGTTGCAAGGAGACAGTCTCTCAGGAGCTCCAGGCCACCACCTGGACTCAGCATGGACACTAGCCATCCTGAACCCCTGTGCTGAGTCATGGGGCAGGCCCAGTTCTGTGGACTGTGGCCTTGACTTGCCTCCTGCTCTCAGTAACCATCTAGACCAAGCCTCTCCAAGCCTGGGCCCTGCTTGCTCTTCCCAGAGCCTCTGCCTCTGTGCTGCCTCTTCCACCCTCAGGCTGGGCTCCACAGCCTTCACGGGGATCACACCCTGCACATCAGCCTCACCAGGGTCTGTCTCTGCGGGCCCCCTGCCTGAATGACCACTGTGTGTCTGCTGCCTGCTGCTTTGCCCCATGCAGGGATGACCTCCCAGTCCTGCATGGAAAACAGACACAGGACATGTCTGTTAAACTAAGAGCTCGTAGAAGTTGGAAGCATGATCCCTGATTTGATCGCATGTTGTCTGGAGGTGCTTGAAGCCCTTAAGGGAGGGGAGAAAAGTAGGGGAGGGGGTTGAGGTTAGGGACTCTGCACTGGGCTGTTTCAACCACACTTCACACCAATGCCCAGGTCTGTGCTCTGACATATCTGCTTCCCACTGCCCTGGGTCCTTCTTGCTCCTCTCTGGCTGATCCTGCCCAGCCTCTTCACAATTCCCAGTAAGTGAAGAACTGCTCCCCCACACCACATGCTTCACCCACACCATCATCCCTTACCTGCCTCTTCTCGGCCCTCCTGGCCATCGCCCACCAGATACACAGGCAGGCAGTGGTGCCCAGTGACTGGGCCCCTCCCCCACTCCCCTTCCTCTCTCCCCTCCTAACCCTGTCCCATTTTCTCTGGCTGACATCACTTCACTCAGCTCACAGCCTTTTCTTCTTTAATCACTTTGGTCAAAACAAATGACCCATCTCCGCTGACTTCACCCTCTTTTGAAATTCTGCACTGAGTCAACACTTTCCTCCTTGCTTCAGATCCTTCCTCACTGCCTCTCTGCCCACACGCTGGGCTTCCTTTATGAACCCTCTACCTCTGTGCCCACCTCCTCTAAGAGGTCCTCCTTCATTAGACATGAGGATGCACAGAGGGGGGAAAAAGTCCTCGGTGCCAGACAGACATTAAATGTAGAGACAGTTATAAGGAAGGGTCAATGGACTTGAAGAAGATGACCTTGAGGTCCCTCTGGGTGGACAGAGGTCTGGTTCTTATGATGCAGTGATTTTCAAGTGCAAGGGCTTTCCCTGGGCAGAGCCCCTGCTTCAGACAGAGCAGCTCTTCATTTGTCTGGTCTGGATACCTGGCTTCTGTTAAACTTTTCATTTCAAGAGAGTGTTGTGAGGCCTGGCAAGCTTGAAAACCACTGGTCCAGAAGGGCTGGCCCGCTCCTGGTTTCTTCCCTGGGTCCTGGTTCAATGCCTTGGACCCACTCCTGAAATAGGTCTCATCTCTGTGGCCGCCTTTCAAATATCTGAAGACTGTTACGGGCCTCTGTTCCCTCCCTCACTCCACCTCTGGCCTTCTCCCTGCCTAGCCAAACACCTCTGACTTTTTCAGCCACTGCTCAGACTTTGCCTGGACGGGCCAATGTCCTTCTGCCAGGGGGATTCAGCTCTGCTGGGATCTGATCCACAGGGCGCACGCAGGCTGATATGTCACCATGTTCCTATTCAGGGATTTTGGCCGGGTCTTTCTCCCTGGGCCTGTTGTCCATCAGTGTAAGGAGAGATTTGAACTAAATGTCCCTAAGGTGCTTCCAGCCTTGAGTTGGATGAGGGTCTTGATGAAAAGTCCCTGTTTTCCTATCTCTTGGGTTGGTGAGTCACTCTGCCTGAGTATCCTCCAAGAGAGACATTTAAGCTAGGGACACAAGAGTTACACTATGGGGACTCAATTGGGGCTGACCCTCCATCCTTAGAAATTTGATCCATAATTTGGCCCCCAAAGCCAATGCCTTTCTCCCTCCAGAGTTTTCTTTTTTTCTTCTTTTGCATTTTTTCACCCAGACCAAAGGTTTGGGACTTTACTGAGTCTGGCTCCTGGTCTTAGGGTTCTGGCACTTTCATGGGGCTTTGGGGCAAGGTTTCGGAAATCCACCAGGCACCCCCACTTCCAAGAACCCCCAGAGTGCCTGCCCCTCCCACGGCCTGACTCTGCAGGCATAGAGGACCGCATCTTGGCGCCTCCAAAAGTGGCCGGAGGAATGAGGGAAGAGGATGATGGTGGAGAGGACTCGGGGAGAGAGTAGGGGCTAGACCCAAAGTAGGGAACTGGCGGCCGGCGGTGAGGACTCCCCCCCCCCTCGCCCCCCCGCGATGGCTGTACGGCCCGGGACCTCCCTGTCGTACCTGAGAGGAGGGCCTGGCCCGTGAACTGCCCGTACACGGAGGCAGCGTGGGGAAAGGCATTGAAGGGCGGGACCGAGGCACCGGCTGGGACCCCGGAGCCGACTTGCTGCAGATCCAAAAAGGCGGAGCTAGATAAAGAGGAAGGGGTGGAGCTAGAACTGGACACCTCGGGGGTTTCCTGCTTTATGGCGAAGGGTGAGTGAGGATCTGCCGGAGGGAGGGAGACAACAAGGAGAGAGGGGTGTGAGATGATGGGGCGGGAACATGCACAAACCAAGCCATGAGATGCGGGAGGTGCGGGGCGGCGAGGCGCGGGCGGGCTCCTCCCTGAGGCGGGGCGTGGGGAGTGGGCGGGGCTACGCACTGTCACTCAGGTGGGGTCAGGAGGTGAGAAGGCACTTCTGCCTCCCTGCGGTGCCTCTGTGAGTGTAGACGCAGGCTGCGAGTGCCCCGCGCTGGGGGGCGGGCGGAGAAAGGGCCGAGGACAGAAGCCGAGACCCTCTCGACCCACCTGCTGGCCGGCCAGCAGAGTCCCCCTCTCCTCTCCAGGCCCAGGGCCCTAACACCTTCCTCCTCTGCACCAGCCAGCTCTGCCCGCCAGCCGGCCCCCGCATGGCCCAGGAGATTCTGGGCACCGTACCTGCCACCACGGGATAGGTCTGATGAGTCGAGAGGTTGCGCCCCAAGGGTGTATTGGAGGGGGTCAGGGTGGCCTTCCCGTCGTCCAGGGCGCTGTTGAGCAAGGGCAGCGGGTAAAGACCCTGGGGAACAAGAAGAAGTGAGCGCACAGAGGCTGTGGGCGGCAGGCTCACCTTTTAAAGCTCCCCCACCCCCGCCATCCGGCTCCCCCTAGAAAACACCCGCTTCCTCTGTCCTGTCTTCCCGCTCAGTCGTTCAGTCTTGACTCTACTTAGCCTGTTTAATCAGTTCTTATTCTCTGACTCACAGCCCTTCTGTTTTTCTCCCAGTTCTAGGGGCAGAACTCGCCCTCCGGCAGCTCTGGAATTCAAGGCTGGCTGGTGGCAACCGCGCCAGGCACAGAAGAGAGTGGGTCCTTTCAAAGACCACACCCTGGCTGGATGCTGGGCTCCTTCCAGGTTTCCTCACCCTGTCTGGGCCCACGGAGGGCAAGATTCAGGGCTGGGGCAGTTAGCACGTGGGACTGTTCAGGGTGCTTTCCTCTTCATTAAAATATTCTCCAGATGGGAAATGGAGGCACAGAGCTGGTCAAGACACTTCTCACACTCCACAGAAGTCACACTACCCTGGTCTGACTCCAGGACCTACGTTCTTAACCACTGCTCTGCGGTGGATAACATCATAACATCTTACATGTAAAGAGAGCAGGCATTAGACGTTGCCTGTGTTATCCTGATCCATTTCTCCCAACAGCCCTGTGATGTAGGCAAGCAATACTATGTCTGAGATGCTGAGAGCCTGAAGACCAGAGGTGAGTGTCCTAGGTGAGCATGAAGTGGAATCTAAATCTGATCCTGACCCCTGTGCTCTCTCCTTCAGTAAAAGGACAGATCTGACACCTAAGCAAAATAAGTAGACTTCTTCCCTCTCTCTCCATATCCAAGCAAATATAAATGTGCACATTCAGCTTGAAGATGATATTTGTGGTTACTTTCGTTTAAAAATTCTTTATCAAGTACCCCTGGGGGTTTTCTTTGTGAACCTCATTTTAGACGTCACTGAGCCTCCTCTGACATGAATGGGCCATCTCCTCCAATGCTTCTTCCAAGAATAACTTGTTCAATTAAAGGCAAGGGTACATCACCCCTCATCATGACACCCTCCCATCAGGCCACAAAATAGCACACACCTCTGCTCTCCACATGCGGATCACACATGTCACCAATGTGCTCTATGAACCGGTGTGCAAAAACTGAAATCAAGGCTTGTGCTCCATGGTTACATAACAGCTCTCTAAAGGCAATCACTTTCAACGATTTGAGCTGGGTTCTCTAAGGAGCCACAGCAGTTTCTGGTTGCATGCCAGGCACGTATGGAAGTTGCAGTCAACTCTGGAGACCACAAGGGCACCATTATCCTGTAGCAGCAATTACTGACTAAATGGCACTCTGGTTCTACACCTTCTGAGGGAGCTTCCTGCTTCTAGGCAGGGTAGAGTTACTTAGCCTGGTTTCATGAAATTGAACAAAATGCCTGATTTCTAGAAAGCGTAAGAAAAGTTTAAAATGTTTTGTGGACATGTTGATCTGATACAAAATACCTCCTCAAAATCCTGGTGGTGTTAGTCATGTCTGACACTCTGCGACGCTATGGACTGTAGCTCACCAGGCTCTCTGAGCATGGAATTCTCCAGGCAAGAATACTGGAGTTGGTTGTCCTTCCCTTCTTCAGGGGCTCTTCCTGACCCAGGGATTGAATCCAAGTCTCCTGTATTGCAGACAGATTCTTTGCCATCTGAGCCACCAGGGAGGTGAAAGTCGCTCAGTTGTGTCTGACTCTTTATGACCCTTCAGGCCAGAGTACTGGAGTGGGTAGTCACTGCTCCCTTCTCCAGGGGATCTTCCCAACCCAGGGACTGAACCTAGGTCTCTCGCATTGCAGGCAGATTCTTTACCAGCTGAGCCACAAGGGAATCAAGCCACCAGGGAAGCCCCACCTCAAAATCCTATAAAATCTAACAATTCAGTGAAAAACAAACAAACCTATAAATCAGACATTTCAGTAATGTTACCCCAAATGCCTTAAACATATTAAGGATGATTGGATTTCTTATTGGGGTGGGACTTGAATTGGGGTGCAAAGGGCACAATTCCTCGGGACTTGGACAAGTTTGAGCTCTTGTTCTGCAATCACCAGCTTCAGTAGCTTTAGTCTCCTTGACCTCTCTGAGCCTTGGTTTTCTCACCTGGGTAACGGGATAATAGATCTTCTTTACAAGGCCGATGCAAGGATTAAAGGAGATTTTATATACCTACATTAAATACCTAGCACAAAATGCTTAGTAACAAATAAGTTCAATAATAGCTACTTTAGAGTTATGTGAAGGGTCACAAGCTGCCCAGTTCTTAAGGCTCTGTCATCATAATATTCAAAATTGTGTTGATCTGTTCCTTGATGCACTTGTGAAATAGAGGAACAAGAGCTTTGCCAACTCCTAACTGTGCCTGGTAGTAAAATAGCAACCAGAAATGAACCCACAGAAATGTTTATGTTGAATGCTTTGCCCTTTGTTGATTTTACAGAAAAGATGGCCGTGCTTTTGCCCCATCCTGAGGTCAGGTGTGAGGACCTGTGCTTCTCTCTCAGCTTCCTAGACCAGAGGCCTGAATGAAACCGGAGGTGTTCCTTTGGCAGCACTGGCAGCTGTGGGAAAGGCAAGGAGCCCCAGGCACAGGCTGGGTCCTCCCTGTCCTTCCACATCAAGCAGGGAAATGAATGAGGGAGGGAGTGATTGGCTGAGCGAGGCACTGAATCAGTAATGGACATGACTGAACCTCCATCTCCTCAACTGTAGGATGAAGGAGTAGAGTAGTTGTGTGGTTTTTAAGTTCTCTTTTTCCAGTCTTCAAATAAGAACTCGCATAGGAGCACCATATTTAAAACAGGTAACAGTGGACCAGTCTGAATGAAACCAGGGCCTGCAGGTCTGAGCTCTACAAGCTTTCACTCCTGTCAGCCCTCTCCACCCTCCTTGGCCCTAGTCCTCTCCAAGCAAATGGAAAGACTGGACTAAATGGGCCCTGTGGGCCCTCTGGCTCAAGACTCTCCCTTTGCATGATCCCCTATGTATGTATGCCAGTTTGGAGTAGGGTCTTGGGACTCCTTATAATCAAGCAAGGTCCCTCAGAGGGGTAGGGGAGCTCAGGAATGGTTCTGCACAACCCAGTGGGTCTCAGCAGCAAGGTTTCTCTACCAGGACACTGAGCTGTGTGGGGTCCATGTCTCACAGCAGGTTCCCAGCAGACCTACCGCTGTGGCCGCATTCCCCTCCTGCCCAGTCAACCCCGGCCTGGGGAGCCCTGTGCTGACTTGTGGCTGATCACCCTGCCCTCCCTCCAGGTCTGCTGACAGCCAGCCTTCTCTGAAGCCCTTCTGGTTGCCACAGCCCAAGCTGATAAAATCGCTGACGCAGATTGCCTGCCCAGCTGCGTTGCTGGCAAGGGCCCAGCCGCCCAGCCGGTCACTGGCAGTGGTTCAGGCAGTGACTGGCATCGTCACCTTTGTCCTGCTCAGATCTTAAAGCTACACGGGCTTGCCTCACTCCTGGCTCAGATGACACCCTGAGCTGAGAGGGTTGAGCAGACACCACTCTAGGGAAAATCCTCAGCTGATTGATGGTGTTGGGTTGGGGGATGAAGAAGACACTGAGACTGTAGTGTTGACAGAAGATAATTAACAGAGGTGCGGAGTCATTTTTTGGCTCCTGGAGACACTTTGGACATCTCTGCCAGTTTTTCATAGAAGCCAACCTCTGATAAGCCATCTCACTTGTCCTGAACACTGGGAATAAAACTTTGCTTGTAGCTTGCATTTCTCGGGCTGCATTTCTCATTGCATTTACTCAGTCTACCTTTATTAAGCATCTGTTAGAGGGGCACAATGGGAGATGCTGGAGGTAAAAAAGATGCCTTGAGATGCTGCCCTGTGCTCAAGAAATGTGCTGTATCTTGACATCTCTGTCCACTAGGCAATGACACTTCCCCATGAGTTCTGGGGAGTGGCCCCTCCCACCCTGGACATGCAGAAGTCTGGGAGAGTGAAAATGAAGCGTGTCTGAGGGGCAGGGAAGAATTCATGGATCAGGTGAGGCTTGAGCTGAGTCATACTAGCCGAGCAGTACTTTTCCAGGCAGAGAAGTGGGAGGAAGGCATTCAGGAGGAGGGCACACCGTGTGCCAGGGCAGAGAGGTGTGAACGAGAGGAGCGTGAGCATGGCAGGCGCAGGGGTGGGGAGGCGTGAGTGGCTCGAGGCGGGGCTGGAGGTGTTGGTGGAGGTCACGCTGTAAAGGCCGGGGCTGCGACTTTATTGCTGTAGGACCTCACCCTGCTATCTGGGGGAGACACTGTGGCAGGGGGATGGCACGGTTGGTTGCATTGCTCTAAGCTCAGAGGCTACAGGTGAGGGAAGGCAGGGGGCCGGAAGGATGAGCAGGAAGATGCTGCTAGTGTCTGGTGAAATCATGCCCATGACGGCCTTGGAGCTGCTGGGACCACGTGCCCATCAAGCAACTTCTAGTTGCTTTTAGAATTGCCAGTTGATTAGGGAGCTTTCAGAGACCATGTCTTGCTCTGCCCTCCCCCCACCCTCCCACCTGTCTGCTCGCCTCCCGTGCCCCGCTGGCCCCTCACCTGCTCGCCTTTGGTGTGGCTGGGGGAGGCGTAGGCCTCCGGGTAGTGCTGCCGATCAAAGGGGCATTCGAGCGACTCGAGGTGGTGCTGGCTGAAGGTGTCCGTGCGGAGGTGTTTGCGGGNTCCCGTGCCCCGCTGGCCCCTCACCTGCTCGCCTTTGGTGTGGCTGGGGGAGGCGTAGGCCTCCGGGTAGTGCTGCCGATCAAAGGGGCATTCGAGCGACTCGAGGTGGTGCTGGCTGAAGGTGTCCGTGCGGAGGTGTTTGCGGGGCCCGCTGCTGCTGCTCTGGGAGTCAATGCTCAGCCGGCAGCTGTCCTGGTCACCTGGCAGTCATCCCCCAGCAGGGAGAAAGCTTTCAGGGGGCTTGTCGACCCATCGCCCAGGCCAGAGTGGGGAAGCAGACTCACTTGGGAAGAGGGAACAGCAAGACTTCCGGGTGGCTTAGAGACAATCCACAAAGTCCTGGGCCTAAGGAGGTCTCTGTCTCATCAGTAGTAGTAGTATTAGTCACTCAGTCATGTCTGACTCTTTGTGACCCCATGGACTATAGCCCTCCGGGCTCCTTTATTCACGGGATTCTCCAGGCAAAAATAATGAAGTGGGTAGCTATGCTCTCCTCCTGGGGATCTTCCTGACCCAGGGATCAAACCCATGTCTCCTGCATTGCAGGCAGACTTTTTACCACCTGAGCCAGCAGAGAAGCCCTGTCTGAGCAGTTGCCCTCCTGCACCCCCAACCTACCCTCTCGTCCCCCCAACACTCACTGTCATCCATCTTCCTCTTGCTGTCGCTGCCAGGCTGGGCGATTCCCAGGAGCCCATTGATGGAGTAAGTAGAACCCAGAGAGTCCGACTGCGGAGATTCTGGGGGCGTCACAGCTGAGCTGGGGACTGCAGTGGGGCAAGACAGAGGGTCAGGATGTGGGCCTGACACCCCTCAGAGCCCCTGCCGCCACCACAGAGGAGTCAGGGGCCAGGGTTCTGGCCTGTGTTGTTTCCAGCCCTAAACATTTCAGAGAATCTTCCCTGGGATTCCAGCCAGGTTTGGGCTCAGTTAGAACACACGGGTGTGTCTGTGTGGACATGTTTGTGTGCGACTCTGTGTGTGGACATGGATGGGAGTGTGTATGCGAGGGGCTGAGTGTGACTGTGGGACCCTCGCCACTCACTCAGCGTGTGTCCTGGGCTCAGGGACTTTGTGGCCACGCAGCTGTCCATGGGAAGGTTGAATGGTTGCTGCACTTTAGTCCGGATGATTCTGTAAGGAAGAGAAGAAATGCCCTTATAGCAGAAGAAGGCAGGGCTTCTGGCTGCCCCAGCTCCATCCACCTTTTTGAGATCCCACTTGAGCATCTATAGACACCTAAAACTCAGCCCATTGCTCTTTTAGTTGCTAAACTGCATCCGACTCTTTGCAACCCCGTGGACTGTAGCCCACCAGGCTCCTCTGTCCATGGGATTTTCCAAGCAAGAATACTACAGTGAGTTGCCATTTCCTCCTCTGGGGATCTTCCTGACGCAGGGATCGAACTTGAGTCTCCTGCATTGCAGGTGGATTCTTTACCCACTGAGCCATCTGGGAAGCCCCAAACTCAACCTGTCCACACTCAAACCCACGACCTTACTCCTCACGCCTGGTCCTTCCCACTCTTCCCATTCCATGATTAGCCCACCGGTCACTCAAGGCAGAAGTACAGATGGGGCTCGGTATCTGCCTCCCTCCCTCCTCCACTGAGCCGTCATCAGGTTCGGTAGATTTGACCTCTTATCTCTCTTCTGCATTGACCCCTCTCTGCCTCTCACTACCTCCAGGGTCACTCACTGGCCCACTCCTATCTGCTCCTGAACCTTTCTAATCTTTTCTTTCTATTGCAGCCAGACTGGACTTTCTGAAATGCAAGTCAGCCTCATGGTTAACATCTCATGAGAAGGTTCTTGCCATTGCTTATAGGTAAGAGATAAGAATACATAGCATGACCCCCGGCCTCTGAGGGGCAAACAGCCTTTATTCACATCTCCACCTCGGTCTACCTTTGCTCTTCCCTTCCCTTTACCTGCTGGTTTTCTTTTCAGCTTTTCATTGTGGGATCTTAGTTTCCCAACCAGGGATCGAACTCAGGCCCTCAGAAGTGAAAGTGCAGAGTCTTAAACACAGGACTTCCCTCTTTCAGCTTCTTGTATAAGATCTTATTAGCCACAGGGCCCTTGCATGTGCTATCTCAAGCTCCTTTCACTCCCCCTTTCACCTGCTGCTGCTGCTGCTGCTAAGTCACTTCAGTCATGTCCGACTCTGTGTGACCCCATAGACGGCAGCCCACCGGGCTCCCCCATCCCTGGGATTCTCTAGGCAAGAACACTGGAGTGGGTTGCCATTTCCTTCTCCAATGCATGAAAGTGAAAAGTCAAAGTGAAGTCGCTCAACTGTGTCCGACTCTTCACGACCCCATGGACTGCAGCCTACCAGGCTCCTCCGTCCATGGGATTTTCCAGGCAAGAGTACTAGAGTCGGGTGCCATTGCCCTCTCCACCCCTTTCACCTAGGTAACTCTTATTTGTTATTTCTTACTTGGGACATCTTTTCATAACCTCCCTACACCAAGCCACCTGACACTAGCTCAATCCCCTCATATTTTTCTCCCTAGCCAGACTTAGAACTGCATTTTTACAGTTGTTTGTGTGGACATCAATTAGGACTTGATTAGTGTCTGTTTTCCCACTGGACTGTAAGTGCCACACAGACAAGGCTTGTGCATCCTCAGGGCGTACATGTGTGCTAAGTCATTTCAGTCGTGTCCCACTCTTTGCAACCCAATGGACTGTATGTTCCTCTGTCCATGGGAGTTCCAGGCAAGAACACTGGAGTGGGTGGCATTTCCTACTCCAACCTTAGGGCCTATACATGAGTAAATTATGTGTGAATGAATGAGTGAGTGAATAACTGACTGGGGTGGTGACTGAATGACCGAATGACTAAGCAAATGAATGGATGCTTGAATGAGGTCCAGGTTAGGGGTCTTGTGTCTCATGCAGGAAAGGCTCGATTCAAGAAGAAGTTTCTTTTATTGAATGAAAGAGGATGTGGTATGTGGGGAAGGAAACTGCAGGGAGTACAGCCCTGGGGAGGGGGATAGGTTGAGGTGGGAGTGGGGAAGCTATAGAGGGGTGGTACCTACCCTGGGCCCAGGGCACTTCCAGCCTGACTTTTCAGCATGCAGCGCCCTCCAAGGTTCTGTTCCACTCAAGTCAGGTCTCCATCATGATTCCCCCAAAGCCCAGGGACCCCAGTGCCCGGCTGCGGTGCCCGTCTCACCTGTTGATGGAGCTGACACTGGGCACAGTGTCGTTGTCACAGACACCCTCAGCCAGGAGCCGGTCCCGGATCTCCCAGGCAAACATGGTTGGGTTCTGCCGCTTGTAGTCCCCGATCTTCTCCACCACCTTGGGGGTGGCCACCTTAGGCTTTGAGCCCCCTATCACTCCAGGCCGGATGCTGCCAGTCTCGTAGTACCTACTCCAATAGAGAACCCCAAAGAAGTACCCAGTAAGCAGGTGGGGATCTTTGGGCATCAAATTAGCCAGAGACTCTCGTTCCCCTCTGAGGCTTCTTGGGTAAGGGCCTGAGGGGGTGAATGGCGACCCCCAAGGCTGGTCTCTGGCACCACGATCCTGTCACTGCCTGTTTCGCTTACATGGGTAGGTTTATGCTGCTGCTGAACCAGAACGCTCTTCAGAAGGCCTCACCCTGGGATGCCTGGTTTCTGTCTTTCCTGTCATCCCTCTGGCCAGTCTTCTGCACCTGAACACCTTCAGGAAGCACCTTATGGAGCACAAAAGATCTCCCTTCTAAGAAAGGACATTTTGAGTGTGCTCTGTGTGTATACACTGGCTCAAGGTGGTGGCCGTTTGCTCCATCCAGCTTTCCTTGGCTGAAGCCTGACTGACTGTTCTCGACCATCCTGGTTCTACCCCTCCTTCCCCAGAAAGCCAGCTGGGGTCATTGGGCCCTCTGCCCTGATTTTCTGGTTTCACCTTTGTTCTCCGTAAAACCCCTCCAACCCCCCTCCACCCCACCCCACAGCCCTGGCCACTGGTTTTCCACCAGGTTACATGGTTCAGGTTGAAGCCTGTCTCTTATACACATCTGGATCTTCCTGACTTAGGGATAGAATCCATGTCTTCTGCATTGCAGGNACCCCTCCAACCCCCCTCCACCCCACCCCACAGCCTTGGCCACTGGTTTTCCACCAGGTTACATGGTTCAGGTTGAAGCTGGTCCTCATGGACTCTGGAACACCAGCCTGGCTTGGAGCCCTGGCCATGTCCAGCTCCTTAAGCTAAGCCAGCTCTCTTGGGGTCTCCCCATGCCCCATATCCCATCCCCCAACCAGCTGCTTAGGCAAATCAGTGACCTGTGTCAGGATAGCCTACCTCTCCTCCTTGGGGAAGCTCTGGCCTCTTCTGCCATGAAATAAAACCTGGCTCTTTAATACTCCCTTTTCGGTGTCACCATCCACTAGCACTCAGCCCCTCTTGGGGTGCTGCAACCCACCTGAGAAACCCCTCTCCTGACCTCAGGAGACCTGGGGACCACAATTTTCCCTGATGACTTCCACCAGGGAGGCAGGGCTTCCCACGTTCGATTATAAGCCTTGACCTCTTTGAACCAAAACTCCTCCTGAATCTCACTTATGGGTTGGGTAAGGGAGACACTGAATTGACATAAAGCGCAGAAAACCCTGCGCGTGGGCACTTCCACTGGAACTGGCCCTCCAGGCTGGACCATGCTTTGCTGCTCCTGGTCTCTCCTGAACCTTTAGGTCAACAGCTCTTAACTCTGGCTGCAGAAAATTAGAATCTTAGGGCTTAACACTATACCCAAACTTGGGCTCATTCCCCTAAAGTTTTGCCTTAACTGGTGTGGGCCAGGGCTTAGACATCCAGTTCTTTTCTAAATTAAGATTCCCCAGGTGACTCTACTGTGCGGCCAGGGTTGTGAACTGCTGCTCTGGAGTTAGCGTTCGTAAGCGCCACCTGGTCATCTCATAAAAATCACGGTGTCCTGATCTGGCTCCCAGAGAGGGTGCTGCCATGGGCCCGGTCGGGGGCTTAGGATCTGCATTTCATCAAAACACCCCAGTGCTTCCGTGGCAAGTGCTCTGGGAGTTACAGTTTGAGAAGCACAAACTCAGACACTCCCTGTGCTGGAGCGAGACCTCAGGAGCCACCTCTGATTGCGTGTCCCCTCCCTGTTGTTGGTGTTCAGTCGCTCAGTCATGTCCGACTCTTTGCGACTCCAAGGACTGCAGCATGCCAGGCTTCCCTGTCCTTCACCACCTCTGGGAGTTTGCTCAAACTCATGTCCATCCCTTGGTCTCAGCAGGGGGAAAGCCTTTTGGGAAGATTCTTCTGCTTTAGGAACAAAGAAGCCCACAGAAAATGGGACATGGGGCAGAGGAGACCATGGCGGAGGGAGAAAGGAAAGGAAGGAGAAATGGATGAGCGAGGAAGGAAGAGCAGGAAACACACCATGAGCAGCAGATGGGCGAGGCCCGGCAGCCCTACCACACCCTGTTCAGATCCTGGGGCCCGGGCCGGACACCAGAGTGGACCCGAGTCCCTGGCAGGGGAGGGGGTGGGGGTAAATTTTGTGCTTACCTGCCAAGGATCTTGCTGACACAGCCATGGCTGACACGGAGCTGGCGGGAGATGTCGCAAGGCCTCACGCCCTGGTGGGCTAGGTCCACGATGCGCTGACGCACCACTTCAGGCAGGGGTCTGCCATTCACAAAGGCCCCCCCCAGCTGGTTCAGCCCTCCGTGGCCTGAAAGACAGTAATCCGGGGGGACTGCTGTCAGGGCCACCAGGCAGAGAATCGGCCAGCCTGTGGGGCTTGGCTGATGGGAGCCCCTAAACTTGAGCTCCGTTGGTCACACCCCCTGGGGCTCCTGCTGTACCCCTCTGCTTCCCACTTCTGAGTAGGGGCTAGCTCAGGGTGGCAGGGGCAGGGATGTATGATGCCACAGAGGGGCACATTCCACTCTGGGGACCTTTTGTGTCTGCTCAGCATCCTCTCGTGGGCTCCCCAGAGGGCTCAACAGATAAAGAATCCACCTGAGACGAGGAGACACAGGTTCAATCTCTGGATCAGGAAGATCTTCTGGAAGAGGAAATGGCAACCCCCTCCAGTATGCTTGCCTGGAGAATTCTGTGGACAGAGGAGCCTGGCAGGCTGCAGTCCATGGGGTTGCAGAGTCAAACATGACAGAGTACACACACACAGTCTCCTCTCAGACCCTCAGCACCTCACTCCAAATGACAATCCCACCACCTTCCTCTGCCCTCTGGGAAGTATCTAAAGAGTTGAGGATTCAGGTTGTCTTCCTACTATGACGCTGAACTGTGTAATCTTGGGGAAGTCTCCATGTTTTCTCTGCGTCTCTGTTCACCTCTAAAATGAGGGCATGGGACGAAGAAATCCGTGGTATTTAAGTGTCTTGTTCTCATTCTTCTTTTGAACTACAGAGCAAGATTTTCTAAGCACAAAGACAAGGAGAAACCCAGACTCAAAGGCATAGAGGCAGAGCCTTTCTGGCTCAGCTAGGGCAGAGCCGGCCTTGTCCTTGGGCTCCCGACTTGAGCTCTGTTCGGAGCACTGAGAGGCAGGCAGAGACCTCACTGGCCCATGTTCGGGGGCTTCCAGGACTGACGTGCCAGGCAGCGGGCAGTGGCACAGAACGTGGACACACCGTGATGTGTGCCTGTCTCCTTAGCTGCCTTCCTGACTCGGCCTCTACCCTCCAGCCCCAGCCTGTGTTTCATTCTGAGCCCATCCACCTATTCTCAACGCATATTTATTGAGTACCTACTACGTGGCAGGCACTGTACCAGGCCCTCCCAACGTTGAGTTGGATAAGGTAGGTGTGATTCCTGTACTTGCCTCATCGGGTTCAAATGAAGAGTTATACCAGCTGGTGGCCATATGGCATGGCCACATCTGGGACTCCAGAAGTGGACCTGAGCCAGCACTGGGACTTGGACATGAAAGGGGTTATGGGAACCCCTGGAGGGGACCAAGCCCAGGCTCAGGGGACCAGAGAAAGGTTCCTGGTGTTGGTATTGGTTTAGTTGCTAAGTCGTGTCTGACTCTTACAACCCCATGGATTGTAAGAGGATCCTCTGACCGTGGGACTCTCCAGGTAAGAATACTGGAGTGGGTTGCCATTTCCTTCTCCAAGGGATCTTCCTGACCCAAGAATCGAACCCAGGTCTCCTGCATTGCAGGCAGATTCTTTACCAACTGAGCTATGAGGGAAGCCCTAGAGGAGTTCCTGGAGAAGTCTAAACTGAGGCTGAAGATAAAGAGGTGTCAGACTGGAGAAGGAGATGAGGAAGAAAACTGTTCCAGGCAGTGGGAACAGCACATGCCAAGGCTTATAGGTAAGAAGGCATCTGTTAGATTTATTAACATACTCAGTTCTCTAAAATCCATAGATTCTGGGTGGGCGACCTTCAGACCTGAGGTCTCCCTTTGGCCAATGAGACACCAGGGCTTAGAGAGTCACAGTGAGCATTCATGTGACTGATGTGACTCAGCCTGCATGGTGGGGGCTCAAGATCTAACCAGGAACAAATGCTCCTGTTGGGACTGCTGGGAGAGCCCTGTTCTATGGCCAGAACAGATCCTGGAAACTTGGCCTTGGCCCTACAGTCCCACGCTAGAGATGCCATGGTCCCGGCATGATGATTTGGTGATCCGGCTAGGCTGGCAGAGCCCCGGGGTGGGAGTCAGGGGGAGCAGGCGGACGGGTGAGGAGGAAGAGCCATTGCCAGGCCTCCTGTGTCAGCCCGTTAAGGACTATTTATGGCTGAGGGCTGGGCGTGCCTCTGCTAGGCACACTGTGCTCATTACTGCCCACTGACTTAGCACATTCAGAACTGCCTTGCAATGACCCCTCAGGGGCTCAGGCTGTCTTCAGCAGAGCGGTCAATGTCTGTTTTTTTAAGAGGCTACAAGTGCCTCTGGACTGGGCACTGAGTCAGGAGGAAAAGCCCGCTAGCCAAACACCTGGCAGGAAGGACGCTATGATCCATCTCCCTAGTGGAGGCCACTGGGTGGCCTTGGGCACTGCTTCCACCTGTCCAGTTCTAGGCAACTCGCCCTAGCCAGTGTGTTTCCACCAGGGCCGGAAGACATCCCAGGTGCTCAGCAGAGGGGTCTGAGCCCGCTTTGGAGAGGGCTGACTTCTCACTGGCCACAGGCAGTCTGGAGAGTGGCTCAGCCTTTCCATCCTCACTCCAGTCCTGCTGCTTTGGGCTCTTCTGGGTCCAGACACTGAACACAAGGGGGCACCAGAGAGCCACTCAAAGGGACAAGACCTGGAGCAGCTCATCTTTGTCCCCATTTTCCAGAACTCAAGACTGCCAAGCCATCTAGGAGCTTAGCTGTCTGTGCTAGGTCCACCTCATCTGAAAGCTAGGGTTCCTACAGGCGGAAGTCTTCACCCCTAGAAAGGCAATTGGTTAAAAAAAAAAAAAAACCCAAAGGCTATTTTTTTTTGGTAGCATGAATTGGGAATTGTGCCTTAAAAACAAACCTATCCTGTTTCTCCATTGAAGCTGTGAGGGTCACTGTCCTAAATCCTCCTGAAGGGCTTGCTGATCGATATCCTTAGAGACTCAAACTCTCTGGAACCCGTTGGAAGGGTTATTTACTAGATCAGCTGGCATCTGTGTGAAAGGGAAGATGTACTCATACCTCTGGCTCTTAAACTGTGAAGTCCCTGGTGATTTATTTCATTTTATTGACTTCTGAGTTCTTTATATTACCATGCAAAGGGTGTTGGGCTAGATTCCTGTGTTGACTCTGCCTATTTTAATTTCTTTTTTCAGTAGCTTCTTTTATTCTGAAAAGTTGCTTGAATTCTTTAAAAAAATTCTTTAAATTTCCTTCTGAAGAGTAGTTTCTTCCCCCCCCCCAGGCTTATTATTATTAATTTGTTTATCCCTCCATGTATACAGTATTTTACCATCTAGTCATTTTTTTAAATAGTAGGTCCTTGTTTGTTACCTATTTCATTTATTTATTTTTTTGGCCATGCCACATGGCACATGAAATCTTAGTTCCCCAACCAGGAATCAAACTCACACCCCCTTCACTGGGAGCACAGAGTCTTAGCCACTGGCGTACCAGAGAAGTCCCTAGTTATCTATTTTTAAATATAGTAGTGTGTACCTGTCAATCCTACACCCCCAATCTATCCCTACCCCCTTTACCCCTTTGGTAACCATAAGTTTATTCTCTAAGTCTGTGAATCTGTATTTGCTTTGTAAATAAGTTCATTTGTATTAATTTTTTAGGCCTTGCATATAAGCATTATCATATGATGTTGTCTTTCTTGCCATATATTTTTTATACATTTTTAAGAGTTATGCTCCATTTACTGCCTGTTTTAATTTTATGATTTGAGAAAGATGTTTTTTTTTTTTTCAAGCATATTGTTTCTATCCACTTATTAAGAGCTAAACAAAACGTCCTGCAGTGTCTGATGCTGACTTCAGGTGATGGCTGGTAAAGAAAATTTCAGAAAAAAACTAACTGCGTGTACACCCCCCACCTCAGCCCCATCTTCTTAGAATAATGATTTTTATTGTTTGTTTATTACAGTTTTCATCTCTTTTGATCTCAACACATATATACCAAGTGGGTGTATGCTTAGTCTTGAAGTTTTGTCTGACTCTTTGTGACCCAAGGACTGTAACGCACCAGACTCCTCTGTCCATGGAATTCTCCAGGCAAGAATACTAGAGTCTGTTGCCATTTCCTCCTCCAGGGAGTCTTCCTGACTCAGGGATGGAAACTGTGTCCCCTGTGTCTCCTGCATTGGCAGGTGAATTTTTTACCCACTGAGCCACTTGGGAAGCCCATAGATACCAAGTACTGAGTATAAATCAGAACACTGGGAAAGTCACCTTGAACAAGACAGGAAAGTTGGCCCTCGAGGAACTTACAATCTTTGGAGAGATGCAGTCAGATAAATTGAACTCCCCTGGTGGCTCAGACAGTAAAGAATCTGCCTGCAATGCAGGAGACCTGGGTTCGATTCTAGGGTTGGGAAGATCCCCTGGAGAAAGGAATGGCTAGCCACTCCAGTACTCTTGTCTGGAGAATCCCATGGACAGAGGAGCCTGGTGGCTACAGTCCATGGGCTGGTAAAGAGTCAGACACAATTGAGCGACTAACACACACACAATCAGATAAACTGGGAATCATCATGTTAAGAGAGAGGTTTTTAGGAAGAGGTAAGTCAGATGCCAGAGAAGCCCATAAGTGGTCAGAGGGAAGCTGTAAGGCAGAATGATTAGGAGGTAACCAGGAGAAGAAGCTTCCATAGGAAGAAAATCCACACACAAGGCTTTGGTGCTCTCAAGACATGGAAAGACATTTACTATAGCTTCGGAGAGGCAGGGTAGATGGTGGGAAGAGCCTGCTGGCTGCAAATGGAGATAGGCCCTATGGTTTGAGGTTTGGAGCCGAGTCCTGGTCGCCCAAAGGCTTTTGTCCCTCCTGTGTCCGGTGTGGGGGAGTGGACGCCTTTGGGCGAGTCACCACCAGACTAGCAGCCTAGAGGTGGGCGCATCCTTCCTTCCTGCCCCAGGGTTACCCACCATACTGACCACCTGTCCATGTGGCTGTGAACCAGTGGGCTCTCAGGCCGGAAGCCAGGAATGAGTAGGAGCCCCTGGTTGGGCGGGGGTGGGACGTGGGGAAGGTGTGACCCAGGAAGAGGTTTGAGGCTTCCTGAACAAAGGCCCTTTGTTGGTCTGGAGGTCGTGGGGGTGGAGGAAGAAGATAAGACAGTCTGGCTGGACGTAAATGGCTTCTGACTATGAGATCCTCAGACAAAGGGATGCCAACTTGCCTGGGGACAGAGAACTCTGAGCCTATAGTGAAGGGACAAAGCTCTACAAAGTTCTGGGTGAAGCCTGCGGTCCAGAAATGTATATTTTGGAAAAGTGACCATTTGGAGAGATCTGAGAACTTTCTTTTGTCATTCTTCACTCCTTAACAGGGCTAAGGAGTAAGGATGGTGGGAGGAAAACAGAACAGGCTTCCCAGGTGGTGCTAGTGGTAAAGATTCCACTTGCCAATGCAGGAGACACAAGGGACATGGGTTCCATCCCTGGGTCGGGAAGATCCCCTGGAGTAGGAAATGGCAACCCACTCCAATATTCTTGTCTGAAAACTTCCATGGACAGAGGAACCTGGAGGTTACAGCTCATGGGGTTGCAGAGTCAGACATGGCTGAGCACGCATGCATGAGGACAAGAGAAAAGTTATTGCCCCGAATTCCTGCTACATGCACGGATACTCAGACCCTTGAGATGTAGGATAATTTCCCTGTGCCCCACAATCGTTTTTCAATTTTGATTTAATTTTTCTTGGCCATGCCACGTGCACAGAATGTGGGTTCTTAGTTCCCAGACCAGGGATTGAACCCATGCCACTGGAGTGGAAGCGCAGAGTTTTAACCACTGGACCGCCAGGGAAGTCCCTGAGTCCCGTAGCCGAGGTCTTAGTCACAGCACTGGTTGCACTGGACAGTACCTTGATCTGTTCAGATTCTTTTATGAGTTCTCAAGGGCAGGAATCCTGTCTTTGTCTACCTAGCACCTGCTACAAAAGTTTAATTAACACTTTGGTAAATACACGTGGCAGGAAAATGCTTTACAAATGTGAGGGGGGCTGCTGTGATGGTTGGTGAGTGGATTCCCCACTGCGAGACTGCTAAGTCCCAAGGCTGGGTACTTTCCCTGCTTTATGTTCTATCTAATTTCTCACATTGCTGCCGAGCCTGAAAGTGAGAATGGTTCGGTGTATTGTGCTGTGAAAATTTCCACTTGACTATCTGGAGATTTTTGTTTCAGCCTAAAAGAACTGTCAAGACGAGCATCTGAGCCTTGGAAGGACTGCAGTGGAGGGTGCAGTGGCTGCTCTCGGGTCCTGTAAACCTCACTGTATCCACTTGTCCTCCCCAAAGCACAGGTCCCCAACCTCTAGGATCTAATGAGTGATAATCTGAGGTGGAGTTGATGAGACAATAATAGAAATAAAGTACACAATAAATGTCATGCACTTGAATCATCCCAAGACCATCCCCTTACCCTCTACTGTGTAGTTTACTTGTCTTCCAGGAAGCAGGTCCCTGGTGCCAGAAAGGTTGGGGACCACTCCCTCGAGCATGGTGGCCGTGCCAGAGCTGCCCAGTCTCTGACCATCTCAGCCGCATGATGTTTTCTCCCCAGCACACTCACCTGCGGGCCTGTGATTTCCTGCTGTAACCTTGTAGCTGTTCCTTAGGCTCTAGGCTCCATGCCTTTCTGGCACAGAAAGGAAAAAGACCAGGACCTCTGCCTCAAATCACTGCCAAGGGAGACGCTCCAGGGCCATGGAGACCTAGTGTTCCAACCTCTTGTCCCACCTTCCACCCTAAGTCTACATGCTGAGTCCCTCCATATCTATGAGGTTTAGGTCACCTGGGCACATTAGGCCCTTGGACTACAACACAGGGGCCGGTGTGCTGAGAAGCTGCGGTGTGCATCTGTTTTTACCCTGGACTTGCTGCGTGACCTTGGTCTCTGTGCCTTGCACTCCTTCTCCCAAGGGTGACCAGAGAAGAGAGACAGTACGGAGGTAAGGCTGCTGCTCGAAACCCTCTCATCCGTCTCTCACTCGTTCCTTCCACCTGTACCGCAACTCTGTCCATCAGCCTTCTATGTCTTTGTCTTTTATGTTAGTTGTGGAGAAGGCAATGACACCCCACTCCAATACTCTTGCCTGGAAAATCCCATAGGTCGCTGAGAGTTGGACACCACTGTGTCTTCACTTTCACTTTTCACTTTCATGCATTGGAGAAGGAAATGGCAACCCACTCCAGTGTTCTTGCCTGGAGAATCCCAAGGACAGCAGAGCCTGGTGGGCTGCCGTCTATGGGGTCGCACAGAATCGGACACGACTGAAGCGACTTAGCAGCAGCAGCAGCAGTGCGTTCTTAGTCGCTTAGTGGTGTCTGACTCTTTGAAACTCCATGGACTGTAGCCTGCCAGATTCTTCTGTCCATGGGGATTCTCCAGGCAAGAATTCTAGAATGGGTTGCCATGCCCTCCTCCAGGGGATCTTCCAAATCCAGGGATCGAACCCAGGTCTCCCGCATTGCAGGAAGATTCTTTACTGTGTGAGCCACCAGGGGAGCCCAAAGAAGTAACTAACTTTATATTACGTCTCCTTTTTTTTTTTTTACCAGACCCATCCCCTGGACCTGCAAACAATTAAATTCATCTATGCTGCCTCCCCAGCGTCTGCTTACAAAGCAAAACAAAACCTCCCCTTGACCAGGAAACCTCTCTTTCTTATTGATGTCAACCAGATTTCTCAACAAGTGGTCATACTTGGCTATTCCTGTGTCCTTCCCTTCATCCATTGCTATTCAGGGATCACCTCGTGATATGCCTTATGCTTAGCAGGTGCTCAGATGCTAGGAAGTTGGTGGATGGCAGGTGCTGAGTTATCCCTCATAAAGAGCCTTCCATGACAAGGCTTGGCGCTTGGTCCCGGTTCCTTGCATTTCTCTTTAACGGGATTCTCTTCCCTGCTTTGTTCTATGTTATCTACTTTTTTTTCAGGCTTCATTCAGGTCTCAGTGCTGCCTCACTCTACACCGTCATCCTTGGTGATCCCACCCTCTCTCCTTGTTTTACCTTCTAACCCTGTACTGATGGGATCTGGGCATCCAGCTATCTTCAGTCCAGATCTCTCCCTCATTTAAAAAAAAAAATTTTATTTACTTATTTTTGACCACACTGGGGCTTCGTTGTGCCGTGTGGGCTTTTCTTTAGTTGCGGCGAGCAGGGGCTACTCTCTGATTGCTGTGCAGGGACCCATTGCAGTGGCTTCTCTCATTGCAGAGCACGGGCTCTTGGGCGTGTGGGCTTCCGTGGTTGTGGCTTCCAGGCTCCAGAGCGCAGGCTCAGTAGTCGTGGCTCACAGACTTTGCTCCACAGCAAGTGGGATCCTCCCAGATCAGAGATCGACCTGTGTCTCCTGCACTGGCAGGCAGATTCTTTACCACTGAGCCACCAGGGAAGGCCTTCCCCCATGTTTATGTTCAGCTTGCTATCAGAAATTTCTAGGTGACAGAGGCACTAAGACTGTCTGGGTTGGTCACAGTACCACCCACCATGGAAGCAAAAAACTTGACCTTCAGCTCCATCAGAGGTCACCTTCTACCACACTCTCTGCACTACACGCTCAGAGACCTTGTATGTGAACTTGGAGCTCAGTGTGTCCTCCTGTCTTAGGGCCTTTGCACATGAAATTCCCTTTGCCTGGCTTCTTCTTTTTTAAAAATATGTATTTCTTTATTTGGCTGTGTCTGATCTTAGTTGGGTCATGTAGGATCTTTTATTGAGGTGCGTGGACTCTCTAGTTGTGACTCAAAGGCTCCAGAGTGGTAGGCTCAGTAGTTATGTCCATGGGCTTTCTCGCTATGATGCATGTGGGATCTTAGTTCCCTGACCAGGGATCAAACCCATGCCCCTTGCATTGCAAGGCAGTTTCTTAACCACTGGACCACAAGGGAAGTCCCTGCCTGGCTTCTTTTTCTCTGAAACCCTAATCTCTAATGTAATGCTTGATGCACAGTAGGTACCCAATAAATGCTGGTTGAGTTCATTCCTGGAAGGAAAGAAAGATTGGGGAAAGAAGGGAGGGAGGGAAGAGAGGGAGGGAGGGAAGAGGGAGGCAGGAAAGAAAGCAGGCCCAAAGCAAGCTGAGTGAAGCCCACACATTCTTTGCTTTCAGCAGAATTCTGTCTCTCTCAATGACACATACTCTCAGACATGAGTTGTTTTAAACAGGAGGCCCAGACATCATGACACAGGAGAAGAGAGGTCTGCCTTCCTTCTGCAGGGACCATGGGATGAATGCAAGGGCCTTTCAGCTGGCTTTCACATTCACCCTTCAAGGTCATCATTAAGGTGTGACACTTGTCAAGCTTACACCTTCATGGGGAGCATAATGGCTCACACACACCCTTGTTGTTTGGGCAGGACAATTCTGTGAGATGAATATTCTTGTCACCAGTTTACACCAATAAGAAGACTGTCACCAACTCAAGACTTTGGGTTCCAAATTGGGAAGCCTTTTTTCCCCTAACCCTGGCCATAGAGGGCTGTGGAGAATGATGAGGAGTTTACAGTGCTGGTGGGCAGACTTCTATGTGCACCGAAGGAAACAGCCACAAAAGCTGGCTCCAGCTAGGGAGGACCACAGTTTGATAGCAAAAACCTCTCCTGGGAACTGGGACATCCCTGACTCAGAGACCCACGTTATAAGTTTGTGACTCAGGGCTGTGGGATGATATTACCCCTGATGTCTGTCCATAAAAAAGAAACTGGTTCCCCAGACCTCATAGGCAAGGAGTTCAGCACCGTGTTTTGGGTTCAAGGCCAAGGATATGACCAAGCCAATCCTGGGATCCTGTTTCCTCTGACCTCCTCTGGCATTAAGTAGAGCATCAGTCAGGAGCTGATCAGAAAACACAAACCTGTTTCTAGGTATTTCAGCAGAGGTGCTTGAATAGAGGGACCTGTTGATCTAGGTGGTTGGAGGCTGTAAGAGCAGAGAGGAGCACTGGGATAACCCCGAGACGGTAACTGTGGAAAGATGCCCCCATTCCTAGGACCAGGGGGAAAATGGAAGAGGTTGGACTTATCACTTGACACTCTGAGGATGGTCCAAGGGGGCTGGGCTCAGACCTCCAAGGTGATGGTAACTCTTGGCTGCCGCTTGTCCATCTGAGGGGCACAGGAGGCAGGGTTCCTGGAGAGTTTGTCTCTGGATCACCTGCTGCTGGTGAGGTAATGCTGACAAGAACCACATGCAATAAGGGGAAAGCCCTGTCTCATCCTTCAGCTTTTTAGCCCTTCTGTGTGGCACGCTTATCAGTCCTTCATAGAAGCCCAAACTATAAGAAATTTACAAATCTGTCCTCTTGCCCTGATGAGTGGGGTGAGGTTCATTTATTCATTTATTTTCATCCACTGAAGCTGTATAGGGTAGAGGTTAGAAGAGCAAGCTCAGGAGACAGACTGCCTACATACAAAGCCCTGCTCCCCCTCTGATTTTGGCATGAGCTTCACCTCTCTCTGCCTCTCTTCCTAGGCATGCTGTGTGATCTACATCATGTTGTGTGCCATACACGATGCATGTACAGCACTCAAAAACATTCTCCATTATCATCTGACCATCACTGCTCCCAGGCCAGGCATGGCTCCAGGCTCCGGGGATGTACAGGAATTAAGACAGGTGGATCTTCACCCTCTTGGAGGTTATAATTTTATGGGGATAGTTTTAATGTAATGAACTTATTTCTCTGCAGGTGACAAAGCTCTCACACCCCATCTACCCCATCTTCCTGCCTGATCAGTTTCTGCTTTTCCTCCTTCAAAATCTTGAGTGATGAGCAAAAGGTGAGGTTCTAGAATTCCCTGATGGACAAGAAGTCATCCCAGCTCCTCTTTCCCCTCTTGGGTTCCCTGGCTGGGTGGTTAGTCATTGATTTCTGGGCTTATTCTTGTGATTCCTTCTCCTAGCCTTTTGGCCACTGTCCCTCCTGTGGGGCCTTCATGCACTTTAATGCAGCCCAAGAGGCCCCCAGGTTGTAAGGTCATGAGGACCAGCTCCTAGCCCCCTACACTCTGATGTTCTGGCATATCTGAGGGTCTCCCAGAGCCCTTGGAATAAGAGGTAAGAGGTCTGGCTTCCTCGGATGCTCTTGCCTTAGATCAGCCCAGAGGTGGGAGGGTGTAGCCCTGTTCTTTCATCTCCAACAGGGAGAGAGGACTGGCAGGGGTGGACAGAGGGAGACAGAGGGAGGATAAAGAGGATCCCCTGTATTAGTCTCTAACTGGGAAAGAACTAAGCTTGGCTGGTATTTTACCAAGATTTTCTTAAAAGAAGAAGAAAGAGGGGAAAGAGAGAGGACAGACGGACTACTTTCAGTATTCACTGCCCTCCCCCTAGAGTCAAACCTAGACAAACCTAGTTTAGTTCAGTTCATTCGCTCAGTCATGTCCGATTCTGCAGCACCATGAATCACAGCACGCCAGGCCTCCTTGTCCATCACCAACTCCCGGAGTTCACTCAAACTCATGTCCATCGAGTCGGTGATGCCATCCAGCCATCTCATCCTCGGTCATCCCCTTCTCCTCCTGCCCCCAATCCCTCCCAGCATCAGAGTCTTTTCCAATGAATCAACTCTTCGCATGAGGTGGTCAAAGTATTGGAGTTTCAGCTTTTAGCATCAGTCCTTCCAGTGAACACCCAGGAGTACATCAAGGCTGTATATTGTCACCCTGCTTATTTAACTTATATGCATGGTACATCATGAGAAATGTGGGGCTGGAAGAAGCACAAGCTGGAATCAAGCCGGGAGAAATAACAATAACCTCAGATACGCAGATGACACCACCCTTATGGCAGAAAGTGAAGAGGAACTAAAAAGCCTCCTGATGAAAGTCAAAGAGGAGAGTGAAAAAGTTGGCTTAAAGCTCAACATTCAGAAATGAAGATCATGGCATCTGGTCCCATCACTTCATGGGAAATAGATGGGGAAACAGTGGAAACAGTGTCAGACTTTATTTTTTGGAGCTCCAAAATTACTGCAGATGGTGATTGCAGCCATAAAATTAAAAGACGCTTACTCCTTGGAAGAAAAGTTATGATCAACCTAGATAGCATATTAAANTGTTGTGTGCCATACACGATGCATGTACAGCACTCAAAAACATTCTCCATTATCATCTGACCATCACTGCTCCCAGGCCAGGCATGGCTCCAGGCTCCGGGGATGTACAGGAATTAAGACAGGTGGATCTTCACCCTCTTGGAGGTTATAATTTTATGGGGATAGTTTTAATGTAATGAACTTATTTCTCTGCAGGTGACAAAGCTCTCACACCCCATCTACCCCATCTTCCTGCCTGATCAGTTTCTGCTTTTCCTCCTTCAAAATCTTGAGTGATGAGCAAAAGGTGAGGTTCTAGAATTCCCTGATGGACAAGAAGTCATCCCAGCTCCTCTTTCCCCTCTTGGGTTCCCTGGCTGGGTGGTTAGTCATTGATTTCTGGGCTTATTCTTGTGATTCCTTCTCCTAGCCTTTTGGCCACTGTCCCTCCTGTGGGGCCTTCATGCACTTTAATGCAGCCCAAGAGGCCCCCAGGTTGTAAGGTCATGAGGACCAGCTCCTAGCCCCCTACACTCTGATGTTCTGGCATATCTGAGGGTCTCCCAGAGCCCTTGGAATAAGAGGTAAGAGGTCTGGCTTCCTCGGATGCTCTTGCCTTAGATCAGCCCAGAGGTGGGAGGGTGTAGCCCTGTTCTTTCATCTCCAACAGGGAGAGAGGACTGGCAGGGGTGGACAGAGGGAGACAGAGGGAGGATAAAGAGGATCCCCTGTATTAGTCTCTAACTGGGAAAGAACTAAGCTTGGCTGGTATTTTACCAAGATTTTCTTAAAAGAAGAAGAAAGAGGGGAAAGAGAGAGGACAGACGGACTACTTTCAGTATTCACTGCCCTCCCCCTAGAGTCAAACCTAGACAAACCTAGTTTAGTTCAGTTCATTCGCTCAGTCATGTCCGATTCTGCAGCACCATGAATCACAGCACGCCAGGCCTCCTTGTCCATCACCAACTCCCGGAGTTCACTCAAACTCATGTCCATCGAGTCGGTGATGCCATCCAGCCATCTCATCCTCGGTCATCCCCTTCTCCTCCTGCCCCCAATCCCTCCCAGCATCAGAGTCTTTTCCAATGAATCAACTCTTCGCATGAGGTGGTCAAAGTATTGGAGTTTCAGCTTTTAGCATCAGTCCTTCCAGTGAACACCCAGGAGTACATCAAGGCTGTATATTGTCACCCTGCTTATTTAACTTATATGCATGGTACATCATGAGAAATGTGGGGCTGGAAGAAGCACAAGCTGGAATCAAGCCGGGAGAAATAACAATAACCTCAGATACGCAGATGACACCACCCTTATGGCAGAAAGTGAAGAGGAACTAAAAAGCCTCCTGATGAAAGTCAAAGAGGAGAGTGAAAAAGTTGGCTTAAAGCTCAACATTCAGAAATGAAGATCATGGCATCTGGTCCCATCACTTCATGGGAAATAGATGGGGAAACAGTGGAAACAGTGTCAGACTTTATTTTTTGGAGCTCCAAAATTACTGCAGATGGTGATTGCAGCCATAAAATTAAAAGACGCTTACTCCTTGGAAGAAAAGTTATGATCAACCTAGATAGCATATTAAAAAGCAGAGACAAACCTAGAGAGTGTATTAAAAAGCAGAGACACCACTTTGCCAACAAATGTCCATATAGTTAAAGCTATAGTTTCTCCAGTAGTCATGTATGTACCTGAGAGTTGGACCATAAGGAAGGTTGAGTGCCAAAGAATTGATGCTATTGAGCTGTGGTGCTGGAGAAGACTCTTGAGAGTCCTTGGACAGCAAGCAGATCCAACCAGTCAATCCTAAAGGAAATCAACCCTGAAGACCCACTGGAAGGACTGATGCTGAAGCTGCAGCTCCAATACTTTGGCCACTGATGCGAAGAGCCAGCTCATTGGAAAAGATCCCCGTGCTGGGAAAGATTGAGGGCAGGAGGACAAGGGGATGACAGATGATGAGATGGTTGGATGGCATTATTGACTAAAGGGACAGGAGTTTGAGCAACCTCTGGGAGATAGTGGAGGACAGGGAAGCCTGGCGTGCTTCAGTCCATGGGGTCGCAAAGAGTCAGACACAGCTGAGCTGAACAACACAGACTGAACAACAACCCCCCCCCAGAGTCAATGCTTGGGAATAAGACTGACAGCCAGCGGAGTGGGAAGGGCTCACTCTGGAGCCAGGCTGAGCTCTCTGTGTGCATCTTCTCATCCAGTTCTCATAACAGCACATGATCCCCATTTTACAGATGAAGAGATGTGAGCAGAGACTGTCTGTAACTTGCCCAAGGGTGCATCGTTGCCAAAGGGCAGGACTGAGACTCCAGCTGAGGGCTCCCAGGTGCCCCCGGCACTGCCCCTGGCAGAGTGTGGCCATTCCAGATGGACAGTCAGAACTTTCTCTGCAGGCAAATGTGTCTTCACATCACCTGCCAAGCATGGGTGATGCATGGGTGATGCGTGGCAAAGCCCACTTCGAAAGCCTCTCTGGGTTTTCACGCTGTTGAGGTTGAATTTTTCTTTTTTTACAAGTTTTCTTTAGCCGGAGAATGAACCGAATTCCATTATATTTCCCCCTCTTCCACACTGGTTTGTCTTCCTTCGTGTCTTGATTGCCATCCACCTCCACTCCCTTTCTGCCCCCAGCCCTTCCTATGCAGGTTTTTATTCCTCTGTCCTCAGTCTTCTCCCACTGTCTTGCTAGTTTTTCTTTCCATCCCTTGCTGATGGCCCCTGCTCCTCTTGGCCCCTTCCCTGCCCCAGTTCCCTCCACTCCTGTCCAAGATGGCAGACCCCTCCCCTGCACCTCTCCCCTAGCTCATTCATCCCCAGATTTCCCTTCTCTCTACCTTCCCCCCTCCCCTCGCTCTTCTGGCCGATTTCCCCCTCCCTGAGCTCTCTTGTCTTTATTGCCTGCATGACTGCTCTGGTTCTCTAGCCCATCTTCCCCTCAAAGGCATTCACAGCTCGGCTGTTATTCTTGTATTAGCATTGAACCCATTAAAGCTAATTTGTTTGCCCTAATCTCCATTTATTTTTCCCTAGTTGATATTAGATTTCCCTTTCTATTGCTCCAGCATGATTTTCTCTTTGTCTTCCTAATGGTCTACCGCCCCCCCCCTTCTATTAATCTGGTTGGCTTTTCTGTGTGGTTTCAAGGCCTTTCTCTGCCTCCCCTAGCCCTGAGATTAACCCTGTCACCTCTCTCCCAGGAAGGGACCCAGGGGCTGGATTTCCAGGGATGGAGCTCCTGTAAATGTCAGTCGACATCTTGTTGTTATCATTTAGTTGCTAAGTCATGTCTGCCACTTTTGAGACCTCTATGGACTATAGCCTGACAGACTTCTGTCTATGAGATTTCCCAAGCAAGAATACTGTTGTGTGTTGCCATTTGCTGTTCCAGGGGATCTTCCCCACCCAGGGATTGAACCCAGATCTCCTGCATCACAGGTGGATTCTTTACCCCCGAGCAACCAGGCAAGCCCCCAAAATGACCTCTCAGCTCCCTCACAAAAGTATTTGATGAGAGTTCCTGCCTTATCCTGAAGCCTGTCTGGAAAGCTCAAGGATGCGGGGTCTGGAGAACTGGAGGCAAGTGGAATGAAATAGGCTGTTCTGAGCCCTGAAAGATCACCCAGCCCAAGGGTTTCCTGGCTATCTTCCCCTTTGGGGCTGTCTCAAGTTTTCTGGAAGCCTCTGCAAGCTTCTCAGATCCCATAGATTGTTGTTGGTGGTGTTCAGTCTCTCCGTTGTGTCCAACTCCCTGAGACCCCACAGATTACAGCACGCCAGGCTTCCCTGTCCTTCACCATCTCCTGGAGTTTGTTCACACTCATGTCCACTGAGTTGATGATGCTAGGAAGCCAAGCAGCACTGGGCCACTTTCTCCCTGGGATTAACACTGGGCATTGTCTCTCCTCCATCCTTGTTTCCCAAGCTGGAGACACATTCCTTCCCCTTCCTGAAGAGCAGAAGCTTCCTCTCTGTGGATGTGGCTCTGGGGTGGCTAAAAAACACCCCACACCCTGGCCATCATGTTACCGAGGACAGAGGCCTGCCTGGACCACCTCTCAAAAGCCTTTCCTATCCTCTACCCTCTTCCCCTCTGACTGCCCTGGTCCAAAGCCCTCCATTTGAGTCTCATTATTGGCCTTTCTTGGGGCCAGTGCTCTGCCTGCCCCCTGGACACCTAGCTCCTGGAGGACAGGTATAGTATCCTATCTGACCATCTGAGCTTGCATCACAGGAAGAAGACTGGTGCTTTCCACCCTGGTTTCCTGCTAGAGTATCTGGGGTATTCAGAAACTTTCCACCCCTGTCAGTTCAACCAGAATCTCTTGGCACGATGTATGTATTTTTAAAAAGTTCGTCTGGCGATTGCCCAGAGTTTATATCCACTCAGTAGATGGTCAGTAAATATTGATTGAAAGCATGAATTTATGGATTAAACACGAACAGTGAGAGGCTGCAAATGGAACTTGCCGGTACTTGCTGGTGGTTGCTAGAAGTCATTGTCAGTTCCTTCCTTGCCGCCGAGCCTCTTAGATGCCTCCAGACCCCTGGAGTCGCACACCTGGGGCTGCAGTGGGAAGGACCAGGGCCTCTGCATTTTGGAGAGTGGGCACATGCAAGGCAGGCATGTCGGCACTCAGTGATCCCACCCTTAGGAGCCCAGCATCTGCACCAGTCCCTGTGCTGTGCCCTCAGCTCCCCCTGGGGCCAGAGGCTCACGGATATTAATGCTGTTTTTCTTTTACTGGTTCTATATTAAGGCAATTTTCAGTTCATTAGATTTCAATTCAACAAAAGCCCACTCTATGCCTAATAATATTCCAGGCTGTGTGCATGTGGGGAGATGGTTTTTGAGTAGAAGACACAGTTCTTGCCCTTGAGAAACTTACAGGTTCATCATCCCTGATACCCAAAAGAAGCTTAAAGTTTTAAAATCTATTCACAAGCACTGTCTCCTTCAATTCTTTTTATAACCCTGTGGAAAACCTGTGGTGGGGTGTATGTGTGCATTTCTGTGCACGCACGTGTGTGTGTGTGTGACTGTTTGTGCTCCGGTGAAGGTCTGTATGAGTGTGTGTGTGTGTCTGTTTGTGCTCCGGTGAAGGTCTGTATGAGTGTGTGTGTGTATCTGTTTGTGCTCTGGTGAAGGTCTGTATGAGTGTGTGTGTGTGTCTGTTTGTGCTTCGGTGAAGGTCTGTATGAGTGTGTGTGTGTGTGTGTCTGTTTGTGCTTCGGTGAAGGTCTGTATGAGTGTGTGAGTGTGTCTGTTTGTGTCCCTGTGTGTATGTGGCTGTTTGTGTCCCTATGTGTTTATATGAGTGTGTGTGTCCTTTGGTATATATGAATGTGTGTGTATGTGGCTCTGTTCTTTTTTTTTAATGTGGCTGTGTTCTTGTGTGTGTGTGTATGAGTGTGTGTGGGTGCATCTGTGTCCCTGTGTGTATATATGTGTATGTGTGTGTGGCTGTTCATGTCTGTGTGTATGTAGCTGTTTGTGTTCCTGTGTGTTTATATGAGTGTGTATGTCCCTCGATTTGTATGAATGTGTGTGTGTGTCTATTCTTGCCCTTGTGTGTGTGTATATGTGTGTGGGGGTGAGTCTGTGTCCCTCTGTGTACACATGTGTATGTGTGTGGGGCTGTTCATGCCCATGTGTGTGTGGTTGTTTGTATCCCTGTGTGTATGTATAAGTGTGTGAGTATGTGTCTGTGTTCCTATGTACATGTGTGTGTGTGTCTGTGTCCCCGTGTGTCTGCATGAGTCTGTGTGGGTGTGGTTGTTTATGTCCCTGTGTGTATGTATGTGTGTGGCTGTTCATGTCTGTGTGTGTGTAGCTGTTTGTATCCCTGTGTGTGTGTGGTGTGTGTATGTGACTGTTTGTGTCCCTGTGTGTATATATAAGTGTGTGGGACTGTGTCTATGTCCCTGTGTGTGTGTGTCTGTGTATGTCTGTGTGTGTCACTTGGTTGTAGGAGTAGGAGTGGTCTTGGCCACCCTGAGGAGTCAAACAGATTGGAACAAATGAAGAACAACAGCTCTTGTGAGTCTGACACATTGAGCAAACTCTGTGACAAAACTGCGTACCTGTGGCTTCCACACCTGTCAACAACTGGTTCCCCAGAATCAGAAGCTGTAGCAAAGTGGATTACACACTTTACAAGACTGCCTGAGGAGACAGGAAGGTGCAGGGGAGTGCCTGCAGGTTGTGGTTTCAGGGAGGAAACTGGAGGGGCACTGAGAACTTGGAGACCAGGGTCACACCGGCTCTGGGGCCCTCCCGTCTGTACTTCGGTTTGCTCATCTGGCTTGAAAGGCACAGATCATCTCTACTGTCCTTTTAGTCCTGACATCCACAACTGCAAGACTGCCCTCAGGCCTGAGAATGGAGGCCAGGAACTACTGATACTAGAGGGGGTGCAGAGAGAGCTCTGTTGGGGGGACGGTGGCAAGTTTTCCATGGAAGAAACTCAGGGCCACCTATGGAAAGATGACGCGAAAGGCACACAGTGGGCCCTCAGGCTGCTCATGACCTGAGCGATGGCAGACAAAGATGCTCTGCTGGCCCACAATGGAGGGGGACATGTGCGAGTGCCAGGCTGCGGGCCACATCCGAGAGGGTGCCCAGCCAGGAGGGGAGGCCACCTGCCTGACGCCACAGACTCACTTCATGGCAGAGCCCAGACAGGACTCACGTGTTCTGAACCATGTTCCCTGTGGGATTTCAGCACCATCTCAGCTGGGGCCATCTTGGCCGACAGTGAAGGAAGATGGCAGTGTGGATGATGGACAATGTATTCTGCGCCCAGGCGCATCCTGGAAGAGTCCTGGTCCTTTTATCAGGTTGCTTGTCACTGGTTTTCTTCTGTGGGGAAACCGAGTCTTGAAGCTCTTATCCGTGGGTTTTGAGTTTGGGAAGCAGAGTCCCTTCCTCCGTGGGATTATGGGGCTGTGAGCAACAAGAATCCCTCAAGATCAGGTGTCACGTCTCCTCCCTTGTTTTGTTAGTGTTAGATTTGTTTGTTTATTTACTTAGGCTGTGCTGGGTCTTCACTGCCTCATGCAGGCTTTCTTTGGCTGTGGTGAGTGGAGGCTACTCTCAAGTTGGGGTGCAGGAGCTTCTTACTGCAGTGGTTTCTCTGGTTGTGGAGCACAGCCTCTAGGGCGTGAAGGCTCAGTACTTGTGACACAGCAGCCTAGTTGCCCCATGGAATGTGGAATCTTCCCAGACCAGGGGTTGAACCTGTGTCCTCTGCATTGGCAAGCAGATTCTCAACCACTGGACCACCAGAGAAGTCCACTTCTCTCTCAGTCAGTCCCAAACCAGGGTTTCTACAGCTAGTATCATGCAAACCCAAAGAAGCTAAAGTGGGACTGAGCTAGACCTACCAACAGCAACACTCAGACTGTTACACATTGAACTGTGCTCCCCCAAAACTCACGCGTGGATGTCCTAAGCCCCAGCATTTTAGAATGTGACCGTATATGGAAATAGGATCTCTGTAGATGATCAAGTTAAGGTGAATTCATCAGGGTGAGCCCTAATTCATTGTGGCCACATCCTTTCAAAAGGGGAAATTTGGACACAGAGAGAGAGAGACATGAGCAGAATGCCATGAGAAGATCGGAGTGATGCTGTTGCAAGCCAAGGAACACGAACCATGGGCAGCACATCATCAGATACTAGAGAAGCAACACAGAACAGATTCTCCCTATCAGCCCTCAGATGAAACCAACCCTGCCAAAATCTTGACCTCAGACCTCCAGCCTCCGGAACCATGAGACCACACATGTCTGTTGTGAGGTCCTTAGTTTGTGGTACTTTGTTACAGCAGCTCCAGCAAACACACACACAGATCAACAAGGTTCGAGGTCTGAACAGACACAGCAGGCTTGGGGAAGCCCCCTTGTAGTTGAGGACACCACCTTGGATAGGTAAAGAGGTGGCCCTAGTAGTAAAGAATGCACTTGTCAATGCAGGAGACATAAGATATGTGGGTTTGATCCGTGGCTCAGGAAGACCCCCTGCAGGAAGGCATGGATACTTTCTCCAGTATTCTGGCCTGGAGAATCCCATGGACAGAGGATCCTGGCGGGCTACAGTCCATGGGATTTCCAAGAGTCGACACGACTGAAGCGACTTAGCACATATAGTTAAGAGCAAAACTGAGACTGCAGCTGAGTCTGACCCACTCCTGTCCATACCCAGATGGGAGCTCTCCCAGTAGAGGAGTTGCCAGGCACATAGAAGGACTGACTGTCTCTTCAGAAGGCTGGCATGAGAGACTCCACACGGGATTAACTTCCAGCTGGGACTTGTGGTGGGCTGACTCCAGATCACTGGTTCCCTGATGCTGATCTACAGTGGCAACATGGGAAGCTGGTGAAGGAGGTCGATTCCAGGGCACCACATTGGGTAACAGAGCCCCAGGAGCCTCTGATGCTAGACTATAGACCACACTTGAGAAATATTTGTAGAAAGCAAGTTTTCAAAAAGGTTCTTTCATTTAGCAAATATTTATTAAGCATCTAGCATATATCTTGCTTGATTAGTCACTAAGTCATGTCCAACTCCTTTGGGACCCCATGGGTTGTAGCCTGCCAGGCTCCTTTGTTCATGGAATTTTTCAGGCAAGAATACTGGAGCCATTTTGCCCTCCAGGGGATCTTCCCGACTCAGGGATCAAACCCAGGACTATTGCATTGGCAGGTGGATTCTTTATCTCTGAGCCTCCTAGGAAGCCCCCACCTCAGTCCCATAGTGGCCACTTACTATAAAGAAAAATAGGAGAGTGATTACCATAATATCATGTGAAAAGATCAAGTATGTTTCAGATTGGGAAAACTTCATTTAAAGCTTCAGATATACAAGTTAGGTCAACTAGGAAGACAACGAAGCATGTTATGAGAGAATTATGTGAAAACTACCATCATGAAGTTATATCAGGCCCTCACTCCCTACAGGATTTTAGGGAAACGCTGGGGATGCAGAGACAACTAGAAGAGTTCTTGTTCTAGCTCAGAGGCAGGTGAAGTGGGAAGTCAGACAGGACGGTCACTAAGTGTGAGGGTGTCAGAGAGGGAGGATCTGGTTTAAGGAAGTCTTGTTGTTGAGTTGCCAAGTCATGTCTGGCTCTTTTGGGACCCTATGGACTGTACCCGCCAGGCTACTCTGTTCACAAGATTTTCTAGACAAGAATACTGGAGTGGGTTGCCATTTCCTCCACCAGGGGATCTTCCCAACCCAGGGATTGAACCTGCGTTCCTATATTGCAGGCTGATCCTTTACCACTGAGCCACCTGGGAAGCCCAAGGAAGTCTTGGGTTGGCCAAAAAGCTTGTTTGGGTTTTTCTGCAACATGGAAAAAAACCGAGCAAACTTTTTGGCCAACCCCAAAGAACTTGAACAGGGCATTGTGAAGGGGAGTAAGGGGGTGGGGACAAAGTTCCAGGCAGCTGCCACTGACTGGGCAATGGCACATTGGTGGCAATGTACATGGTGTATTTTGGAAACAAAGGCTAGTTGGCTGGAACATGAGTTTGCATACAGAAATAGTGGGAAATAGGGTCAGAGGGGTGAGATCAAAGCTTCTCGGGTTGTTCACCAGCAGTTTGCCCACAAATGCCTGCTAATGACTGGATGCAAAGGAAGAGTTAGCAGAACTCAAAGATGAATTTGGAAAATCACCAGACTCAGATTCTCTGTAACAGGACTGGAAAAGGAGGGAAACCAGAACATTTTGATAATGTGAGTCATCTAGTGATCACAGACCATTGCCAAGCTGTTCCACTTAATAAAAATACCACAAAGCCCAAAGAAGACAGAGTAAGTGGGTATGTGGCTCTAACAAGAGAACTAAAAGGAATTTGGAAATCAGCAACAAGAGAGATGTGGAGTCCAGCTAGCAGAGGATGGCAGTTTCCATGCACAGCAAGTGAAAAGCCCCCCCCCCCCATTCATATTGAGTGCGCTGGACTCAGGCTTGGTGATGGCAGGGTTAGAGTGAACTCCTTCACCTGGCCCATCTGGTCCAAGCCTCACACAGTCTGTCTGAACCCACCTTGCTACTGCTGTCTGCTATGGGCAGGGCTGACTCTGAGTCCTGGAACCCGTCCACACTCCTAGGACATCATATCTCTGCTCCCACTGGTCCCTCCTGAGTCCCTGGTGGATTTCTGCCCCTGTCTCAGGGCAGGCTCCCACCCACCATCCACTCATAGCCCAGCATGCCACCACCTCCTAGCTCAGCATTTTGTGCCTCTCTGGACTGAAACCCTCACTCTTTCTCCATGCTGTGGCTAAAAGTCCAGTTTGCTTTCCTCTCTAGAATGTCAGCATAAATGCAGAAGCATGGTTCTTGAGCCCTGTAATCCCATAGCTAAATTCCATCCCTGCCATACTGAAGGACTCAGTGGATGTTTACTTACTGGGCTGAATATTAGAGTAATGATGCCCTTTGAGACAGGAGTGAGAACTCTAGGCTTCTGTGGCTGGGAATGTAGGTTTGGGGAGACCACATCATAAGAACTGGGAGTAACTGAGCATGATTTGTGGGGGTGAGGTGAGACACACGTGCCAGGCACTGCCAGGCAGGTGCAGGCTTGCCAGGGAGTCAGAGTCAGAGATGAAGCGACTACAGATGCCCCCTTAGAAGCTACAGTAAAACCTGGAGTGATGCAGGCACAGCATCCACAGGGAGACCCAGTTAGAAGTGAAAGAGGCCAGGAGGAGCAGAGACAGGTGCGTCATAGGAGTAGAGGGCAGGGAACAGAAGCACCCCTGGAGGGTGGACAAAGTGGTCTGTGCATCCAAAAGGAAGAAAAATATATCATGATTTCTATGGCTGGTGTCATGGGCTGAGTGTTTGTGTCCGTCCAAATTCATATGCTGATGAGCTAATCCCTAATATGATAATATTTGGAGGTGGAGGCTTCTGGAGGATGATTAAGGTCAGATGAAGTTGTGAGGGTGGGTGGCTCATTATGGGATTAGTGCCCTTGTAAGAGGAGGGAGAGTCATCAGAGCTCTCTCTCTTCCGTCCCCTGCGCTGAGGAAAAACCGTACAAAGACACAGCAAGAAGGCAGCCATCTGCAGCTGGGAAGAGCGCCCTCATCAGAGCCTGACCGTGCTGGCACTTCCCCCTAGACTTCCAGCCTCTAGAGCTTGAGAAATAGGTATCTGTTGTTTAAGCCACATAGTCTGTGGCATTTTGACATCGAAGCCCAGGTTGACTAAGACAAGTGACTGGGATGGAAAGGTCAGAGGTTACAGGATCTTCAGAGAAAATCTTGAGTGGAGGTGACACGGCTCTAGGTGTATGCGAGGGGAGCTGAGAATGAGACAAAGGAGCGACTGCTCAAGGTGTGATGGGCGAACGGATGCAGGCAGCTGAGTGCCAGGAGACTCCAGTCCAGCAGCCTGCCTTTTCTGTGTATGTCCTTATGGTCCACAAAGTGGCTGGGTTCCTTAAATGACCGATACATAGGTGCTATATTACACCAAGTGCCCGGAAAGAAGGGGGTTTGTCAGGGAAAGTAAAGGTGAGAGGAAGGGGCACATCTTTTCTTTGGATGGTGGCAATGTAAATCCCCCATGATGGATATGCTCAGGATGCTTTCTGACACAGGTATGGGGACCTCATCATTTCACAAAATTGGGGTCACTGTGTGGATGTCAGGCAACACCAGTTTCGTATTGACCTCAGCTCTTCCCAAGGGATGGGGCATCTGGAGGGTCCCACACAGTGTTCTTCCAGGAACACCACAGCAAACTCAACCTAGCGAAAATTAGAACATGCTGCTAAATCAACTCCTGGCTTCCCAGGTGGTTCTGTAGTAGAGAACCTGCCTGCAATGCAGGGGGCATGGGCTCCATCCCTGTGTCAGGAAGATCCCCGAGAGAAGTAAATAGCAACCCACTCCAGTACTCTTGCCTGGGAAATCCTATGGACAGAGGAGCCTGACAGGCTACAGTCCATGAGGTCGCAAAGAGTCAGACAAGACTCAGTGACTAAGTACACATGCATGCTAAATCAACTCCTAGGACCCAAGAAAAAGTGTGAGGTAGTGGCCACTAGAGAGGGAAAAAATGCTCCTTTAACTCAAAGGTATTTTATCCATAAATGTAGTTTTTCCTGCCACCATTACTCATTACTCATAACATCCACAAGTGGGTACCTCTGTCCACTCTGCAGGGAAACATTGTTGGAGAATCACTGATTTATGGAAGTTATACAAATGTTTGTTGATCAAATGCATGAAATATTTCCTATGTACCACACTGTTTGTAGGGATCGGTTCCTGTGGTGCTGCAACAAGCACGGTGTGGCATTATGTGTCTACGAGACTGTGGTTCCCGCTCACGTTGCACCTGCTAGTTTAGTGCACAGGGTGTGCGTGTTCCTAAGGTTCCAGGGCAGGGCTCCCAGGGATTCTGAGCAAGGACATTCTCGCTGTCTGAGCCAAGGAGCCCACCAGTGAGTCTTCTGCCAGCTATCTTCCATGTTGTCATCCTTGGGGAAGCAAGAGATCAGATTCCTGAACAGTCAAGTCCAAGTCCTGCTGCTGTTGCTCACATTCTTGGTAACACTTTCCTCACTTGGGCAGAGTTGCCATGAAGCCCAGAGCCCAAGTATTTCCAGCGGCTCTGACACTGGCCAGACAAGCAACCTGTGCCAATGACTGACTGCCCTTGGGTCTCACTTGAAAAGAAGGTCTCTGCAGGGCTCCACAGCCACAGATGTTCCATAATCTAAGAGGTGGGGGGCAGCAGAGGTCATGACTGGACAGTGGAGTTTCTCTGCTCAGACTTCAAACCACAGATTTAAAGAACATGGAGGTTACAAGTCAGTAACCGCAGGCTAGACTGACCAGAATTGATACTCAACATACTGCAGGCTCCCTGGACCTCTTGGAACCTCACTTTCTTCACTGTGTCTAGAGTCATGGACTCAGTCAGCTCTCGTCAGTTGCTCCTGTAATTTCACAATCAAGTCTCTTGGGGTCTCGGACAGCAGAGATTTCTTTGGCCATCATTTTTATCACTCCCAAACCAAGGAAAGTGTTCTGAGCACACACGTGTGTTTATGTGTATGAAAGGGTGAGTCTTGTATGCATGCGTGTGTGTGTGAGTACTTGTCACCCATGTATGTGAGAGTGTAGATATAACTGGGTAGGTGTGTGTATCATAGACTGTGGACCAGGGTGAAGACAGCCAGGAATCCAGGGTATAGAGTTTAAGGAGGCACTTGCTTTCAGGGCTGACTCTGTCCTTCAATGAGCCCAAAAGTGGGACCTCCTTAAATTTTGCACTTTGCATGCTCTGGTGTGACTCACTCTAGTCTCAGCCTTGGTTGTGTGATGTGTCTGTATGTGTGAGTCTCTGTACACTGGTGTGTATGGGAGCGTGTGTGTGCATACATGTGGGTGTGAGTATGAGTGTATATGTGTGTGCACTTCTGTCTGTCTTGGCAGCTGTCACTGGGCTTTGCGCATCCAGTCAGAAGCTAAGGGGCCCCTTCTTATTCCTCTGGGTCAGCTTTCACTGTACCCCATGCCACCCTTCAAAAGGGAGCATCATATCAAGAGAGTCCCAGTTATAGGCATGGAGCCATTCCTCTGCCACTAACCTATGGCATCTGGGACATTGTCTGACCTGTTTCCTTGTCAGTAGAATGGGGCAACAGGGCTTCACCCTCCTGGCCTTGAACAACTCTGGGTCTAGGCAGCCAATTTGATGTAACAGAACCTACAAGGCTTCTGTGACATGCCATCCTCAAGTCTAGGTGAGAGGTATAGAAACAGACATTCTTATACAAAGTAGGCTGCAAAACATGCCATAAAAATAGAGTACTAAAGACACTGGGAAGAAGGAGAGGAATTGTGGAAGGCTCTAGGGGGAGGTGGCATTTGAGCAGCATGGGTTGAGGATGGCTGAGATATATGTATCATGGATGTGAGGTCCAGCAGGCCCCCCAGCCGCCCCCTGAGGCAGGAATCATGGGTCTGCTTCACTGGTGAGGGGCTCCTGAGGTCACACAGGTGCCCACGGTCTGAAAGGGGATTCAGACCACATGTGCCTAGCCCCCAAGAACCCGTATCTTTGGCCACCTCCATCCAGGGAGAAGGGGCTTCCCTGCTGGCTCAGACAGTAAACAATCTGCCTGCATTGCAGGAGACCTGGATTCAATCTCTGGGTTGGGAAGATTCTCTGGAGAAGGGAATGGCAATCCATTCCAGTATTCTTGCCTAGAGAATCCCAAGGACAGAGGAGCCTGGCAGACTACAGTCCATGGAGTCACAAGAGTTGGACACAACAGAGTGACTAACACATACACACAAAAACATCCAGGGTAAAGAGGTTCCGAGGCCTCTATGCAGGGCAGGCTAATGAACACACAGAAAACAGTCTGTAAACAATACAAGGCTGTGTGCAATCATGTGTACACGGTAGGACAGTGAGTGACTTCCCGGGAGGTGGGGACAGAGAGCAGCGTGGGCAGGGGCTCACCATGCTCCTGCCTAAGCTTTCCTGGGGAGATGGACACCTTCCAGCCAAGCCGACCAGTCAGACTCCAAGGAAAGCAACTGTGATGAAGCAATCAGGGTGGCAACTGTGTGGCTCCAGGAAGACTCTAGAGAGGGTCACACTCAACAAGAGGGTGAACCCCAAGACCCAGAGCATGTCTGTTCCAGTTGGGGGCACCTCTCCAGACAACTCTGAGGCCAGCAGGAGATGAGCGGCTTGTGGGATCTCTGGGGTGTTATCATATCCTGTGATGCAGGAGACCCCAGTTCCATCCCTCGGTTGGGAAGATTCCCTGGAGAAAGGAATGGCTTACCCACTCCAGTATTCTTACCTGGAAAATTTCATGGTCAGAGGAGCCTGGTGGGCTACAGTCCATGGGGTTGCAAAGAGTCGGACACAACTGAGTGACTGACACTTTCACTTTCATATCACCAGAGAAGACGGGGACTGGAAGGACCCAGGTCTTGTCATTCTGCCTAAAGGGGGATGTCTTATAAAATCTGCAAATCTCTGAACACACGGGGGTTAAGCATTAGATGTGTCCAGCAAATGTTCTGATCGGGTCCACGCTGTTTGCACGTACAATTCTGCAATATTTTGCCACAAGCTGGCCAGCCACCCAGAGCCCCAGTGTACACTGTCATGGAGCTGACTGATCCAACACAGCCTCACATGCTGCCTTTCTTGAATGGTGACTTCTCCAGAGATCACTCAGACTCCAGAAGGCCAAACGAGGTTTATCTGTTATCAGCAACCACATGATTGTGCTGGGGTGGCTATTGGCAATAAATGACCTTTGGTGTTCCCACTACTGGGGTGGTTAGTTTGCAGTCCTCATCCAGACACTGAATTGCTTTGTCTGATTATTTTCAGCCCTGGTACTGTGTGTTTGACCCCTTTGACAGGGAATCACAAGACTTTAGCTCCCTGCCCAAGATGGTGCCTCTCACCCCTGTCATTTGCCTGGACTACCCTGGCACTGGGTGCTACCAGCAATGCATGATGCTCTGCATGTGGCACGTAGAATCCAAAGGGGCTTGTGAAATTGGATGAAAGCTCTGACCTTCAGATTCCGGCTTGACCTCAGTGCCTCTCCTGCCCCAGCATCCTCCACCTAGCCTCTTCCTTCAATTGCAAGTCACAGCCAGCCGCCCCGAGGACTTGCCAGGAAACCACTCCATTTCTGCCATCTCCATTTTGACAGTCATCAAGAACAATCTCAGGTTCAAGGGAAAGAGCACAACAGAGCTGGAGTCAGAAATCTCTTGCTTAGCTAATTCCAGACTTTTAAATGTCAACCAAGGTTTGCTATGGTGCCAAAGCTGGGTTGCTATTATACAAAGTAGGAAAGAGGTGGAGTGGAGAGGAGAAAGAAAGCAGAAGATTCATGAATTCTTCTTTTTTTTTTTTAATCAATTAGGAATCAGGACTCAAGGCATGCAGGAGATGTGGGTTCTATCCCTGGGTCAGGAAAATCCCCCTGAGGAGGGCATGGCAACCCACTTCAGTATTCTTGCCTGGAGAATCCCATGGACAGAGGAGCCTGGTGGGCTGCACTTTACAGAGTCGCAGAGTTGGATACAACTGAAGCAACTGAGCATGCACGCACACACTCAAAGCACATCTCCCTTTGGTCCTATCTCAGCTGCACATACATCACAGATGCATGCTCACTCTAGTTCATCCTTTTTCTAAGGAAAATTCTACCAAAACCCTAGAATGTTCTGGATGCCAACATAAAACCCACAGACAGCCCATTCTATTGTGAACCTGCTGCTTCCCCGATGATTGGGTTTTCTGGTTAAAGGAAACAAGGACTCCTTTTTCAGAGTGGATTGGGGTAGCAGCTGATCATAGCCACAGGGCTCTGAGTCAGCACTTTTCATGAATCCTTTCATTTAATCCAACACCCCTAGACTGCAGGTCTATGATTTTGTCCAAGTAGAATATTAACATGTCTGTCCTAAATCTTTTTTTCCCTCCGTAATTTATTTTTATTATTTCTGGCTGTGTTGGGCGCCGGTTTTTCTCTAATTGTGACATGCAGGAGCAACTCTTCAGTTGCTGTGCTGGGGCTTCTCCTCTTGCAGAGCACAGGCTCTAGGGCACGTGGGCTCAGTAGTTTCAGCTCCCAGGTTCTACAGGGCAGGCTCAATAGTTAAGGCACACGGGCTTAGTTGCTCTGTGGAATGTGGGATTTTCCTGGACTAGGGATCGAACCTGTGTTTCCTGCACTAGAAGGCGATTCTTTACCACTGAGCCACCAGGGAAGCCCTGTCCTAAATCTTAACTGGAGCAAAATTTTGACACAGAGTTTCGAGCTACACATGGAGAGTTTCACAGGAAATGCTAAAACAGTGTCTTGTTTGGACATCTGTCCCGGAGAATTTGGAAAGACTCTTCTCCCTCGGTACCCATGTATCAGAACAGGGGAAAATTCTTGAGTAGTTGCTATGTGCCAGGTGAGGAAACTGGTTTCACTTTCAGTGTTTCCTAGAAATCCTGCAATATGCCCATCTTTTATACAGAGGAAACTCATCCCCAGAGAGACAACTGACTTGCCTAAAATCACACAGCAATAAAGCAGCAGGGTCAAGCTCACGGCAAAGCCTCTGGAGGCGCCCCCCAACCGCCTACAGAGACGGAGAGGAATTCATTCACAGGACCTGGCTTCCCAGTGACTTCAAAAGTCCTTCGCCCTCTTGACACCTCACAGCCACCCCTGAGTTGATCTGAGGAATAATAGTTCTTTCAAAGAAGCTGAGGAATCAAAATGCAACACACACAGTGGGCCCTGGGTGTGTGCAAACACGCAGTTCACACGATGACAGCAGATTAAGCTGTTTGTCCCTCAAATGCATCACCCAACCAGCTCCCGACCACTCTGCTGTGTGGGCCTGACAGTAACAATACATCCCGGTGGACTAATTAGCACTAACAACTCAGGTCACTCCAAGGCCACTTAGGGAAACAAGTGCAGAAGAGAACACGGAGGAGCGCTGGAGCTGAAGACAGGAGAAAAAAGGAACAGAATTAGAGAAGAAGGGGCTCCATCCATGTCTCTGCAAAAGGCATAATTCTTGGAAGACTGTCACAGAGTAAAGTAAGTCAGAAAGAGAAAAACGAATATTGTACATTAACACACACACGTGGAATCTAGAAAAATGGTAGAGATGATCTTATTTTGCTAAGCAGAAATAGAGACACAGACGTACAGAACAAGTGTATGGCAACCAAGGGGGAAAGGGCTGGGTGGGATGAGTTGGGAGATCTGCGATTGACATATATACACTGCCATGTATAAAACAGATAACTAATGAGTACTTACCGTATAGCTCAGGGAACCCTACTCAATGCTCTGTGGTGACCTGAATGGGAAGGAAATCCAAAAAGGAGGGGATATATGTATATGTATGGCTGATTCACCTTACTGTACAGCAGAAAAAAACACAACATTGTCAAGCAACTATACTCCAATAAAAATTTAAAAAAGGAAGGGAGGGAAGAAGCAGTTTTCTCTCTCCATGTCTTTCTCTGCTTAAATCAAAGATGGGTTTGCTTCTGAGAAATGCAAGCAGCCAGGAGCTGGGCAGTTGCATTCCACAGCAAAAAGGGACAAAACAACTCCCTTTCCAGCTCCTGGTACAAGTGGAACCTTGGCGGAAGCGCCAAGGGAGCAGATGACTTAATTTTGAACTCTTGAGTGAGAGGAACCCTCAGGAAGCAGAAGAAGGGATGAACCTAAACTTGGAGAAATCAGATCTGGTATCTCAAGGGCTCCCCGCTTGCTGCCCATGGAGAGGGCACTCAGCAACCACCCCTGACTTTGTGGTTTGGTCTTCCCAGTAATTCTGAAGCTGTGTCCATCATTTCCACTAATGTATTAGTCTCTGAAATGTAGCCAAGCAGGCAGGCCCAGTGGGGTTTGGAAATGCCAAGGGGGCAAGTTCCCCGATGGTCTACGATTTATGGAGGGACTCGTGCAAGTGTTAGTCGCTCAGTCGTGTCTGATTCTTTGCAGGTCCATGGACTGTAGTCCGCCAAGCTCCTCTGTCCCTGGAATTCTCCAGGCAAGAATACTGGAGTGGGTTCTCATTCCCTTCTCCAGGGGATCTTCATGACCCAGGGATCAATCGACCCCGGGTCTCCTGCATTGCAGGCAGATTCTTTACCACTGGTGTCACCTGGGAAGCCCAAAGGATTATGCTCTAGGTGAGACTTAAATTCACAACCTCGGCATTGCTCTGCATGTACTGCTGTATAAGTACCGTGTGCTAACGGATTGCACCGCTGGAGCTCTGAGGTTCTTGTGGGTAGCCGCTTTTTTGGATGCAGGTGGAAATATGGCAACACTGGAGGGGATGTGTTAAAAGAAAGTTCCCTCTCTCTGCTTTTCCTGAGTGGCTGACCATCTTCTTCCTCCTCACAGGACCTCCAGGAGGGACATCCAGATACAGACCACTGCCCCCATTTTACAGATGGGAAGACTGAGAATAGGCCGTTTTAACTGAGTTGGAGCTTTAGGTACGGTGATAAGGAAACCAAGCCAACAGACCGATGGTCCTATCTGACTCTTGAGCCTCCTGACCCAAGATGCTGGCCTAAGTTCCCGATAGAGTTGCGTGAAGCCATCTAGTGATGTGGGGAGTTTTGATGAGCTGGACTTTGAGAAAGAAGGCAGTGGAAAGGGAGCTGCAAACACATCAGCCTCACTGAGAATGAGTGCTCTCTTCTGTAAAAATGTCCGTAACACACCTGCCTGGTGGCTCCTGAGAATTAAATGAGATGACGGATGTGCTCCCTCCCAGCAGAATTCCACACCTGCAATAGCCCTCAGATAAAATAATCAGAACTTACATTTACCAAGGGCTCACTAAGTGCCATGGTGTGCTCAGCACTGTGTATCGCATCTCTTTCTTTGGATATGAATGAGGCATGGGCAGAGCTGCCACAGCCGTGGACAGGCTGTGCAGAGCCTTGATGATCCTTGGCATTTTCCATGGTATTCTGGACCTCCGGAGGATCCTCCAGCGTTAACACAGAAACAAGACCCACATATCACTGGAGGACCCCTGAATTTCCCTCCCTTTGATCTGAGACATGCCATGGCAAGGAGACACTGGTGTGTACCCAGGCCCTTTGTCGTTCGTGGGGAAGAAGGACCAGTCGAAGTAAAGCCCATACTTAGTGACCAACAGTGGTTTAAAACAGAAACCTTTCTACCATGATTTTTCTGGTCCATAGTGCTGGTAAGAGACATTTGCTCATGTGGCCCACCTGACCAAGGGAGGGGTCTGGAGGGGTTTTAAGAAACCCCCAAAGACTCGTCAGCCCTGACTCTGGACCTCAGTGACTAAACATACCACAACATGTTTAGTCGCTCAGTCGTGTCCGACTCCGTGATCCCAAGGCCTGTAGCCCACCAGGCTCCTCTGTCCATGGGATTCTCCAGGCAAGAATACTGGAGTGGGTTGCCATTTCCCTCTTCAGGGGATTTTCCCAACCCAGGATTTCCTGCATTGACAGGTGGGTTCTTTACCACTGAGCCACCAGGGATGACCCAGTATACAATTAAGAACACAGATAAGTAAGGAATTGTGGATGCCCCTGCCCACTCCACCCTGATCCAGAAATTCTATCCTAGGGTCACTGACCATGGACTGGAGGAACCGAGATTCGCCTGGGAGGGTGAAGTTTTCAGGAACGAGGAGACCCTTAGACTGCACTTTCTATACTCTTTCTTCCAAAAAAGAAACACCTAGCACCTCTGCTGGAAGCAGGCATTGCACCTACTTCCTAGGCAGAATGTCTTTTTAACTTCGTCTCCAAAAGAACCTGAGCCAAGGTGTTCTAGAAAGAATCCTCCCCACCAAAGAGCTCTGAGTGGGAGGCTGCATCCTCCTCTTTTTTGAAGGAGCTTTACACCCCCAAGTTGTATCTCTGAAGGGAGTGAAGGCTCCTGGGGGCTGAGACACAGTCTTTCGCCCAATCTCAACTAAAACAAAAGCAAACTGTAGCCTGGAACGGGAGGGGCATGCTCCCCTCCTGCCTCCTTTTAAAATCATCTCTTCCCCCCCTTAAATGAAATTGTGTCTTTTATCTCTTTGTGTACTCAGAACCTCGGAGCTCAAAGCTTTCTCAGCGCAACTGAGAAGTCAGTACCTCTTGGATTGATAAATAGAGCAGCTTTAAAATGCTTAGAACTGAAGACAGACCAACTGTGGCGAGAGAAAGTAAACACATCCCTGCATCAGTCAACCCTAGCAAGCTCCTCGCTGAGATTACGAACTGCAGTTCCTGCCTGAGCTGGTGAGGATGCTGGAGCAGACTGGGGCGGGGTTGCGGGGGGGCAGAGCCACAGAGCAGCCTCCTCTGCCTCTTAGTCAATTCCCAGAGGAGATGGTCACCTGGGAGTCCTCTCAGGACCCAGTTTGGATGTTCCCAAGCATAGTCGGCTCTGCCAACTGGTTTCACACCCAAAAATGTCCCAAAAGAAAAAGGAACCCCGCTTCCTTCTTTTGATCTCAAGGGGTTTCTCTTCCTTACCCCTGCTCTCTCTGTGTGCAGGTGAAATTTGCCAGTGAGAGAACTGGATTTTTTCACAAAATAGACTGATTGCTACATAATTTGATATGAATATTTGAGGAACTTTTCCCATGAAAAATCCATACTTTAAACACTCTCCCCCCAACATACACACACAAATTGTTTTTATGAGAACCAATTAATAAATGCTAATTCATCCAGGCATATCTCCACTAAATTACTCTTTCATTTAATTGTAGGGGAATTTTCCATTACTAAACTCTCCCTTGCTGATTTTTTTTCATTATTTATACATTATTTCAGTTTCACTAATAGTGAGGTTGGTATGCGATATTATCTGCTGTTTGTAAGTTTTAAATTTCTTTTCATTTAACATGTTTCCTCATTCTTGTCGCTCCACATAATCTGGGAGAAACATCATTAAAAGCAGACAAGATTTTAAACATAAATGATGGAAACAGGCACTGGCTGAAATGAACCTGACAGGACAGTATCTCGTCTGATGAAACTGCTCTGATTTCAGGCATGTGTGGGTGTGCGGGAGCGTGTGTCTCCACTTTGGATTAATGTGGAAATGTTTCCTTATGTCAGTGAGTCACAAGTCAATCCACAGAAAAGATTGTGGGTTCAGAACTAGGGATGATCCCAGGGGCTTTAATAATTAAAATAAACAACACTTAAATCTCTTTATAAGCCACCAGAGCACAATGTCTCTTTTCTTGCTTCCTTTTCGTGGGCACCAAATCCAAACTTTGATGTCTAGACACCCCAAATTCGGACCAGCCAGTCCCCAAAGATCCTGCCTTTTTATGCATGAACAAGTGGGGGTTCTGGTGATGGTGAGGGTGTAGGGAATGTGGTTGAGATTATATTCAACGTGTTGTAAGGTAGAATTTTGATTTCCTTATATTGAATGACAAAGTTTCCAAGTACCTGGCTACCTTCATTTCTGAAATGAGTTCTTTCTTTTTCCTCTCCAATCACCTTCTCCCCTTCTAGGCTCCCCTTCCTCATTGTCACCTTTCAGTGTCTTTTTCTCTTTAGTCTCTCCCTTCTTTTTCTTTCACACGAACACATTCTAAGGGATGTGAATGATTAAACTGTTTACTCCGAGGTTTGAGGTTTAGGTATGAAAAGTCATGTCACCATAAGTAAAGTTTCACCTTTATACCCAACTCTATCAATAATTACAGAGCAAGGATGACGGTTAGTAAATCTTTCTTACAATCTGCTCTTACAAAAATGATACCATTTATTCTGAGTGTACTGAGCTCCCTTGATCTTACTTTTCACAAATTTAATTACAAAGCTGAGTAACCTCCAAAATGAAGTCAGTATATAAAGGGATGTATATTCCTGGGAAAAGGCATACACATAAAACACGTGCCATATTAAAATTCAAGATTCGAGGCTATAAATAGAAAGTTTTGACATGTCGTTATAATGGTAGGTGCTCCCCTCTGAACCAAAATATCTCTTAATAATTAAATTTCTGAGATTGATTTTTGTATTTTTTTCCCCTCCACTTCCTTTGTCCTCTTCAGTAAAATTAGGTACAGTCCTTTTGGGTATAGACTGATAAAATTAATTAACTTTCCTTCCACCCCGAAAATGTTCCAAATAAATGCTTCCAATAGACATCAAAAAAGTGTCAATTATAAATAATTACTTCTTATCAATCAGTGGGGCAATTAAAGTGACAAAGCTTGAAAAGATACTTATCTTAAAACTAATTCACAAGGTAGCTAAATTATCTCCTAATTAACTTGCATGGAGGAGGGTTGGAGGATGGACTATTTCCAAACAAAGATGAATTGAGGAACCCCAATACCTCTTTATGTTCCTCAAGACCTTTTCTCATCCCTAGACCTTATTTTCAACCCAGGCAAGAAACCTGGGAAGAAAACAGTTTCTTGGCTTCCTTTGCTCATTTTTAAAACCGAGAAGAGGGTATGGGGGTGCTTTCCATCTGTGATCTAAGGAAGTTAGAGAAACGCTCTTTCCTTAATGGAAAGTCTCATCTTACTTCTTGAATAATATATTTTCAGGAGTTGGGGGAAGAGGATTTCTGAAAAGTTACTGTGTATAACTTTTAATAACAACCTGCTTGCTTTTTTTGTAACTGAGCCCTCTTCCTCATGGATGTAGTACTGTTTACATTCTAATACTTATGTGGCATCTTTTACTCTTTAACGAAAAGTTCTTGCTCGGGATCTCTGTTCCTTGATGCTACAAAACTCCCGGTGGATTTTACGGACCGTTCATCCCATCGCTGACCATCGGCAAATCAGACTCATTCACTCTTCGCTTTCCACATCCCTTCAGAATAAAACGCTAGGGAGGAAAAAAGAAATTTTAAAGATCCCCCTGCGAAGCAAGATCAGCCGGGGGTGAGCCGCAGTGGCAGGGGCGGCAGCGGCCGCGCAAAACTTTTCTCAGCGCGTTTCGTTCTATCTGAAACGGTGAGCTGGGCCTCGCTCCCGCGAAAAGATCCCGCCGGCTGTCTTCACCCCATTTTGCTCCAGGGAAAAACTTCAAGAAGGCTTCTCCAGGCAAAGTCCAGGCAGAGCCATGAACTCAGAAAGGGAGAAAGAAGGTAATCTCTAACACCAACGAGGGAAATAGGCTTATAAAAAACTGGAGGGCTCAGCTTGTGAATTTAGCTCTAAATACAAACAATAGTGTCAAGTGATTAGAAAGACCGAGGGTCTCTCACTCAGATTTACCCAGAGAGGATTTGGAAAAGAAACGGGACAGCCTTGAATCTTTTGAGCTATGCTTTAAGCAATTTTCTTCTGTTTCATTAGCATTAAATTATAGGAGAAAGCCTTTCTTTCTCTCTCAGATTTATTTTTTTATTTGTTTTGGGGAGAGGATTAAAGAAGTCCCCTCAGATAGAAAATACTTCCATCCCAGGCCCCGCTCCTTCCCCAAACCCAAGAGCGATTGCTTCTGAGCTAATGGAAAAGCAGGGTCTCCTCATCTGGGTTTGGGGCTGATTAAAAATAAACTAAAAATAAATTGTGCCCTTTCTTCTGTCCCTCTTGATTTCGATGTATTCTAACGAGAGCTTCCGTAATGACAATCAGTAGTGAAAACAAAATCCAGCCAACCCGAGGGACCGCGACATCGTCTTATTTCTCACGCAGCGACAGAGAGGAAAAGGTCTGGTCCAGGACTGTAAATTCGAGGACCGAGAGAGAGCACCCACTCTTATCACCGCCAGAGCAGTCAGGGGCAAGTCGGCGGTGGCTTAAGGGTTGGGTAGAAAGAAACCCGGAGCGGAGCAGAAGCTGCGGAACCAGCCTGGCGTGGGATCCGGCACCTGACGCCGCACCGCGCGCTCGGCCTGGGAGACCAGTCCTGATTCCCGAGGCGAGGGCGACGTGTGTCGTTACACCCGCTTTAGGCTAAAGACCAAGAGACTAAAACCTGGTCCTGGTCCCAGAAAGTGGTCAAGGAGCTTCTATGAGGCCTGGGAGCGGAGTAAGGAGTGCCAGGCGCTCCGCTGGGTCTCCTGGCTCGCCGACTCCGCCGCTCCCGGGAGCTTTGGTGAGATTTCCACTCCGCTCCCCCGAAAGCCGGGCGCCCGCAGAGCGGGGCCAGGACTGCGGTGGCCTCGCTCACCTCCGGGCACCGGGATCGGGACGGAGCGCGCTGCTGACTCAGTCTCCGGTGGTGGAGCGAACCCGAGTGAGAAACCTTCGGGCGCCCACGGGGGTCCCCGCGCCTGTGCGGGTGGATCCTCCGCCTCCAGTCCCAGAGCAGCGCGGCGCTCTGGGCTAAATTGAGATCTCAGCCGCGTGCAGCGCCCGATGCGACCCTCCTTATTATAACAAATGTCCCGCTTGCCGAGCGGGACTTCATATTCGCCGAGAATTCATCTGAAATATTGATTTCCTCTCACTCCACCGGCCCAAATCGATAGCGTTGCGCCCTGGCCCCATAAATCGCCTTCCCCGCGGCTGGCCCGGCTCCATCCATCACCGCGGACAGGGCCGTGCCTCCTGCTCGCTGTCCACACTTGCTGAGCGCCCGGCGGGCCGTGCCCACTGTGCCGACCGGCCCCAGCCCTGCGGCTCCTTCCCGGCACAGACCACCCCGACCTGAGCCCGGAGGTCTCGGAGAGTCAGCGCCGCGGCCAGGGACCCCGAGCGCTTTTGAAGGCCGTGGACCCGGATGCCGGTGGGGAGCGGGATTCGGCCGGCGGAGGACTCGGTCCTCGCCCGGCCGGATGCCCCGCACGCGGGTCCCCTTCTGACCGGTGTTGAGCAAGGAGGAGTCCGATAGCCCTCCAGTACGCTCACGGCTTCTGGGCCCCGGACCGCGGGCTTCTCTCGTGTGGGCTGGAGAGGTGCGCGGGGCTCAGGGTCCCGCCCGGGGAGCCTCAGGAGAGAGCTGCGCGCACCCGGGGACGAGGGCTTAGAGGTCGGGAGCAGGGGAGCTGCAAGTCCGGCAGGGGCGCGGCGAAGGGCCTGAGAGCGCGCAGGGTGGCCACTCTGACGGCCCAGGCGAGAGGCGGATGGGACGCGAAGGACACTCCTCTGACCCGGCGGAGAGCTCCTCGCCCCTCCCGGTGGTCCGCAGAAACCCAGGCCTGGGGAGGTCGGTTCCGCCGGGCCGAGGGGAGACCTCAGGGCCCAAGAGAGTGGCGAGGCGGCCGCTGCGGAGAGCCAGGCCCGAGGCGTCCCCAGCTGCGCCCCACGCAAGGGGTCCAGGGAGCCGCGAGCCCCACCGACCCGAACGCACGCACGGACGCACAGCGCCGCGGGGGCTCCGGGGGTCCCCGGCCACGCCGCGTTCTTACCGGATCTAATGGAGTTGTGAGGCATCCCGGAGAGTCGCTCGCAGCCCGCCGAGGGCTCAGGGCTTCCTCACGCAGGTCCGCGCCGCGCCCGCCGACACGCCGCTGCCCTGCACAGACCTGGGCAGGGGTATGAGATTCCGGCCCGCCGCCTTAGACCTCCTCCCCAGGCCCTACCCACAGGCTTTCATCTCCAGGCAGGGGTCGCAGGATTTTCAGGCTAAGAGTGGCCAACCTCAGGCCGGCCTAACCCATGCGCCGGTCTGGAAGAGCCGGCATTGGGGTCCGCTGGGCAGCGCCAAACTCTAACCCGCCGCCCTCCGCTCGGCTGCCCCAGCCTCATCCAGTCTAACTTGAGAGAGAAAAGGCTACTGGGCTTCCTGGGACCCTCTCCCTTCTCGAATCACCCCTCTCTCCCATTCAGCTTTCAGCCAACCCCTGCGGGGCATACCTGGCCGGCCGGCCACAGGCCCTCACTGCCCGGGTCCGCCCTCGAGGGTGCCCTGGACCCCGTGTCTCTCCTCCTTCCGAAGTTTGTTCCCATCCACCCGGCATCGCCGACTGGTTTTATCCCGCCAGGGCCCGGAGAGATGGGTCTGGAGAGGCTCGCAGGCCGCCGATTGGCTGGCTGGGTGCGGGAAGGGGAGGATTTTGCAAGGGGGACATGGCTGAGTGGACTCAGGAGTTAGAAACATTCGCTGGAGCTTCTGTTTCCAGTGGAGAGAGGAGAGAGAGGCAGCTGAGCCCTAACTCAGCAGGCCTGGAAAGATCTGAGGAGTGTGCGATGGAGGCTTTAGAGCTTGAGGACAGGGGTCTCTAGGAACCTCTGGGGCCAGTGAAGCCCGCCACATTTCTTACTCCCTGAGCAATTTGAACTTGGGGGAAGAGTTCAGGGGACAGGCCTAGTTGAGGGCCTAGATTGCCTATATTACAACTCAACCTGGAAGTATGTTAGAAAGGGACAGGGTGAGCTGACCTTTGACTTGTCTGCAGGAATCAGCAGCCTCAGGGGAGCAGGGGTAAGAAGGGTTGGATAAGAAGGGCTCTCTGGGTGGAGATGAGATGCCCTTGGTGGGGGCGAAATCTTCCTCCCCTTCTTCATTGCTCTCCCTTTCTGTTGAGGAAGCAGATACAGGGATGGCTGTGTGGGTGAACTAATGTCCTACAGAGCCATCAGGATGCTCCCACACTCAGGCCTGCTCTGAACTCAGGGTTACAGCTAGGGAGAGAGTGATGCTTGTAACTGGGAGGGGCTGCTCTGGGATGCAGAGGCCAGAGCCACTAGGGTGAGAGGGAAGGGATGAGGCAGAGGAAACAGGGGTAATGCAGGAGTGTGTGTGCACATGTTTGAATAGCGCACACACACACACACAACATCCCACAAAAGGTTTCAGGTTAATCCATTTCCTCCTCCTGCCCAGCCTTGCTTTTTCTGGATTTAGCAGAAATGAATCATTCTATGAATAGAAAAAGAATATGTATGTCCTAAAATGGATCCTCCACCCCTACGTGTGACTTGAAACAAAAAACAATTGGTGCTTTATTGTTTTAAGTGCTTCTCGAAAATTGTTACTTAAGATTGCTCTTTGTTTTTACAATGTTCAGATATTCTGCTTCTCTAGTTAGACCTCCCCCCAACTCCACTCTCACCCCAGAGAGAGAGAGATAAGAAGGGTGTCGGGATGAAAGTGGACCTGGGTATAGGTCCCACAGACCCCTCTGCCCTGCCTCGGCCAGTTTGCGGCTCTGATGCCTGCCCTGTTGTCTGTAGGGGAGCTGTGGAGTGTGGAGGCCACTCAGAGACTGTCCGCCCAAGCTCCCCTCCTGCCTGGGGTTGGGGGAGAGCAGTGCTCCATCCAGGGTGAGTCTGACAAGCCCTCACCCAAATAGTTCTGCAAACCTCAGAAGATCTGCCCAGGCCGAGGGGCTGACAGGTACCAATCACCTTTAAGATGCACACGTTCAGTCTTGCCAATGCTTTCCTCCTGCTCAGCAAAACAAAGCCCCTTCTCCCTCTTTGCTTTTAGAAAAATTTCTCAGAGGACAAAAACAGCAAGTTACTGAAACACTCAGGTCCCAGTTGTGAGTTCGTGTTTTAAAAAAAATCATTTTACTATGGCAACTTAATCTGCATATCTGCACACCTTGAGAACAGCCCACCCTCAGACTGGGATGACAGTGGGTTACCAAGACAAGGCACCACGGACGCGTTCTTCCAAAGCCAAGAGCCAACAGGCGGTGAGAACACAGTGAGCTCCGTTGCCTCTGGGTCTGGTTCTGCTTTCTAATTACAATGGGAAATAAGGCCTGGATTCCCTGCTACTTTCTAATTCTTTTCAACCAAGGCCAAGGAAATGATTATTAACCAGTATCGTGACTTTTTTGCAAAATGAAGCTGAAAAAAAAATATATATATATATATAATTTTCCCAGGTGGTGCAGTGGTGAAGAATCCACCTGCTAAAGCAAAAGATGCAGGAGATGCAAGACTTAGGTTTGATCCCTGGGTCAGGAAGTTCCCCTGGAAGAGGAAATGGCAACCCACTCCATTATTCTTGCCTGGAAAATTCCATGGACAGAGGGCCTAGAGGTCTATAGACCATGGGGTCACAAAGAGTCAGATACAACTGTGCATGCATGCCATTTGCTCCACAAAGTTTGTACATATATATTAATAATTATATACATATAATTTTTAAAATGGCTTTTATCACAGTTTTTTCTCAAACAGGAAAATTCCATGATCCTTTTAGTTAAGCATGAACATCTCAGTCCTTCCTTTGATGTAATTACAATTTCCAAATAAATTTAGCATGTTAAGATGCTCAGAGCAATGGGAAATTTAGTACATTCTTTCAAAACCCAACACCTTCTCCTGCCCTTCTCAGATTTGATGTCCATAAGCCTTTCATACTGAGACTATCATCTGGCAATGTGTGGTTTAAACCCAGTTATGATTTTTTAAACTCAGTGTTTTTCCAAGAAAATGTAATTATTTGCTGATATGAAAATCAATACGGAAGAGAGAGTAACTTTGGTTTCCTTTAAAAATCTAGCAGATGTGGCCACAGATCTGAGTGTTTCTTTGTGGAAATGAATTGTCTTGCGGTTCAACATTCCAAGAGGTTAATATACATCCCAGGTGGCTGCCTAACCCCTGTGAGTCTTCTGAGATTTTTAAATTCCAGGTTGATCCACTGAATCTTCCAAAGGGGGTCTGTCTTTCCACAGTTCAGCTGAAATCCACCCAGCTAGGAATGAGACTGAGGACATTCCCTAGATGTGGGGTTTGGGGTGCTAAAACGGCCTACTGTCCTGGAGAAACCAGAATGAGCTGGTCATGTCAGCTGATAGAGTTGGGAAGGAAGGTGGTCTGGGGTCTTTTATAAGAAGCTCAGAGTTTAAACTGTCTCTGATTTGGGTGCAGATGGAATTCTGCAACCTCCTGGCTCAGGTCTTTGAACCCCAGTGGGTCCACAGGCTTCTCTCCCTGTCACCTCTCTATATCCTAGGTGAGGGGACCCAAGACCTCTTCCATCCAGAGGAGGAGATCCCAGTCCCCAACTGTCTTTGGGGAGATCCTTGCTCCCTGCTTACCCACTATGCCACCGGCCCCTGCATGGTAAATGATCCCAGGACTAAAGTGCATCCTTTGGGAAAGAAACAGCAGCTCCCTACCCTGAGTTAGAAGGTTAGCTCGTCAGCCCTGGCTGTGTGAAATGGAACCATTCCTTTTCTCTGAATCTTACTTTCTTCTTCTGTAGCATATGGGCAGGGGTAGTGGTGGGAGTGAGAGGGTGAGGAGGGTGAGACCCACCTCATAGCCTTGCTGTGAGGATGAATAGAATTATGAACGTAAAAGGCCTTTGAAAACTGCAGCTCTGTACAAAAGTTAATTATTATTAGACAACAAAGGCCGGGCAATACTTCCAAGAAGGGCAGAGTTAAAGCTCCTCTAAAATTTTGCTGTGCAAGTCGGTTCCTTTCATCCTTTCCCAGCAGCACTGTGCATTCGTCAAAGAGTCATGTGAGCCACTGGGTGATGGACAGGTGAGCTGTGGGGCGAGAAAGGGCCAGTGAGCGTGCGCTGATGCTGTGGGTACAGGGCGGGTATAGGGAATGCTCTGGGGCTGGGGGTGTCTGTGAGGGGTGCAATGAATAGTTTCTGACCCAGAGAGAGGGCAGCAGAGTCAGTTCATATGTGTATGGGGCGAGGGCAGCGCCAGGGCAGAGCTTTGATGCCCTGAGAAGTGCTCAGGGCACCTCTCTCTCCCCCTCCTCACTTCTCAGACCTGTCCAATTCTGTCACAGCCAGGTGGGATTTTTACCTTGTCCCCCATGCCTCAGGAAGTGGCCGACAGCGTGCCCTGAGGCCTCCTGGTGGCTGTGCCAGGGAATCAATCATTAATTACCCTGCGCTCCTCCTCTCCGCCCCCCACCCTCCGGGCTTTCAAAACACAGAAATACAAATACAGATCCTGGCAGGGGAAAGAAAAGTGGAAGGCAGTTTGGAAAAAGCCACCCTTGGCATCTGTCCAGTTGCTTTGGGGGTTGGAGATGTGTCCTGGGCACAGGTCTCTGGAGCTCTTTGCCTACCCCAAAGCACCTGGTGGCTGCTACGTGGGCTGGTTGGGAGCGGGGAGACTTGGTATTTTCAGGGTGGAATAACAAAGAATCTCCTTTGGGGAAGCAGAGAGAGGTCAGATTTTTTTTTCTCCTGCTTTTAACAATGTTTTAAAAAGTTGTAAATAATAACCCAGGTTCCTTTGCCACTCATTTTGCAGATGAGAAGACTGAGGCCCAGGAAAGGTGAGTACAAATTTCCAAGGTTAACCCAGCTGGTAGGTGGCTGACTCAATGTCCAAATAAATACAAGGGACCCAGGTCTGGCCTTAGATGTTAGAAATTCTGCTCACTGCCACCTAGTTCCCTCACTCCCCAGCACCTATACTACCTCCCATCAGAAAGGAAGGTTCTGGATCCCAGGGTGTGGTCAGAGTGAGATCAAACTCCCAGGGCCAGAGAACTTTCCTGCCACAGGAGAAAAGTGCAGCTCACCAGGCAGGAATGCCCTCCCTTTGGCCCAGCCCCAGAGTCCAGCCCAGAGCAGAGGGGGTCAGGACACAGGAATCCTCTTAGGTGGACGCCAGGGCACTGAAGTGGGCTGCCCTCCTGACGGCTGTCCTTGGGGAGGTGCCAAGGGAAAAAACCAGGTCTGAGGCTTTTTTCATCAGATTCAGGGTTGGTTTTGTTCTTTGTGGCCTTGGAAGGCCAGAGGTGTCTGATGTTGGCACAAACCATAGAACAGAGCCTGGTAGTGCCTAGGGCCCTGATGAAAGGATCTGAGACCCTGGTGATAGAGTGGGAGGAGTGGGGAGAAGCTGAGGGATAGAGAAGGAGTGGGAAGGTTTAACCTGCCTCTTGCCCCCAGCCTTCACTGCCTACCCCCTGGAAGGCTTCCCACATTCTAAGCTGAGTAACCCTGGGCACTTTGCCATGCGCTGGGCCTTGGCTGGGCCCAAGACGCTCTTCCTGTTTAACCCTCCTGCATTCTTCCGCAGACTCTCCAGCCTTTGACTCCCCTGCGTTTGGAGGAGCAGAGCTTGGGCCTCTCCGTTTCTGGTCTTTAGGCTCTGGTTGTCCCAACAGTGTGGTCCTCTTTGGCCCCCATAGGAGGAGGGGACATGCCATCACGTTGATGGAACGCTGAACATGCATTTCCTCCTAAGAACAACAGCTAAATCTACTATTATTTACGAAACATTACTAAATGCCAGAAACTGTCAAATGCCTTACATCTAACCCTATTTATTTTCCACAACAGCCAGTGAAACTGAGTTTTGGGGAAACATGGGCGTAGGGGCTGCTCTGGATCATCCCCTGGCTGGGCAGGGAGTCGTGGTGGTCATGGCAGTGGAGTCATGATGGGATCTTGGGCTCATCTGACCTGAGACAGCCTCCCCTCCAGTTTCCCACAGGCTGTTTATGGGGCAGGACAGCGTTCACAGCTCCAAGAAAGCTATCGGAACAAACCAGGAAGAAGCAAACTAGAAAAACCGTCTTGTTTGTCAGTTTCAGGGGCCATCAGTGGCTTAATAGGAGAAAGCACGACCCTTAGTAAGGAGATTTACACTGCCAAGATTCACAGACAGGCCAGGTAAGTGAAAGAACGAAAAAAAATTAAGGTGGAAGTCATGTTGAGTCTTACCTTTTTCCCTAACTGAGTTTTCGTGCACTTAGCAGAGTGCAGACACAGAACACATTTGTGGCAAGAATGAGTTAATCATCTACCTATGGATTTTCCTTTTTATTCCCCCTGTGTTTTGAGCTTTATTGAGGTATAATTGACAAATAAAATTGACAAATATAATTGGCAAATAAAATTGTGAGATATTTAAGGCGTATGTCACAGTGATTTGATATATGTATACACTGTGAAAGGATCCCCACCATCTAGTTAATTAACACACCCATCATCTCATTCATTCGTCTGTTTATTTTGGTGAGAATATGTAAGTTCTACTCTCTTGCGAGTGTGTGTGTGTGTGTCTGTGTGTGTGTCTGTGTGTCTGTGTATTCAGTCACTCAGTCATGTCCACCTCTTTGTGACCCTATGGACTCTAGCTGGCCAGTCTCCTCTGTCCATGGGATTTGGCAAGCAAGAATACCAGAGTGGGTTGCCATTTCCTCCTCCAGGGGATCTTCCCAACCCAAAGATCAAACCCACATTTCTTGCATCTCCTGCACTGGCAGGCGGATTCGTTACCACTGCACCACCACTATATAAAACAGTGCTATCAACTCTAGTCACCATGTTGTACATTAGATCTTCAAGAATTATCTACAAAATGGAAACAGAGTTATAGATGTAGAAATAAATTTATGGTTACTGGGGGAGAGGTGTGGAGGAATAAATTGGAAGATGAAGATTGACATATATACCCTACTGTATATAAAATAGATCACTAATAGGAACCTACTATATAGCTCAGGGAACCCTACTCAATAATCTGTAATAGTCTATATGGGAAAAGAATCTAGAAATGATTCACTTTGCTGTACTCCTGAAACTAACATAGCATTGTAAACCAACTATACTTCAATTTAAAAAAATCTATATCTTTTCTGAAACTTCTTAAAAAATTCTTTCCATTTGTAGGCATGTGGTATTTATGTAAGGTAGCATGCCCTTTTTTTTCATCCTTAGTGCCTCTCCTTTGAAGTTGTGGGCCTGATGATTCCTGTTCACTTCATCTATATTGCCTCTCTCCTTGCAAACTTTCATCTTGTTGCTCTGAAACTTTAGTTTTCCCAGTAGAATCACTTCACTTCTCTCAGGCTCACTCTGGGGGGTTGGGGGAGAGACCCCTTAGTCCTAGAGAAGGATCATTTTCCACTCAGATCCTGACACCTGCCCTTCCGTCATACAGAGAAAGGGTAGGAGTCACCATTCTCTTCCAGGCTGGGAATCCGGTGCTCAAATCAGATGCTCAGGCTCCACTTTGTACAGGTTGTGTGATCTTGTGCCAAGCACCCAAGTTCTCTGAGCTGAAGCTTCTAAGTCTGAGAAGTGAGACTAATAAGGGTACTTCTTTCATAGTGTTATGATGCTTAAGTCAGACAGAGCATTGGAGCACAAAGGATGCTCAGAAATGGTTACTAGAATGGAAATAAAACTAGCCACAGGCACTTTCCTATCAGTCCAGTGGTTAAGACTCTGCACCTCCCCTGCAGGGGGCATGTGTTCCAAGTTCCTGGTCAGGGAACTGAGATTCTGTATGCCTGCCTCAACAAAAACAGAAGGCCCAGTCACAACACAGGTGATGGAGAGTGTTACTCATGGACCTCGGGGGTGGTGTCACTGTCACCATACTCAGGACACGAGGAGACACTGTGAGATTGCTAAGAGCAGTGGGGGAATGGCACTGGGAAGGAGAATTGAACTCGCAGGTTCCTGGGAAAACCAGAGCACAAGGCCACCAGGTACATGCGAGCTGCTTTGTCCCTTTCCTCCCTCACCTGGGCTGTGCACCCACGCTGGGCTCCCTGAGACTGTGCTCGTAGACCAGATCAACTCTGCCAAATTCTTCAACCAGAGAACTCTCCTCCCCGACTCTGTTCCTGTGACTCCAGAACATAAGACATCATTCCTGGAGGGGCAGGCACGGGCCTCAGCTTCCCAGGTGGCCTGGGTGGAGTGGGGTGGGGAGAGGGGAGTCTGGCGGGGATGTCTGATCTGTCACTTTCAGATTTATTGATAAGCCAGTGTCTTCTCTAGTTTTCTTTGTTTTTATTTATTTACTTTTAGCTTATACATATAATAGGTCATAAATAATTTAAACAGAAATGATAAATGTCTCCCTTCTTCCAGCCTTTAGCCCGAGGTAACCCTGTTACCTTTTCAATATTTGTTCTTCTATTCATACCTAATGTCTGTAACTGTAGAAATAATGATCTCTGTTTGGAGTGTGTGTTTTAGCATGTGTAGTAGCATACCAGGAGTAAGTTTCACTCTGCTTAGTAGCATAATGAAAGAGTTTTGCTCTGCAAGATGTGCTTATTCACTAGCAACATCTGAAACATCTTTGCATTTCAAGACTGACACCTCTGTCTTGTCCTTTTGAACTTTTCCATCAGGGTCCAAAATGTGAATGGGACAGAGTCTAAGTGACTGTCCTCCTTTTGATGGATGTTTATCACTCATCTGGGTTCTCATCAAAATTGTTCAGTGAACTCTTTGTGTATGTATGTGGATATTTTCCTGGAAAAACTGAAACTAAAAAATGGGATTATGGGAGCACAGGGTGGGGTGTGCACCTTTAAAATAGGGATGAGCTACTTGGCTTCCCTCAAGCCTAGTCTGGCTTCTCTTTTCATGACCCTTGAATATCCCCTTCAAGATGAAAGGTAAGCAGGTCAGGTGGAGTAAGAAGGTACCTGTGAGATTGCCTCATCCAGGGTCATTGGCATCCTCCATGGTGTAGAGATGTTGCTGGGGAATGTTCGTCCTCCTGAGCACATTCTGGACTGCCCCAAACTAATCAGGGAATAATTGCATTTCTGCTCCCTGGGATCCCAAAGCCACCTTCATAGGTCAAACTGGGTGACTGAATTCAGTGTTACAGTCTCTCCTTCAAGATTCAAGATTGAATTCAAGATTCAATCTCTCTATTCTGGAACCTGAGGAGTTGGGAGAGACCTGAGTTTATGATACAGTCTTGCTCTGAGCTGTGTGATGTTGGGAAAGTCACTCACCCACTCTGATTCTCAGGTTCTTCATACTTAGAAAAAAATGCATATAATATTCACATCCTATCAGCAGGGTGAGGTGAATTGCAAACTTTTAAGAAATGTGAGGAATGATGGATTGGAAGCAGTTATGATATTGAATATAATGCCTGGAAGACTTCACCAGGATAGCTCTTTCTCTTTCCCTCTCTACCACCCTCTCCTTATTCCTTCTTTCTTTCCCTATTCCTATGACGCCAATGCTTTCTTTCCATGTATTTAATTGTGCAAATCTTTATCGAACATTTGTTAAGTGCTGAGTACACTGCCAAGACCTGGGAATATCATGTTGACCAGAACAAGAATCATGTCCTATGGAATGAACAGACAGGTCTGAAGGGAGGTGTGCTGCCTGCTGTGATGGGGTGGGGTGGAGAGTGGGAATTATAAGCAGCAAAAAATCTGGAGAGCACCTCACAAAATCTTAGCTGTTCAAAAAGGACCTGTAAGCAGAGACCTGAAGGAAAAGGTAGAACCAACCAAACAGTGGAAAGGAAGAAAGTAGAATAGTCTAACATGAGCAGAAAAAAATAATGCATGTGAAGATCCAGAGACTGGGGGCAGAGGGAGGGTGTTTGTCATGCGCTCTTAGGGAACCGAATTCACTATGGCAAGAAAGCGTGCATGCTCAGGTGCTCAATTGTGCTCATATCTTTTGCAATGCCATGGACTGTAGCCCACCAGACTGCTCTGTCCATGGAATTCGCCAGGCAAGAATACTGGAGTGGCTTTCCATTTTCTTCTTCAGGGGATCTTCCCTACCCAGGGATGAAAACCGTGTCTCCTACATTGGTAGGTGAATTCTTTACCACTGTGCCACCTGGGAACCCTGAAGTGAGAAATAAAGTGTAATTATAGAATATGTGTGTGTGTGTGCAGCTGATTGTGCACAGGTATGGTGAGGGCTGAGGGACAGGACTGGGAAAGTGTGCAGGGTTGGATCAGAGGAGTCCATAAAGAATTTGGACTTTATCCTAAAAAGCAAAGGGACCTGTCTAAGCAGATTCTAGTGGGGGAGGTGGGGAAAGAGTGGCCAGACTCCTGTTTTAGAAAGTTCTTCCTGGTGCAGTGTGAGAAAGACTTGGAGGAGTCCAGGTTGCAGGCGCGGAGAGGCTGCGGTACCATAATTCCCCTCAGGGCTGATGGGAGCGTCCGAGGTGGAGAGAAGACATGATGCAGATGGGGTGGTGGAAACATTGTCATGGTCTCCTGTTGACTCTCAGTTTCACCCTGGGTCTGGTGGTGAGAGGTTGCAGTCCTATGAAAACCAGATTGAATATAAGTGCTAGTCCTTTTACCTTCCTATGTTTTCTGGAGGACTCAGACCTAGTGTCCCTCCAAAAGGGAAGACAGATTTGGCTCTTCTCAAAACGTCCCAATAGCCCAGGAGAAGTTTGTCTGGTGACAGATCAGACAAGAGAGAACGGAGATGTTGGTCCAGGGCCCAGACTGTTGTTGATGGGCTGATGGGAGGGAGAGGAAGCATGCACTCAAAGTTGCTGAGGAGTTTGGATTTTAAATCCCGCTCTGATCTGGACACAGATAGCACCCTTGTGACTGAGTAACAGTGCAACAATGACCAGGAGAGAGTCGGGGGGTGGGAGGTTGGAAAGTTATATAAAGAATATCAGCCTCTATGTAGGACAGGAAAAAAAAAGAGAGAGAGAATTGGTTGAGAGTCAGGAGGTTGGGCTTCCCTGGTGGCTTAGATGGTAAAGATAGAGTCTGCCTACAATACAGGAGACCCAAGTCTGATCCCTGGGTTGGAAAGATCCCCTGGAGAAGGGAATGGCTACCCACGCCAGTATTCTTGCCTGCACAATTCCTGCCAGGTCCACGCACAGCCTGGAGCCTGGAGGGCCATAGCCCATGAGGAGGCAAAGAACCAACACAACTGAGCAACTAACACACACAGGGTCTTAGGCTTGAGACCGAGGCTATGGGACCTTAGGGTGGTCACTGGCTTTATCTGGGCCTTGGTGTCCCCAACTTTATAAATGAGGACTAAGTGGGAGGTGGAAAGTGTACTGGCTTTCAAGTCCTGGTACAAAGGAACATTTCCTAGAAATGTGTCCTGAGCAAAAAACACTCAATATCTCCAAGCCATAGTTTTTCATTTTCAGTATAAAGTTCTTCAGGATTTCTTCCTCACTAATCTCACTGGGTTGGCTCTTATGAACTGGCATGTGTGGAAGTACTTTGAAACCCTAGAAGTCATAGTAATACTGTAGGCTGATACAAACTTTACAGTAAATAAAGGCTACCTTATCCATTTATTTCATTTAATATATTCATCAGTATTAACTGTATTATTAGTATTGCTATGTGTATCTACTACACAGCAACACATAATACTAAGTATCCTATATATGATACAATATATATTGCTATTTGTTGTTGTTTAGTTGCTAAATCTGGAGAAGGCAATGGCAACCCACTCCAGTACTCTTTCTTGCCTGGAAAATCCCATAGGCGGAGGAGCCTGGTAGGCTGCAGTCCATGGGATCGAGAAGAGTCGGACACCACTGAGCGACTTCACTTTCACTTTTCACCTTCATGCATTGGAGAAGGAAATGGCAACCCACTCCAGTGTTCTTGACTGGAGAATCCCAGGGACGGGGGAGCCTGGTGGGCTACTGGCTATGGGGTCACACAGAGTCAGACATGACTGAAGCAACTTAGCAGCAGCAGCAGCAGCAGTTGCTGAATCATGTCTGACTCTTGCCCGTGGACTGTAACCGGCCAGGCTCTTCTGTCCATGGGATTTTCCAGGCAAGAATACTGGACTGGGTCAGCATTTCCCTCCCCAGGGGATCTTCCTGACCCAGGGATCGACCCCAAGTCTGTTGCGTTGCAGGCAGATTCTTTATCACTGAGCCACCAGGGAAGCCTGTAGATGCTACTCCTGGCCTCATGGCTATTTGGAATTTCCAGCTGGTGGCAGAAGGGCCCTGACGCTGGCAATCCTGGGGACCTGAGTCTATTTCTCACTTGCCTGGTCACTTGGGGTCAATGATTTCCTCTAGACAATTTTGACTCTGGGGTCTGGGAGCTGGGTCCAGGGTGTTGGGCCAGGGACACAAAGTCAGAACTATTCTAAAGAACAGAAAAGTCCCTCTCCTTCTCCAGGTGCCTGATGCCTTGCCCCAGCAGCGGCCAGGTGAGGATTCCCCTCCTCTGCTTGGGGAGGGGAGTGGGGATTCGAAAAGAGGGGCCTGGAGCAAAGGGCGAGCCTTGCTAGGCTCAGCTCCACCTCTCCCAACCCCCACCCCCACCACCCCAGCAGCGTGGCAGATTTGCTTTAGATCCCTGTTCCTCCCACCGGCTGGGGCTCCAGGTGCCTTCCTTTTAATTAAAGGTACCTAGCCTTCCGCTACACTGGCCTTCATTTGCATGGGATCCTACTCTTTTGCAGCTTCAGTATCATAAGGATCCAGGAGCTTCACCAAGCATCCTTGAGCTGCGCCCTGGAAGGCGAAGCAGAGCCGACTCCCCACCCCTGCCCCGCCCCCATTTGTTGCGCGCTGCTCCGTGCAAGACAGAGGGTGGAGGGGTGGGGGGCGGGGAGTTGCCAGCTTTCTAGCCCCTTGGCCGCCCCGCCTGACTCGGACCGGGCCAGCAGAAGCAGAAGGCTTCAACTTCCCAAGCTCCCGCTGGCTGTGGCCCCAGTCCACCTCAGTCCCTGAAGCCAGGGGGCGTGGTCCTCTGCACTTCTGCAGTCTCGGGCCTGATCCTCGATGTATTGAATCCACAAGGCAGGCAGGTGTTTGCTGGATCCTGGACTGAGTTCCTGTGGTCAAAGCTCCTATCTTTGAGACCCCATGGACACCATGGTAGCCAACCAGGCTTCCCTGTCCATAGGAATTCCCCAGGCAAGAATACTGGAGTGGGGTGCCATGCCCTCCTCCAAAGAGTGAGACAAAGAGTGAGACTTAGTTTGCAGGCACAGGCACATAGCTCCTATCTGGAAGAAACTGATCGCTGATCAGAACTGTATTGGAGATTACCCAAGCCGCAGGAGGTCTCCACCTGAAGGGCACTGGAGTTCAGAGAAAAACAGGACTTGAGCTGCTAGTCAATGCCAGACACTTACTGATTAGGAGTAAGAAGATGATTTTGATGCTTAGACCCAGCAGGCAAATTAACCAAGGTCACGTAGATGGCTTAAGCCCAGGCCCATCATTTCTCACTCAAAAGGAGAGCAGGCTCCACATTGGGAAGAGGAGACCCTTTCCTTCCCAGGTGCTCCTGCTCTAGTGAGAAGATAAGACCCAGATAAGGGAGACTCTAGCTCGAGGTCTTTACTCCTGACCCCATCCTTTCCTCTGCCTCATGGCTCTGGCTTCCTCAAGATCTGAGTTTTCTTCATAATCTCCCACCAGTCTTCTCAGCACCCTGCTCACCTGAGTCTCCTCCATCACCCAGCTTTCCTCCCTGTGTCTCCTCCATCACCAGGCCTGTACCCAGCTTTCCTCCCTTGATGCCCTAAGGTCTCAAGGCCAGGGAGATGAATGGGTCAACCTTCTTCTGTGTAGCAGCCCCCGTACTTAAAGAATGGTTGTTATCCCATTTCCCAGATTGATTCTGAAGATTAACCTTCCGACTGCTGTGAACTAGCTCTTCCTTTTCTACAAATCCCTTTTCATTTCCTTAAACTAGGAAATGGGAACATAGCAAGGGATACTGGGGGTTGCTCTGATTTCTTCCATGCAGTGTCTGATACAGAATAGACAGCAAATAATAAATGAATGAATGGGGCTTCCCAGGTGGCGCTAGTGGTAAAGAATCTGCCTCCCAATACAGGAGACTCAAGAGGTGTGGATTCCATCCCTGGGTTGCGAAGATTCCCCTGGAATAGGAAATGGCAACCCACTCCAATATTTTTGCTTGGAGAATCCCATAGGCAGAGGAGCCCTGAGGGCTACAGTCTATGGGTTTGCAAAGAATCGGACACGAGTGAGCACATACCCACTCTTAAATAATAAATGAGCTTAGAATTAGACTCAGACTTCCACGTTAAAGGAGGAAGGAGGCATGCACCAGAATGCAGAAATGTTCAGAACCCCTTATTCATTGACTCATGTCCCATTAAACCTGTCATATTTCTGGGACCCTCTGGGGGCTGTCATGACATCAGCTCCTCCTGCAGTGATCCAGAGGAAGTCAGTCAATATTCCCACTCACTTTATCCTAATAAACTTCTGGAAGTGGGAGGCCGAGGAGTTGCTTTGCCTTCTGGAATCACCCAGTCAGTCAACACCATTCCAGGCCCAGGAGAGGGCAGGGTAAGCTCAGGATTTCCTTTAGAGGTGTGTTTTCTGTGCAAAATTTTAATGCCTTCTTCCTCCTCCCTACCAGATGGTGAAGCACATGGAAGATAAAAGCCTTTCATTAGCATTTTCCCAGCCATGCACCCCAGAGTGCAGTGAGCCACCCCCTTTCTCCATGTCCCTTGCCATGTGTGTCCTGCTGAATCAGGGGAGGCGGGCAGGCTCCTATGAATGATGACAAAGACTAACACCCACGGGGCACTTTCTCACACCACCCCGGTAAACAAATGACGCGGTGAGTATCGATCTGTTTCACAGATGAGCAAAGTGAGACGCTCATGAGCTAGTATACCCAAGGGCCCCTAACCATGAGTGTTGGAGCCAGGGCTTGGCCCCCAGACCTTCTAATTCCCAAGACTGGGTTGGGTGTCAGTATGGAAGACCGTCTGGAAGGCAAGTGGAGCCTTGGCAAGACCCTTGTATCTCCAGGCTTTGGCTTCCTGGACGAAGAACACTTGAACAGCTTGCTTAAAATGACCCTAAATGGGTCTCTTCTCTAATTAAGGCACAGTGACTCCAGAGATGTATTAAAATACGTGTTTGTCTTGAAAAGAATGTGACAGTATCAATCCAAAGACCCATCAGACTTATGAGCAAACACTGGGCCATTCGATTAGCTCACTGTCACCCCAAAGCAGAAGAACGATCCTCACAGGGTAGATGTTTAGGTACAACTTGCAGGAGGTGCATGGCTGACAGAAAGATTACAGTCTTAGGTGATATTCGTGGTATTGGTGGTGACATTCGTGGTGTTGATATTCCCTCCGCACTCCTTGTGAGTCACATTGTCCCTGGGTTATGGGTTCAGTTCTCTTTTTTTAAAAAAATATTTACTTATTTAATTTATTCGGCTTTTAGTTGCATCATATAGGATCTTTCATTGGGGTGCACAGACTCTCTAGTTGTGCTGCTTGGACTCAGTAGTTCCAGCTCCTGGGCTTAGTTGCTCTGCGGCAAGTGGGATCTTAGTTCCCCGACCAGGGAACCCAGGTCCCCTGCATTGCAAGGCAGATTCTTAACCACTGGACCACCAGGGAAGTCCCTGGATTCAGTTCCAAACCCAAGCTTCAAAGGAAGAAGGTGAGAAACAGAATCAGAGATCAGAAGAACATAGAGACTCTAAACCATTCCAAGGATGAATGAAAAGGGTAGGGGATATGTTACTCAAGAAGAGAAGGCCAAGGATGAAATGGAAGCTGTGGCAAGGAACAGATTCTACCCCCTCTCCCCCACACCCCGGC
>SJYV01023048.1:309029-450880 GCA_006410875.1 Neotragus pygmaeus
AAAAAAAAAAAAAAGGCTAATGGAGAAGAAGTAGTATCTGAAGAAGCCCACATTTATTTTGCATGCACTGTAAGGAAAATGCATCACACCAATGAGAAGATCTTACGTAACCAGAGAAAAAAAGATGACAAAGAAAATTAAGGTTAGAATGAGAGTAGACTTTTTAACAACAGCATAGAAGCCAGAAGAGAGGGGTTTAATATCTTCAAAATGCTAAAGATGGTAACATAAACTCCATTGAAAGCAAAATTTTGAGTAATTGGAAAATTTGACCACAGTGAAAACACCAGGCCGGGCTTTCTAGGAGAATGATACCAAACTTTCTACAATACTTTATTTCAATCTTATACAGACTCCTCCAGAGATCAGGTGGAAAGTTAGAGGAAATACTCTCCATCTCCTTTTAGATCCTAAAATCAGACAAGAATAGAATGAGAAAAGGAAATTATAAGTTAGTCTTAACTCAATACATAAGATGCAAAGGTCTTTTTAAAATGTGCAGACTGAATCTAGCAACATATTTTCAAAAGATAACATCATACTACATTGGCTTTGTCCCAGAAATGCAAGGGTGGTTTAATAGAAACACTGCTCCACCAACAAGGATGTAAGGAAGACATCTTGGATGTCAGCCTTCCAGCCCAAGTCCAGTCTTCCGATGACCACAGGTTTGCTTGACAGCTTGACCATAACCTCTAAGAAACCCAGAACCTGAACTACCCAGCTAGGGAGCTCCTAGATTCCTGACCCTCAGTAACTGTGTGAGATAATAAACATTTGTTGCTCTAAGTTGTTAAGCTCACGATAATTTGTTACCCAGCTCTGGATAACTAAGACTTTACTCTTCTATCTGCTCTGAGAATGTACGCTTGGCCCCAAGAGTGTTTCATTAGCAGGCAGGGAAGATATCATCATTGCTAGAACAAAAATAGAATTTTTTTATTCTTCCTTAAAAAAAAAAAAAATTCTCTGTTGACTTCACAGAGTTTTAAACCTGCCTTTAGCTCTAATGTGGAGATTTGGTGAATTAACACATCAAGTCTTTCTGGGCATTTTAAGTGTAACTGTGATCCAATTCCCTAAGGGAGTCCTCCCAGAGGCTGTCCTGGAGACATCAGGGATGTTCCTCTGAGTCCAGCAGTTTGGCTGGATCTCTGGGTGAGTCAAGGAATTGTCCTGCGGGAGAAATAGCAAGGCCTCTCGGAGAGAGAAGCTCAAACAGATGCGAGCTGGGGGGCAGAGGGCAGTGGTTGAGGTCGATGAGACTCCTCTCTCAGAGTCAAAGAAGAAAGGTCCATCAAGTATAGGGTCTCAGTCCCTGCACTTCCCATCTGTGTGCGCACTGTGCAGCTGTTCATTCCACCACCGTCTTTCAAATAATTAAGAGGCCAGGACCACCACTGGCAGAAAGTCGAAAGGTTTGTTGATTCCCCCCGCCCCAGTTCTGACTTCCTTTTATTGGAAAGGGCAGGGAACACAGTGTGGATTGAGGGAAGGAAAGGGGCAACAAACACACTGAGTCCCTGAGAACTAAGGCAAAGGAAGAAACAAGTCCAGGAGAAGCTGGTCTCGGTCTGTGAAGGGGTCGTGAGTGTCCTTCCGGGATCCCCGGACTGTCCTCTGCGGGTTCTTCCCATTGGCCGGACTCTGCCTGCAATTCAGGCAGGGGCCGCTAGGTGGAGAAGTGTCTGGATTACAATGCTTGCCTTGCATGGTTTCTCATGGGCAGGTGTATTTAAGATAGTTGCAATATCACGCTCAAAATTGTCCACAAAAAATCACAAAGTGCTCATTACCAGAGAAGAACTCTTCCATTAACAGGTATTGTAAATGCATTTACTTATCACTTATTCTCTCTAGACCCCATCTTTAAAGTGTAAAAGGTAAGCAAAATGATTTCTAATGTCCAATTCTAGGATTCCATAATATAACATTTGTGATAAGATTTATCTGAGTTATCTTTTATTTCTTCTACCTCTTTAAATCTGGGGGCATCTAACTGTATTCCCCACCCCTTCCTTTCCCACAGTTTACTTGCGTTATGTCTCATCAATAACCATTTGATGTCAACTTCCTCTACTTCTCTCAATAAGAAATCTATATTTCCGCTCATCCATTCTCCTCCTTTCCTTGTTTTACAGGCCGACCTTGAAGATACTGCAGGTTCAGTTCCAGCACAACTCAAATATCACAAAAAAAGGGTTGTACAAATGTTCTGGTTTCCCAGTGCATGTAAAAGCTTATGTTGACACTCTACTGTAGTTAAGTGTACAACAGTATTATGTCTTAAAAATGTACACAGTTTGAAAATACCTCATTGCTAGCCATTATCTAGTGTGTCATTTTTAAAGTCACACCAAAGATCTCTGATCACAGGCCACCATCACAAATATAATGATGATGAAACAGTTTGAAATACTGTGGGAATTACCGAAATGTGACATAGAGACATGAAACGAGCAAATACCATTGGAAAAATGGCACTGATACCCTTGCTTGATGCAGGGTTACCACAATAATTGGCAAAAAATGCATTGTCTGTGAAATGCAATACTGTCTGCCTGTATAGGCCACAAATCTTGAGTGCTTTCTTGGGTTCCTCCTTTATCTCTCTTGTTTGGTGCCCATTCCATTGAGTCGTCCCTCCATTTACAGACTTGATGAAACCATGAGATTTGACATTTGACATTTTGGCGAATACGGACTGAATGAGGCAATTCAGGGGCATTTACTCACTGTAGGGTAAATCTTGACTGGTGGGAAATGAGACACTGGAGGGGAGCGGTCCTCCTTTCAGTGTATACTTCAAGTTTTGGTTTCTCTTTATGTCTCTTACAGAGAAACCCAGCTGTGTGTCTTAGTCTGCCGTGAGGTTGCCTCTAGCACAGTACTGCATTTCATCAAGTGCTTCACGTTTTCCCTTGCCCTCCTTCAATTTTTTCCTGTCCCTCACTGTCCTGGGCTTATATCTTTCTCGCATCTAAAGTGTCAGCTCTTCAATCCCTGCCTCAGGCTCTGCTTTCTGTGAGACTGACACTAAGATTGCTGGCCTCAGAGGACAAAGTGTGCCCCTCCACCTCCTTGGTGAGACCACTTCTGTCACTTGGGTTCTTGATTCAGTCTCTTTCTGCCTCCTCCATGTTTCATGAAGTAACCATTCTTCCTTTTTTTTTTTAATTTTAGGTATAATCGGCACATAAGGAGCTTCCCAGGTGGCACTAGTGGTAAAGAGCTCCCCTGTTAAGGCAAGAGACATAAGAGACTTGGGTTTGACCCCTCAGTTAGGAAGATCCCCCAGAGGAGGGCATGGCAACCAACTCCAGTATTCTTGCCTGGGAAATCCCATGAACAGAGAAGCCTAACGGGCTACAGGCCATGGGGTCGCAGAGAGTCAGACATGACTGAAGTGACTTAGGATGCACACAAGCATATAAATTCTTCCATTGTTTTGAGTTTCTAACTTCTCCCTCTCTCTGGATTCCTTTCTCTCGCTCTGTGAACATACTCAAAGATGCCCATTAAAAAATAAGTGTTTCTTTTATTAAAATTGTTTGATTCTATTTCTTCATGAACAAATTCTTATTATATTCCCTGCCTGTAAGAGTCTGCTAAGGCCACAATCACAAAGTACCATAATTTGGCTGGTTTAAGGCAACAGACATCTACTTTCTTATGGTTCTGGAGGCCAGGATTCTGAAATCAACGTGTTGGCAGCTTCATGCCCCCTCTGAAAATTCTAGGGGAGGCTCCTTCTCTGGCTGTTTCAGCTTCAGGTCACTTGAGCAATCCTTGGATTATGGCCACGTAACTCTGGTCTCTGCCTTTATTCACGTGGCTGCTTGCCCTCTGTGTGTCTATGTCTTCATATTCTCCTGTGTCTTATAAGAACAACAGTCATATTGGATTAAAGGCCCCACCTTTTTAAAAATTTATTTTTATTGAAGTATAGTTGCTTTACACTACTGTGCCTTCCTATTTAGGTCACCACAGAGCACTGAGTAGAGTTCCCTGAGCTATACAGCAGGTTCTTATAGTTATCTCTTTTATACACAGTAGTGTATATATGTCAGTCCCAACCTCCCAACTCATTCCATGCTCCCTTCCTCCTTTAGCATTCATATGTTTGTTCTCTACATTTGTGTCTCTATTTCTGCTTTGCAGAAAAGACCATCAAAGGCTCATCTTTTTAAAAATGTTATTTATTTTAATTAGAGAATGGTTCTTTTACAGTATTGTGCTGGGTTTTGGCAGACATCAACATGAATCAGCCATAGGCATACATGTGTCCCCTGCATCCTGAACCCTCCCTCCCAGGTTGTCGCAGAGTACTGGCTCTGGGTGCCTGCATCATGCATTAAACTCCCACTGGTTATCTATTTTACATATGGTGTATGTTTCAATGCTATTCTCTCAAATCATTCCACCCTCTCCTCCCACTGAGTCCAGAAGTCTGCTCTTTACATCTGTGCCTCTCAGATGTAAATCTTTACTTGATTACATCTGCTAAAATCCCACTTCCAAATAAAGACACACTCCCAGGAACCAGGAATGAAGACGTCAGCATATCTTTCTGGGGTACACAAATGTTCTCCCTTCCTGTGGTTGGGTTTCTTTCCATGCCTTGTTATTCACATGGCTCCCCTGAAGGTCGTCAGTGTCAAATTCAATGACTCTTCTCCGTCCCTAGCCTTGTGACCGCCCTGCAGTATCTGTCACGGTTACCTTTTCTCTTCCTGAATCCCTCTGCTGAGCTGATGTCCAGGGACTGTGCACACTGGTGGCCACTTGCATCTTCCACAGTGTTGTGCATTTTATCTTCTTCTATGTCTTTTCCTTCTCTCCCCATCTCTACTTAAAGGTGCATTTTAATGCTGGGGCCTTGGTCATATTCTCTTAACTCACTCTCTCCTCTGGCCTTTACCCAACCTTCATGCTTCAGTACCCTCTTCGAAGTAGTGAATAGATAACAAATATATCTCTCTGGTCCGACTGTCTCCCGAACTCAGGGCACTCATTGCCTCTTGGAAATTACTGAAGAGCCTCCAAGGTGATATATCCCCAAAACAACACATTCTCTTACACACAAACACATATTCCCCTGATCAAAGAAACAATTATTTCTCTTCTTGCCCTTCCTATTGCTGGTATTAACACAACCACCCTCCAGATCCTTATTTTCCATGCATTCACATAAGTCTCTGTGAAATTGTTCTGAGGTTTCCAGAAATACTATGGCGCTTTGATCTTGGACAGGCTCCACCAGAGTGAGTGGGACCCAACCAGTGAGACATGCCTTATTGCCATTATCGTGACTCCAGCCTTAGACTCAGGGAGTCAAAAGGCCAAGGAAAGTCTGGTCTATGCTTGATTCTGTGGCTGATACTCTAATAGCCACAATAGCAAGAGCATGTGTAGCAGACCACTTAGGCATATGGACGACTCGAGGCCTGGTTTCAGATGCAAGGAAGCCCGAGGGCGCCCTCTTTCAAATGCTGCTTGTTTGGGGATCTATGATTTTTGCACTAATTCTGCAATTTTTTCAGAGTCTCTGGTAGAGAACCTCACACACAGCCAGCTTCCTATAAATGTGGTTGAATGATAGAATTTGCCTGAGTGCTTATCTCAGCCATAAAACCCAATACACTTGCACTCAAGGGTCTGTAAATAAGCAGTTAATGCTGTTTCATTGCAACTCAGCTCCCCAGAATCTTCATTCTAGGCATAGCCAGAGAGCATAGTAACAGTGATGATTAAGATTCTGGCTGAATATTCATTGAAAGGACTGATGCTGAAGCTGAAGCTCCAGTACTTTAGCCACCTGATGTGAAAGAGCTGATTCATTGGAAAAGACTCTGATGCTGGGAAAGACTGGGGGTATGAGGAAAATGGGGTGACAGAGGATGAGTTGGTTGGATGGCATCTCCAATTCAATGGAGACGAGTTTGAGCAAACTCTGGGAGATGGTGAAGGACAGGGAAGCCTGGCGTGCTGCATTCCATGGGGTCGCAAAGAGACAGACACAACTGAGCAACTGAACAAGATTCAGGCTGGAGGGGACTGGAAAGCTGACCCTAACTCTAACTCCATCGATAAGGAGGCAGACATTTGGAGACAGTCAGGGACTTGCCTGGGACCTACTCTCCCTTTCTTGCTACCTGCCTTTATTTACTCTCCCTTTAGAAAGGATAGCACTGGGCTCTGATGACCATTGCTGGAGCAGGCAGAGGGGGCCCTTCTATAAGCTCACTTGCCTGCAGTGTGTTGGTGGGGGGAGGTGCCATCCCATTGCACAGTTTTATCCTGCGTCATCCACCCACTGCATCATGGAAATATTGCCTGACAGCTAAGCATCTCAGGAAAACTTTAGGGAGTCGTCCTGGGGTGAATCCTTGGAATCTGGAGGGCTCAGGAGAGGGAAGAAGGAAGAGAAGGAGTATTTCTGTGTTGTCACGTTTTGGGAAATATAAACCTTTGGCTACATCCTGGTTCATGTGGAGCCCAAGTATATGTTCTGTTTTCAAGGACTCTGCTGGGACCTTATGACTTCTTTCAATAAAGGGAGCCTTGATGGACTTTCCTGGTAGTTGAGTAGTTAAGACTCCCTGCTTCCAATGCAGGGATTGTGGGTTCCATCCCTGGTCAGGGAACTAGGATCCCGCATACCAAGTGCTATGGCCAAAAAATTCAAAAATAAAAGAAGCCTCATCGGATAGCTGGAAATTTGGTCAGTCACATACTCAACACTTCTTTGTTGAGGACTTACTGTTGTTGGGGGCTTTGTCATGATATAGCAGTTCATTCACAGTGAGATGGACCAGGAGTGCAGGTTTTGTTTCATTTGATGTAAGATAAGTTGTTTTATGAGAGTGAGAGAGAGAGAGTGAGATGAGTGCTTAGACGTGACCTGAGGTCCAGGCTCTACACTGAAAGCCAGCAGATCCAGGAGATGCTGTGTGGTCTGGGAGGGCCTTCAGAATCACGGCTGCTCATTCCCAGAGCTGGTGAACAGGCCTGGGCAGCAGGTGGAGTCCAGGCAAGGACACATGCTACAGGCATCTCAGCAGAGTGGCATCTCCCCAACATTCAGATTGCACTGCTGCGTAAAGTCTCCTCGGCCTCAGTGACCTTGTTCTCTGACACTCACTACTTATCGCCTGTCACCTCAGTGGGCCACTGTCACCTAGGCTGAGGTGTCAGAGGGACTTCAAGACTTTGTTGTTGTTCAATCGTCAAATCGTGTACAACTCTTTGTGATCCCAGGGACTGAAGCATGCCAGGCTTCCCTGTCCCTCATTATCTCCTCAAGTTTGCCCAAGTTTGTGTGCATTGAATTGGTGATGCCCTCCAACCATCTCATACTCTGTTGCCTCCTTCTCCTTCTGTCTTCAATCTTTTGAAAATGAGGAGCTAACCAGGTAAGTTACCCATACAAAGTCCCACTGGTGTCCACAGCAGAACCAGGATAATACAAATCCAAGGTCTCTGTGTGCATGACCCTCCCCCCCAANCCATGGACTGTAGTCTGCCAGTCTCCTCTGCCCATGAGATTTCCCAGGCAAGAATGCTAGAGTGGGTAGCTATGCCCTCCTCTAGGGGATCTTCCTGAGCCAAGGATCGAACATGCATCTCTTATGCCTCCTGCATTGGCAGGTGGGTTCTTTACCGCTAGCACCACCTGGAAGCCCAGGAGGGGTAGTTAATCCTACTGGTCACAGAGCAATTGTGTTAAGACCCAGTCTTCTGATATCCCTTTCCAGAGGTTTCTACAGCTGGATGAACTTCCGACCCCAGAGAAAGGTCAAGTTTGTGGCCTCCAGGCAGTATGCTCTTCCTGTTTGTGTTAGGTTCGCACCAGGCACAGAGGCTGAGTATAGCCTACTCCAGCTAAACTAGAGTTGTTGGTTTTTTTCAGAAACAGAAGCAGTGAGATCCAAGTGATATTTAGTTTTAATGCCCAAGTGAGTGCAGCTGGTACCTAATGTCTAAGCAACATTCACCCAAACGTCAAGATGAATTTGTTTCTGATACANCTGTTTACCAGGACAGTGTTAGGTTTGCACCAGGCACAGAGGCTGAGTATAGCCTACTCCAGCTAAACTAGAGTTGTTTTTTTTTCAGAAACAGAAGCAGTGAGATCCAAGTGATATTTAGTTTTAATGCCCAAATGAGTGCAGCTGATACCTAATGTCTAAGCAACATTCACCCAAATGTCAAGATGAATTTGTTTCTGATACACCGATGCTTCAAATTCTGTCCCCAGAATCAGTCACATTGTGTCCAGCTGGAAGTCCCCAGTCCTGTAGTGCCCTGCAAAGTTATTCCTAGTTAGCTTTGATTTGGCACTGTCCTGGGTCATGGAACCCAGCAAGCCAGCCCTCACAGTCAAAGACAGCTGAACCATGGATTGCAGGTCCAGCAAAATCCGAGTCAACATCACAACCAAGGTGTATAGACTCCCTCTTGTAAGAAGACTTGATGTTACCATTCTTCTTTACCATGGTAGTGTGAGAAGGCAGCACCGAATCCCAGACTCAAACCTTGTCAAAGCTGGTCCTCACTGGTAATTCGCTCCTGCCCCAGAGCTCTGTCAGGGTTGCACTGCTCTGTGACAGGTCACACTGTATATGCATCTGGTTCCAAGTTCCCAGGGACTTGTGATAGTCACTCAGTCATGTCTGACTCTTTGTGACCCCATGGACTGTGGACCGCCAGGCACCTCTGCCCCTGGGGTTCTCCAGGCAAGAACACTGGAATGGGTAGCCATTCCCTTCTCCAGTTATGGGAACTTGACTGGTGTCTATATTAGATAATCCAGATATTGAAAATTTTGTGTCCATGCGTGATTTTTTTTTCTCATCCAGACAACCTGAAACCAATACTTCCCTGAAAATATCTCTGGCAGATTTGCCAAGGTCAACCCACGAGAGAGAAATACACATTGTTTTCCCACAGCTCAGTGTGTTGGTTTCAGGACAAGACGGAGTCTGGTGTCTCCTGAAGGACAGCGTGCAGCCACAGCTGAGGCCAATACGGGGCTTGCTATGGGTTGAGAGGCAGATGGCCTGCAGAAGGGTGAACGGAAAGCCTCATAGCTGTTCTTGGCTAAACCTGATTTGTGAGGTAGTTGGTAAGCTACTGTTAATGTACAGTTGACCCTTGAACAACATGTGGGTTGTGGGCACCATTCTTCAGAGTCTAGAATCCACATGTAAGTTATAGTTGATCATCTGTACCCATAATTCCTCCACTTCTGAGGTTCCTCTGTGTTTGTGGTCCACATGTGCAGGTTCAATGTCATGAATTGTGTAGTCTATATTCTTTAATATTGGAAAATAAAACCCGTGTGTAAGTAGACCAGTACAGTTCAAAGTTGCTTTGCTCCAGGTTTAACTGCGTTTGTTTTGTTTTTCTGGGGTCTTTTATTTTTTTAACCTCCTTATTAAATCTTTGTTCTTAATCAGTTCAGTTCAGTCGCTCAGTCATGTCCATCTCTTTGTGACCTCATGGACTGCAGCCCACCAGGCTTCCCTGTCCATCACCAACTCCCAGAGCTTACTCAAACTCATGTCCATTGAGTCAANAGGCCGCCATCCCCTGCACCTGCCACCTGCTTCCTTCCCATCAAGGTTGGCAGTGCCCATGGCTGCAGGGACATTTCCTCCAACTCTGTGCTGGGGATAAGTGAGCGGGGGTGCTGTTTGGCTGTGAACCTACTCTACGCCAGGCACTGTCTAAACTGTACCTTATTTGACTCTCCAACAGCCTGATGAGGCTCCCCAGGTTCCTCAAAGCTGGAGTTAAAGCCCTTGAACTCAGAGGGTTGTGTGTCTTCAAATCACCCACTTGCAGTGCCAGTGGGTGACAGGAGGGGCTGGTGGGGCCCTGAAGCGCCTGGGGCAGGCAAGTGGAGATGGCCTGGCCTGAGAGTGATACATGGAGAGCGTTGCCTCCTGACAGGCAGAAGATAAACAGCCCCCCGTTAAACCTCGCTTAATGCTGATATTTATAAATTTATTCAGCTTGTGTTTACTGAATCGAGAGAATGCCTAATAACATAACGTGCTTCATCTCACATGCTCCTCCTAATGAGAATGCAAGTATTGCTTAATTTTTTCTTAACATTTCATTTGCTTTCCACTCCCCCCACTTCCTCCTCTAGTTGTTGTCTCAGTTTTCCTCTGTTGCCAATTCTGGAATGTTTTGGCTTCTGGGGTGCTGGTGAGGAGAGGATTAAAGTGGATCTGGGGCGGTAGCTGGATGGAGCCCTGTTACTATGTGCAAGTTTATCCCATGACATCGGTGCTTGTGGTATCTGGCTGCCAGAAGGATGGAGCATGCTGAAGGGGGAATGAAAGCCTTTTGTACCTTTGTGCAGTTTGCAGTAGCTGCAGGCTTTGGGTCAGGGTTGCAGTATTGAGGGCTTCAGGACAGGGGATTTAGAACAGAGGAGAGAGGCATAGTGTCCTCGGCTCTGGAGAGACATGGAGGGTGGTCAGAATGGCCATAGGAATATAAGCAATGTTTGAAGGGTTGTGCTGTGGCTCTGTGTGTGTGTGTGTGAATGTGTGCATGTATGTATGTGAGTGAAAGTCACTCAGTCGTGTCTGACTCTTTACGACCCCATGGACTGTGGCCAGAATACTGGAATGGGTAGCCTTTCTCTTCTCCAGGGGATCTTCCCAACCCAAGGATTGAACCCAGGTCTCCTGCATTGCAGGCGGATTCTTTACCAGCTGAGCCACAAGGGAAACATGTATGTATGAGTCTTTGTGTGTGTGTGTGAGAGAGAGAGAGAAAGAGAAAGAGACCGACCTCACTTTTACCTTAGTTTGATCTCCTCATTATGGATTTGTTAAAATGAAGTTACCCCCAGCTGTTTATTGCACTAAGGTCAACTCTCTGACTTCCTAGATGGCTCTAGTGGTAAAGAACTCACCTGCCAAAGCAGGAGACATAAGAGACGTGGGTTTGATCCCTGGGTTGGAAGATCCCCTGGAGGAGGGCATAGCAATTCATTCCAGTATTCTTGCCTAGAGAATCCCAATGGACAGGGGAGACTGGTGGGCTACAGTCCATGGGGTCGGCAAAGAGTTGGACACAACTGAAGCAACTTAGCNTTTTTTTTTTTTTAAACTTTTGCACACCATATAGCTGGTGGGATCTAGTTCCCAGACCAGGGATGGAACCCATGACCCTGCTATGTTGACAGCACAGAATCTTAACCACTGTACCTCCAAGGAAGCCCCCTGAGACATTCTTTGTATCTTTGAACACAGTGTTCTTCCTTACGGTTTTACTGTTAGTAAAAGATGTAGGTTTAGGGATGGTTTTCTTTTGAAGTCAACTTTATTGAGATATAATTTGAATATAATGAAATATAGTACAGTTTGGACATATATGTACACATATAGAACCACTGTCCCAGTCAAGATACAGAACACGCTGTATTCCCAGAAAGGGCCCTTGTGGACATGACATTTTAAAAGCTTCCCAGATGATTCTGGGGGTACATCAACATTTGAGCACTGTCGGGGCTCCAGTGCTCATGTTCCAACAGTTTCTGCTTTGCAGTCACAGAGGTTGGCCAGGACAGCAGCTCTCGTTTTCAGCACACACAGCATCACCTAGACATCTGGTTGAGGGCTGATTTGGTCCCAGGTGAGCCTGGGACTCTGCATTTCTAACTAGCTCAGCCCACACTTTGAGACTGTGATTCCAGGTCCTTCATGTCACAGATGAAGCTCCGAGCATGGATATGGGTGCCTTAAAAATCTTGGTTTCCAATTCCTGGCCTAATGACAGTCATGCCCTTCATCTTCCAATCTCTCTCTCTCTTTTTAAATCTCTACCTGAACCCCGAATACCACACCAGAGGCACAGCCATGGTAGCAGTTGTCTTCTCTTTCACTCTGAGTGTTGTCATCCCTTTCAGCCCACCCCCACCCGCCATGGGGTGGACCCCCATGGATCCACCCACCATGGACCCCCATGAATCACTTCCCTGGGAGAAGACTTCCTTTTTCTGTCTTTTTCTGAATGATTGATTAGTTCACTCTCTATCAACACCTACCTTCCCCATTCCATTTCCTCACTCAATATGTATTAATTCAGCTTAATGAGCAAGTGCACTGGCCAGGCTCGATCACACCTTTGAGGATGAAGATCAGCCAGAAGCTGTGGTTCAATTAACCCAGAAGGAAATTGATTAACAGGATAGATGGGCTGGGAGAGACCTGAGTGATCCCTCGGCTTGATCCCCTTATTTTACAAAAAGCATTTAGGTGAAGCCATCCACTCCTAATCCCAGCGAGGAGTATATAGAGTAGACTTCACAGACGAGGAGGGATTTGAGGAGGACTAAAGAATCAGCCTTCAATGCAGGAGACCCTAGTTCAATTCCTGAATCAGGAAGATCCCCTGGAGAAGTGATGGGCTATCCACTCCAGTATTCTTGGGCTTCCCTAGCGGCTCAGCTGGTAAAGAATCTGCCTGCAATGCAGGAGACCTGGATTCGATCCAGGAATATCCCCTGGAGAAGGGAATAGCTACCCAGTCCAGTATTCTGGCCTGGAGAATTCCACAGACTATATAGTCCATGCGGTCACAGAGTCGGATATGACCGAGCGACTTTAATTTCACTTGAAAAAAGTATAGGAGAGGCTGTGAAAAGACAAGGAGGTGGGGGTGTGTCCTGGCTGAGAGCAGGAAGGAGACACTGCTGATGGAGACTGAGCCTCATTTTCTCAGAAAACTGGGAAGAGGTCCTCCACACTTGGCTGCCCAGACGACGGACATGACCTCAGGCTGCCAGGATGGTCATCCCTGCTGGGACGTGAGAGATGATACTATGAATAGGTTCTCCCCTATTCAACTGCCTTCTGAGCACTGTCCTTCTGGGAGCACAACCAGGGTATGTGCCTGGGGTAGTGTGGGGATGAGGTCCCTGGAGATGCTGGGACAAGAGGAGAGGAAATGGTTGGTCTGGAGGGACTTGTGCTGTGCTGTGTGTGCTCAGTCCTGTCTGACTCTGTGACCCAATGGACTGTAGCCTGCCAAGCTCCTCTATCCATGGAACTTTCCACGCAAGAATACTGGAGTGGGTTGCCATGTCCCGCCCCGCCCCCCAGGGTATATTCCCAACCCAGGGACTGAACGTGTGTCTCTTGAGTCTCCTGCATTGGCAGGTGAATTCTTATACCACTGTGCCACCTGGGAAGTGCCGGGGGTATCTAGGGTTATGTTTAAACATTAGCAAGGCTATTCCACAGAGTTAATTAGTACTGTGGACTTTGGAGAGAGGTGTGTTTCACTTTGGCTTTAGGCAGAACTAGGTTCTAACACCCCTCCCCAGACAGAATCACCTGGGGTGAAAGGGATTTTCAGTTCCTGAATCTGGACAGCTGTCAGACATCTAAGGTTCTCTGCCTACTCTCTGAGCATCCACCAGGGGATGTCAATCATCGTGGTGGCGTGTGTCTATCTTCACGGCTGAGGTGCAGCCAGCACAGCAATTCTCCTGTGGCTACCTGGTTGAGACCAGAGGAGCAGGCATCCACTTTCTCCCAGAATAGATCCACACACAGAACTAATGGCTGCAGGCAGGAATCCTACTCCTGAGCCCATATTCAGAAAAGATGACCACTAATGCAAAAAGATACATACCTCCCACCCCTCAATGTACATAGTAGCACTATTTACAATAGCCAAAAACTGGAAGCAACCTAAGCATCCATCACCAAATGAATGGATAAAGAAGATGGAATATTACTCATCCATAAAAAAGAGTGAAATAATGCCATTTGCCACAACATGGATAGACCTAGAGATTACCATATTAAGTGAAGTAAGTCAGATAGAGAAAGACAAGTATTATACGGTAACAGTTATATGTGTAACCTAAAAAATAATACAAATGAACTTATTTACAAAACAGAAACTGATTCATGGAAATTAAGCATATGGTTACCAAAGGGGAGGGGATAAATTAGAAATATGGAATTAACACATACACACTACTGTATATAAAATAGATAAACAACAAAGATTTATTGTGTAGCACTGGGAACTATATTCAATAACTTGCAATAATCTATAACAAAAAAGAATATATGTGTAATGAAATGGAATCACTTTGCTGTATACCTGAAATAACACAATACTGCAAATCAACCATGCATCAATTTTTAAAAAGCGGGTGGTGCTAAAGATATGGAAATGAAACTTAAGAGAGCAGCACAGCTTCTCTAGGAAGATCATGAGGGTCCAGATTGCTGTGGATTGAGTGTCTTGTAGGGTTTGGGGAGGATCAAATGAAAGTGGAATGTGGCCGTGACCAGCCCTGGGAGTCAGCACAGCCTTACTCCGGCCAGCTGTGTGTCCTTGGTTATGCCAAGCGTAAATTTCCCCTTCTGCATGGCAGCAAGATTGACCTAAAGATATTTAAGGTTTCTTCTAGCTTAGACACACTAGAATTCAGTGGTTTTAGGGATTCAATCCAAACTCCCATGCAGAGGTGAAAACTGGGGCTGAGCTGGATCACTAGGAGAGAGGTGGGGTCTGTGTCCAGGAGTGCTGGCCATAGGTACTCTGGGAGGGTCTGGAGGGAAAGCTGCTGCTGAGAGGAGAGGACAGTTAGGATGATGCCAGATGGGAAAGCAAAAGCTAGATTGCCATCAGTCCCTTCAGCCAAGCATTGCAGAAACTTCTCCTGCCTGTCAGTTGTCTGCCGCAGACTTGGAACAGCCCCACAGGACACTGCAGGGGTGGCCTAGCCCGTGTTCCACAAAGCGGCAACAACTGCTGGTTAATTATGTGGACACAAGGTGAGGAGCGCAGCTGTGTTTGGAGCGACTCACAAGGAGTTGCAACTTCTGCAATCAGCTCCCAGCCACATGTGGGGGGCAGGCATTTCAAGTCCCAGGAGAATGGCTCCACAGGGCTTGTCCATCCCACACCGTGCCTGAAATCCTTGCTCTCTGCTGAGAGAGTAAAAGTTGCTCCCTTTCTGGCTCCATTGCCCAGGGAAGGACATGGCAGATAGTCTGGGTGCCAGCACTTTGCTCAGATCACACATTCCTCTCTCCACCTCAGGTCTTCACCTCTGAAAAAAGTGCCTGGACCTCAGCATGAATGTGTTCTTAGGAGACAATGAACAGCTGAAGAATCCTTCTGATCAGTGGACCTGAAGGATGCTGTGATGCAGCCTTCAAGACAGAAAAGCCAGGATATCAAACACCTGTCTCTTTGCCTCCTGTATCCTAAAGCACTCTTTCCCAAAGCACTGGCCTCAGAAGATGTCTTAACATGTGACCCCAGTCCACACAGTTGCTACATTCGACTAACCTTTGACCATCTCTGGTAGACAGTTAATCCTGTAACTAGCAAATGACCTTGTCTGGAGAATTCCATAGACAGACAAGCCTGGCAGGCTACAGTTCATGAGGTGCCAAAAAATAGGGCGTGACTGAGGACTACAATAATCAAACACATAGGTATTACAAGACCTCAATGCAGCTACACATATGTAAACATCATGCAAACTGGGGGGCTGAACGGAGTCTCCATGAAAGTCCCTGGACAGCTGTGAAGTGCAAGCCACAGGATAGAAGTTATAGTCGGTGGAAGGGGGACTGAGGTTGAGGCACTGATGGTCACAATTACCTTCTCAGGTACGATGTACTTGATTTTTCTCAATCCTGAGAAACATCACCCTCCCTGGTGGGTGCTATTCCTTTCTACTTTATGCAGATCATGAACCATGGCTCACAGCACACAAGATCAAGCTGGCTCAGAACAAGTGGCAGAGGTGGGACCTTCCGTCTAACAGTCTGTCTTGGACCATCACCACGTTCCAACCTCTTTAGCCAGGGGTTCCCTATATTGGAGGAAAATAAAATGAAACTGGGCATTCAGTGGAAAAACAGGAATGTGAAAAATTAAAATGTTTTGTCAGCCCACAAAGGACTCTTGGGAAGGGTCACCCCCTCCTGAAGTGGGAGTGTGAGACTGGGGGCATAGGAAAAAAGTTTAGCAGCTGAAAAAAACTGGTAAAAAGGACTGTGGCTCTTCCTCCCCAGAGACTGCAACAAATAGGCCATAGCAGCCATCAGTGGCAATAATCAGTGGTTCGCTGCTCATCAGAAACCAGGGTGGGCTGCTAAAATATCAACCAAGGTCAGTCTAGGCATCCCACTTCCAGAAAATCTGCTTTTCCTGAACACAAACTTGTAGTCCAGGATGGCTGGGGAAGCCTGGTTACTTAGTTATCTTAAATTCCTTGATTCCTCTCATGGACCTTTAATAAGTGAATCTCCCCTGTGGATTTTCTAGTGGACTTCCGTCATTAATATAACATCTCAGAATGCCATATCTAGGTGTGTGCGCCTCCATGATCAGAAAATGACTTCTTCTTCCTGAGAGGGGCCGTGAGCTCTGCCTCCATGGGTATCCCAGCTGACCTGAAATTTGTGACATGACCGAGTAAGTGTGTGCTGCTAGAGCTCCAAACTTCTTAGCTCCATCCACATTCTTGTACCTGGAGATGCCTGTTCTTCACTGCTCACCTTTTTCTGGCTTCTGGCTCCAGCTGTTCGCTGGCACCCAGGTTATAGGCGGTCATCCCTCTGGCTGGAACCCTGATAGTGTTTCTCTCAGGCTCACCTTGGCTTCCCTTTTGTATGCATGCCACCTCACCATTTGGGCTTTGTCTGCTCTGGACTCTGCAAAGTATCCCCTTGGAAAAGAAATCTAGAAATGTGCATGTCAGACCCCAAGACTGAGATGGGATGGACAGGAGCTTGTGGGGTTTTAGAGAGAAGAGAACTGATGGAGACGTTGGGACCTCAGCTCCCACATCCAGCCTTTGTCATGTAACTTGAGTACCCTCATTTGCAAAGTGGGGACAGTCATTCTTCCTCATGGATTGCTTGGCAGTGTTTGCAAAGGATGTGGCACAGACTTGGAACATGTTTCATGAAAGATGGCTGGCATTGCTGTATTGCACTGTGATTTCTATTAAACTGTGACTACAGACTCCCTTGAGGACGAGGTGGTAAGGTGACGTGGTGAAAGAGGGGAAGCCAGCTCTATCAGACAGACAGGTGGGCCCAGAAGGGCCAAGGCACAGGGGGTGGAAACAGGACTTCTGGAATTATCAGTGCTGCTGCTGTCGGAGCTTCATATGAACCTCATTTCTCATGGACCTTGGACCCTGAGATGCTAGGAGCTCAATGCAGATCCCAGGCCAAACATCTAGTATTGTGAGCACTCTTAAAAAAAAAAAAAATTATTTGGCTGTGTTGAGTCTTAGTTGCAGAATGCAGAATCTTCCAGAGTGTCTGGACTCAGTAGTCACGGTGCACAGGCTTAGTTGCCCTGTGACATGTGGGATCTTAGTTCCCCAACCAAGGATTGAACCCACTTCCCCTGCACTGCAAGGGAGATGGTAACCACTGGACCACCAAGGAAATCTCCACTACCATTCTTTTTAGATTTTGGATGGTCTTACCTCCAACAGATCTTTCTAATGATCCACCAGTTTGCTTCCAACTTCTTAGAAGGGAGGATGAAAGTTGTGAAGGAGTTGAGGAATCCGAGCCTTGTATGTAAGAACAATATTCTGAATCTTGTTTAAGATTCCCGAACCAGTCAGTCACAGGGTAGTTGAGATTCTGCACATCTACAAGGAAAGGAGACATCATCTTATTGCCGTGTTAGTAATTAAACAATGAGTCTGAAAGTTGAATATCCTGTGTCTGCATTTGCCTTGAATTCTGGAAGGAATAGAATTGCTGGGGAGGAAAGCAGGAATAAACTTTTGTGGGGACTCTGGGGAAGGATGTGGGAATGTTCAAGGACTTCTGAGGTTGGTTTCTTTATGACATCTAATTCCACTCTCCTCATTGATTCAGACGAATCACTTGGGCACTGTTCTTGCATTTATCAGTCATGATTAAGGTCAATTTTTTGGCTCACAAATAGAATGACTGGAGAAATAGGGGTATAAGAAAGGGAGGTATGAGGAGGAGGAAAGGCAGACAGAACAGGGAAAAGGGGANGAATCACTTGGGCACTGTTCTTGCATTTATCAGTCATGATTAAGGTCAATTTTTTGGCTCACAAATAGAATGACTGGAGAAATAGGGGTATAAGAAAGGGAGGTATGAGGAGGAGGAAAGGCAGACAGAACAGGGAAAAGGGGAAAAATACAGATTTCTTTAAAGATGCTGAACCATCACTGATTCGATAAGCAAAATGGTTTAGGGTCTTCTTGACTTTGCTCCTGAAGGAGAGAGGCAAGGAAAGAAAGAAAGCAACTTGTTCAGGAAGAGAAAAGAAGCAGTGGAGAAACAGCAGGAGGTGGACAGTTGCTCCTGCCTGACATTAAAGACTGTGTTCACACTGGCTGGATAGATCAGTGGTGGGCGGTGGGCAGCTGGTAGAAGGAATGAAATATTAGTAAGGTCATATATTCATAATTCAAGACTATAGGCACCTGAAATTAAGGGTTATATCCTGGGGAGGGGTGTATGGTGATGAGAGTACACTATTCTTCTATTATTATTATTATCATTAGGTAGATGTCATCCCATTTTATATCCATTGATTGATTGATTTTATTCCTTCACTCAGCACACATTAATCGAACCTCCACAATGTTCAACTTCTTGGGGTTCAGTGATGAGTACAAACAGACGGCCCCTCTTCTCAGGAGCTGATAGTCCGCTGCAGGAGATAAACATGAGTGAAATCACCCAGATGCATATACATCTGCATGAGTGATAAATGCGGTGCAGTGTGGTCTTTAAAGGAAGCATTGGACCCGGCTGTGCCTGCAACAAGGCTTCCCTAAGGAAATGATGCTTGAACTGAGATTTGAAGGACGACGGATGCCAAGTGGGCTGAAAACTGAGAAAAAGCAAGTGGGCACAGTGAGCAGCCGGCATAGCAGCCATGTGGTGGGAGGGTCAGCCCTGCTGGGGTGGGACAGAAGAAAGTGTGGGGAGGATGGGGCTTAGGAGGCCGCCCTAAAAAGGAGCTACAGGGGGAAACTGAGCCTCAGAAAGGATGAGTGGTTTGAACAATATCACAACACAGAAAAAGCAGACCTGGGATTCCATCCTTATGGCTTGGAAAGTCAGTGCTCCCTGGTGAATATTTTTCCACATTTAGGTACTTTGTTCAATGTGATCACTTGGGGAAGGCCACCTTATTATCCTTCATTAAAACACTAACAATATTATGTATTGCTAATCAAGCATCTAGAACCCATGTGTAACACCGCGTTATAGTGTCTTATAGCAACTTGAGCATTGACTACACAGTACATATAACAAGTCACATCCCTCCTGAACTTTCAAACATACACATCTGGAACCTTTCTGGTTAGTTATGCCACAACAGAAATATAAGCTTGGTTCTGTTAAATCAAAAAGCACATCCCCAGGGGCATGCGCACATGATTGCAGCCACTGCCAGCCATGTTTTGCAGGACTGTATTGATCCATTTGCAGACATCTTCATTCTACGCAGCAGACATGTTCCAGAAAACGTGTCTCTAAGTTGAACTTGGGCAACTCAAAACCTGTAGGCAACTTGAAGAAAGAATCCCTTCTTCCAGAATTAGGTTTAATGCATTTACACATTTGTATGACAAGTTTTCTTAAAGCAGGACCTACCTGGAATATTGCAGGGCTGACTGTTAAACATTATAAAGACTATTTCTGTCTTTATGTAAGACAGTAGGTGTATAGATTGCAGGTCTATATTATATATGTTCCTTTTAAATTTTTTATTTTTATTAAAAATTTTTATACAGTTTTTAAAGGCTACACTCCAATTACAGTTATTACAAAATATTGGCTCTTTTCTCCATGTTATACAACACATCCTTGTAGCCTATTTTTCACCTAATAGTTTGTACTTCCCCTCCTCCATCTATAATTACCCCTCCCCCACTTCTCTCTATGGGTATATATTTTCCTTTTATAACTTGGTAAGAGTATATCAGGACTTCCCTGGACTCAGTGATAGAGTCTGTCTGCCAATGCAGGAGATGTGAGTTTGATCCCTGGGTCAGGAAGATCCCCTAGAGAAGGGAATGGCTATCCACTCCAGTATTCTTGCCTGGGAAATCCCATGGACAGAGGAGTCTGGTGGGCTACAGTCCTGCTGCTGCTAAGTCACTTCAGTCGTGTCTGACTCTGTGCAACCCCACAGACGGCAGCCCAGCAGGCTTCCCGGTCCCTGGGATTCTCCAGGCAAGAATACTGGAGTGGGTTGCCATTTCCTTCTCCAAAGCATGAAAGNGAGATCTCTAGTCTTTCCCATTCTGTTCTTTTCCTCTATTTCTTTGCATTGATCACTGAAGAAGGCTTTCTTATCTCTTCTTGCTATTGTTTGGAACTCTGCATTCAGATGCTTATATCTTTCTTTTTCTCCTTTGCTTTTTGCCTCTCTTCTTTTCACAGCTATTTGTAAGGCCTCCCCAGACAGCCATTTTGCTTTTTTTGCATTTCTTTTCCATGGGGATGGTCTTTATCCCTGTCTCCTGTACAATGTCATGAACCTCATTCCATAGTTCATCAGGCACTCTATCTATCAGATCTAGGCCCTTAAATCTAACTGTTGCTTCTTCTTGGCAATTTCTCAGGAGACAGGTAAGATGGTCTGGTATTCCCATCTTTTTAAGAGCTTTCCATAGTTTGTTATGATCCACATAGTCAAAGGCTTTAGAGTAGCTGATGAAGCAGAAGTAGATGTCTTTCTAGAATTCCCTAGCTTTCTCTCTGATCCAGCAAATGTCAGCAATTTGATCTCTGGTTCCTCTTCCTTTTCTAAGTCCAGTTTGAACATCTGGAAGTTCTTGGTTTGCATAATGCTGAAGCCTAGCATGCAAGATTTTAAGCATGACCTTACTAGCATAGGAGATGAGGGCAATTGTCCAATGGTTAGCACATTCTTTAGTCCTATCCTTCTTGGGCACTGGGATGAGGATTGATCTTTTCTGGCCCCTGCTGAGTCTTCCAGATTTGCTGACATATTGAATGTAACACCATGATGGAATCATCCTTTAGGGTTTTGAATAGTTCTACGGGAATTCTGTCACATCCACTACCTTTATTAAAGCAGTGTTTCCTAAGCCTTACTTGACTTCTTTCTCCAGAATGTCTGGCTCTTGGTGGCTGGCCACACCACTATGGCCTCTGGTTCATTTGGATCTTTTTTGTACAGTTTTTCCACGTATTCTTTCCATCTCTTGATCTCTTTAGCATCTACTAGGTCTCTACCATTTATGTCCTTTATTGTGCCCATCTTTGGGCAAAATGTTCCGTTGATATCTCCAATTTTCCTGAGGACATCTCTAGTCTTTCGCCTTTTGTTGTTTTCTTCTAGTTTTATACAGTGTTCATTGAAACAGGCCTGTCTCTCTGTGCTGTTCTTTGGAAATCTGCATTTACTTGGATATAACTTTCCCTTTTTTCCTTGTTTTTCACTTCTCTATTTGTAAGGCCTCCCACAAATAGCTAATAACAAAGGCAATAGCAAAGGCTACTTTGCCTTCTTGCTTTTCATTTTCTTTGGGATGGTTTTGTTCATTGCCTCCTGTACAATATTACGAACCTCTGTCCATAGTTTTTCAGGCATACTGTTTACAAGTTCTAATCCCTTGAATCTATTCATTACTTCCACTGCATATTCGTAGGGGATGTGATTTAAGTCATACCTGGCTGGCCTTGTGGTTTTCCCTGCTTTCTTTAGTTCTGAATTTTGCTATGGGAAGCTGATGATCTGAGCCATAGTCAGCTTCAGGTCTTGTTTTTGCTGGCTGTATACAGCTTCTCCATCGTTGGCTACAGAGAATGTAATCAATTTGATTTCAGTATTTGTCATTTGATGATGTCCATGTGTAAAGTCATCACTTTCATCGTTGAAAAAGAGTATTTGTGAAGAGCAATGCATTCTCTTGGCAGAATGCATTGGAAAGCAGATATGCACCTGTCTAAATGACTGTCATTGGTATATTAGGAATAATAATATTATAATAACATCTAGGTATTGAGTAACCAGTTCAAGTATTTTGCTAAGTTTTAAAAGTGTCCTTTTTGAAGCATCAAAAAGCTTTATGTAATAGATATTACATAAATATGTGTGTGATCACTCATCTAGGGCCAGACATCCTGGAATGTGAAGTCAAGTGGGCCTTAGAAAGCATCACTACAAACAAAGCTAGTGGAGGTGATGGAATTCCNTTGGTTTCTGAGCTGCCTACTTTCATCTTCACAGCTCGGCTCCTTACCTCTGTGACCTCCAAACCCATGGCTGTCACCTTGTGGGTTTTTCTGGGCCCTTTGGGTGGCTATGGGCCAATCTTTCCCAGCAACCAACCTCCCCTTTTCACCTGTCTCAGTGGACAAAGTTAATTGTTCTTGTTTAGTTGCTAAGTTGTATCCAACTCTTTGCAACCACAAAGACTGTAGCCCGCCAGGCTCCTCTATCCATGGGATTCTCCAGGCAAGAATACTAGAGTGGGTTGCCATGCCCTCCTCCATGGGATCTTCCCGACCCAAGGATCAAACCAGAGTCTCCTGCACTGGCAGGCAGACTGAACCACCTGGGAAGTCNACAAAGACTGTAGCCCGCCAGGCTCCTCTATCCATGGGATTCTCCAGGCAAGAATACTAGAGTGGGTTGCCATGCCCTCCTCCATGGGATCTTCCCGACCCAAGGATCAAACCAGAGTCTCCTGCACTGGCAGGCAGACTGAACCACCTGGGAAGTCCTGGACAAGGTGACACGACTGATAACCTAAAATGGATCTACCTATCTCATGCCTCCTTGATAGAGGGCCGGGGTGTGAATGCAGTAGGGGTAGAGATGATGGAGAAATTGCTTTGGAAGCCAGACCACGTGGGTGTGAAGTTTAGTTCCACCAATTACCTGTATATGACCTTGGAAATTTATCAACATTTCAACTCCCTGAGCTTCAGTTCCTTGGCTATAAAAATGGTGAAGACAATTCTGATCTCACAAGGATGTTGTCAGGATTTAGCAAGATACAGTATGCAAATCCATGATAGATGGTAACGCCTGATAACTCTCGTTTTATCATGAATAGAGTGGCGCACAATAGGACAATTTTGATTTTGAGAGTGAGCTGCGAGTTCAGCAGAATTCTGTCAAGGCCAAAGGACAAATGAAGAGCCAGGGCTGAGAGATGGTCCTCAAATCTAAGTGGGGCAGATACTGAGCAGATTGAGCCATTTGAGGGGACTTGCCTAGCAGTCCAGTGGTTAAGACCTAGCACTTCCCCTGCAATCCTTGGTTAGGGAACTAAGGATCCCCCATGTTGCACAGTGAGGTCAAAAAAAAAGCAGCTTGAGGAAGAGTGGGAAGCAGTTGTCAGATGAGGCTGGAAGGCAGACCGCGGGCTTTATCCCTGACCACAGACATCCTGGCCCCAACTGTGGTGGTCTTTTAGGGACCCTGGGGTAGTCAGACTGGAACACACTTCTGTGATTTAATTCATCTGCTGTATCTCTTCTCTGGCAGGCAGGACAGCAAGTTCTAGGACAAACGAAAATCACTGCCCATTTAAAAAGCTACCCCCAGCAGTCTCGAGGGCAGCTAAGTCACTTCAGTCGTGTCCGACTCTGTGCGACCCCATAGATGGCAGCTCACCAGGCTTCCCCATCCCTGGGATTCTCCAGGCAGGGATTACATTACAAAACAAAACAAAACCCTTTAATGATTCTTGTTTTCTAAATTAATTTATTTTTAATTGAAGGATAATTGCTTTGCAATATTGTGTTGATTTCTGTCATACATCAACATGAATCAGCCATAGGTATACATATGTACCCCCCTACTTGAACCTTCCTCCCACCTTCCCACCCCATCCCGCTGGCCATCATCAAAAAATCCATGAACAATAAATGCTGGAGAGGGTGTGGAGAAAAGGAAACCCTAATTGTTTTTGACTACAGAGGTTTGGGATGGAGTTTCCATTGGGCTCATGATGAAGGTGTGACTTCTGTGTAGTGTTAGGGGTGGGGACAGAAGGCCCTCTGGATTCCTCTTTGGGTACCAGTTCTATCCCGGAAAGCCTCCTCCACCATCTGACTGGCCCGAGTTCTTCCAACCCTGAGATGGTTTCATGCATCACTCAGCTGTCCTCACTTCAGCCTTAAAAGTTGAGTCTATGTCACTTTGATTAAAATGGCAGTTACTCATCAGCTCTTTTTGATTCTAAGGCTGAACTTCCACTTGACTCCTTGGTAGCACTGGCTTCAGCGGGTCCCAAGTTTCATGCTATAAAACTGTGATGGTTTTATTGACCAATTAACATAGGTTAATGATGATTGTTTTTATGAAAGTTGGCAGGTTACCCTCTGGACAGCAGGCTGAACAAAGTCATCTCAGTCTTAAACAGAGATCATAAAATGTTAGAGGTGGAAGGGTCTCAGAAGTCATGTAGTCCAGCCCTCTCATTTGGCACGGGAAAGAACTGAGGTCTGGAGGGGTTAAATCCTGGATTTAAAAGGCTAGCTGGATAGAGTCATGGAAGCATCAGGAAGGGCAGGCTTTTATCTTATATGGTTTGATAAAGAGTCTCTGATCTCTTTCTCATAATCACAGAACTTAGGCCTTTTCAATGCAAAGATGATGCCGTGATCGTAAGGCTGATGCTTTGAGGAACTGAGTATTTTATTTTATTATTATTTTTTGGTTGTTGCTTTTTTTAAAAAATTGAAGTGTAGTTGGTTTACAGTACTGTGTTAGTTTCAGATGTAGAGCAAAGTGATTTGGTTATACATACATGCTGCTGCTGCTGTTTAATCCCTAAGTCATGTCAGCCTCTTTTGCGACCCCATGGACTGTAGCCCACCAGCCTCCTCCGTTCATGGGATTTCTCAGGCAAGAATACTGGAGTGGCTGCCATTTCCTTCTCCAAGGGCTCTTCCCAACCAAGGGATTGAACTCACACCTCCTGCTTGGCAGGCAGATTCTTTACAATTAAGCCACCTGGGATGCCCATAAATATATAGGCATATATGTATATATATTCTTTTTTTCAGATTTTTCTATTATCATTAATTACAATATATTGAGGGCTTCCCTGCTGACTCAGCTGGTTAAGAATCCGCCTGCAGTACAGGAGACCTGCATTCAATCCCTGGGTTGGGAAGATTCCCTGGAGAAGGGAATGGCTACCCACTCCAATATTCTGGCCTGGAGATATCAATGGACTGTATAGTATATACAATATATTGAATATATCAATAGTTTCCTGTGAAAGTTAGTTTGAATTCAAAGTTGTTTTTTTTTTAATCCTCACTTTTAAATTAATAAAGTGATGTTTTATGTTTAAGCTAGTAAAACCTCTAGAACTGGATGTTTTAAAGACTGGGTGACTGCTAAGATTTTGATCAACTTACAATCTAGAACATGACTTTGTACCGAATAAATGATGCTGTACATACAATCATTGATTTATTTGCTTAACTTCTTTGTCCCATAAAGAAACTACTTAAAGACAGGGCTATGTTATCTATCTTTGTTTCCCTTATAGACTTGATATAGTATGTGCTCAAAAAGATATTTGCTGAATAAATGAATAGGTGAAGGTGTTGTGAATATGTGAATATGTGACAAAGAATAACCATGTTCTTGAGTGAGTTTGAGAGCAGAGTAGATTCTCTTTCGATTGGCAACAATTGAGGAAAGACCAGAAGTATGTGGGGTGGAAGAAGAATTAGTTTTGAATTTGAAAAAGGTAAATAAGTGCAGCCTAAGGTTTTTCTGGAAAAAAAAAACAAAAAAGACATTTTTCCAAATTCCACTGAAGCTTCTTGGTTCACAAAGAGAGTCTGTAAAGACTGAAGATGGGACATGGAACCACTTTGAGTAGGAAAATGGGTTTTCCAGATGAGGACAAGGTTGGCTAACTAAGCGTTTGAAGGCCATGGTGCCAGTTCTTAGCATCTCTGACACTAGAATCTTTTGTGTGTAGTCACTCAGTCGTGTCCAACTCTTTGTGACCCCATGGACTGTAGCTGATCAGGCTCCTCTGTCCATGGGATTCTCCAGGCAAGAATACTAGAGTGTGTTGCCATTTCCTCCTCCAGGGGATCTTCCTGATCCAGGGATCGAAACTGCGTCTCCTGCGTTGCAGGCAGATTCTTTATCCCTGAGCCATCAGGGAAACCCTACGAAAAGAAGGAATTATTTCCAAATCCCACTGAAGCTTCTTGGTTCACAAAGAGTCTGTAAAGACTGAAGATGGGATGTGGGACCGCCTTGAGTGGGAAAACAGGTTTTACAGATGAGGACAGGGTTGGCTAACTGAATGCTCCAAGGTCATGCTGCCAGCTCTTGGCATCTACTAGAATCTTTTGCAGACTCTGGTAAAGTCTGCTGTTCCTTCCTGGGCTCCAGTCACCACTGTGGCAATTCCTCCTCTGCGAGGAAAAAATGACCATGGGAATCTGAGGTTCCCCAGTTCTCAGAAACAACAAAAAAAGAAACATGGGAGTACATTTCCATAAACTGCATTTCAGCCAACTCCATCCTAAATACCTCCGGTTCCAGGCTCAGAGCGCCCAGCTTCCAGCCATCCCCTGGCTCTGTCCTTACCTGGAAACCTCACCAACCTCTTGGCCAGAGAACCCTGGTACTCCCCCTCTGCTCAGCAACCTCCCGTTCCCAAAGGGAGTCGAGATGCTGATGGATTTCTTCTGTCTCACTGGATCCTGCTCAAGGTTGTCGATCTGAGACTCTTAATCATCCAGATGAGTTTGCAGCTGTTATTTCTCATCAGAAACACATCTTCAGCGCTATCCATAAAGTGTTGGGTTCCACACAGGGTGCTGGCAAGACAGGGCATCTACCCCCAGGATGACAACAGAAAATTCAATCTGCTTTCTGGGTCCTCTTGTCAGCCCTCGGGAGGGAGAGGAGAGGTGCAGAGAGCTGCCTGACTTTGTTGATAGATTCTTGTTTCCACCTGAGAGCTTGTCTGAAACCTCCTTCCTTCTTTCCCTTCTTTCTTCCTCCTTCTCTCCTCCCCTCTCTCCCTTCTCTCTTCTTTCTTCCTTTTTCTCTTTTCCTTTCCATTTCTTCCCTTCAACACATTTATTGAGCACCTACTAAGTATGAGGTGTTATCTGGGGGGATGTTGTGGAGGAAGAGGATACGAAAGTTAATAGACTGGTCTCTCTTTGGGAAGAATTAGTAGAACTGAACTGCAGAGAGAATGCAAAGCTGTGCATGGATGTAAGTGTGCAAAATGCCTTCACAGAATCCACAAAGTATCCCTGGCAGGTGTACACAGAGTAGGGTGTTTCCCCATATTATGGTGTTTCCTCCTCTAATGCAAGTGGAGGTCAGAGCACCTATCGGGCGGGTGTGGCATTTAGCCACCTCTCCAAGGACAGGCGTGTTGAAGCTGAGTAGAATCAAAGGTGGTTTCTCCCTGGCTTCTCTGCATTTGGAAAAGGCCTTTTTAAACTAGTTGAAGTAGAGTTGATCTATAATGTTGTGTTAGCTTCTGGGGCACAGCAAAGGAATTCAGTTATACATTGTTGTTCAGTTGCTAAGTCGTGTCCGACTATGCGATCTCATGGATTGCAGCACACCTCCTTTACTATCTCCTGGAGTTTGCTCAAATTCATGTCCATTGAGTTGGTGATGCCATCCAATCATCTCATCCTCTGCTGCCCCCTTCTCCTCCTGCCTTGAACTCACTGAAAGGACAGATGTTGAAGCTGAAGTTCCAATACTTTGACCATCTGATGTAGAGAGCCAGCTCATTGGAAAAGACCCTGATGCAGTTATATATGTATATGTATACATATGTATATGTGTGTGTGTGTGTGTGTGTGTATAATTCTTATATATATATATTCTTTTTGAGATTTTTTTCCATTAAGGATTACTACCAGATACTGAATATAGTTCCCTGTGCTATCCTGTAGGACCTTGCTGTTTAGTTTATATATAGTAGTGTGTGTCTGCTAATCCCAAACTCCTAACTTATCCCTCCCAACCCCACTTTCCTTCTGGTAACCATAAGTTTGTTTTATATATCTGTGAGTCTGTTTCTGTTTTGTAAATAAGTTCATTTAAATCTTTAAGATTTTACATACAAGTGATATGATGCAAAATTTGTCTTTGATTTACTTCATTTAGCATGGTAATCTCTAAGTCCATCCACATTGCTGCAAATGGTATTCAGTTCAGTTCAGTTCAGTCACTCAGTTGTGTCCAACTCTTTGCAACCCCATGAACCACAGCACACCAGGCCTCCCTGTCCATCACCAACTCCCAGAGTCCACCCAAACCCATGTCCATTGAGTCAGTGATGCCATCCAATCATCTCATCCTCTGTCATCCCCTTCTCCTCCTGCCCTCAATCTTTCCCAGTCTTTTCAAATGAGTCAGCTGTTCGCATCAGGTGGCCAAAGGATTGGAGTTTCAGCTTCAACATCAGTCCTTCCAATGAACACCCAGGACTGATCTCCTTTAGGATGGACTGCTTGGATCTCCTTGCAGTCCAAGGGACTCTCAAGAGTCTTCTCCAACACCACAGTTCAAAAGCATCANAAATGCATGTGGACTCCTATATTCAGGAAGCCTAGACAAGACATTATTTGCTTTAAAAATAATTTCTTTAAAAATGTGAACCACATCAACAAGAAAGAAAGTTCAATTTTTAAAAAGGAAATGAAAATAATCTCAGTGCAGTTCCGTCACTCAGTCGTGTCTGACTCTCTGCGACCCCACGGACTGCAGCATGCTAAGCCCTGTCCATCACCAACTGCCCGAGCTTGCTCAAACTCACGTCCATTGAGCCTGTGATGCCATCAAACCATCCCATCCTCTGTCATCCCCTTCTCCTCCTGTCTTCAATCTTTCCCAGCATCAGGGTCTTTCCCAAAGAGTCAGTTCTTCGCATCAAGTGGCCAAAGTATTGGAGTTTCAGCTAGAGCATCAGTCCTTCCAATGAATATTCAGGACTGATTTCCAAAACAACATCAACATATAGAATTTCTAGAGAGAAATAGCACCATTTGGAAGGATTTGGGAAGCGGGCTTCCCAGGTGGCACAGTAATAAAGACTCCACCTGCCAATGCAGGAGACGTGGATTCGATCCCTGAGTTGGGAAGATCTCCCAGAGAAGGAAATGGCAAACCACTCCAGTATTCTTGCCTAGAGAATCTCCATGGACAGAAGAGCCAGGTTCATGGGGCCACAGTTCATGGGGTCAAAAAGAGTCAGACAGGACTCAGCAACTAAGGACACCCACTTCCATCCATGCATCAATCTGGGAGGGTTTCCTGGAGGAAGCAGGCTTTCAGGACTGAAAGGACAGGCTTGGGCTGGAAGACTGGGTGCTCATTCACTTCACTGGGAGTCCTGGAGGGCAGAGACCATGCACTTGGTACCGCTTCCTGTGGTGGGAGGCCTGGCACAGCCGTGAGAGAGCCATGAATGAAATGTGCAGGTGACAGGTGAAGGCTGGACAGGACAGTAGAGGAAGTTGAGAGACAGGGTGAATGAAAGGGGCTGAGAAGAGGGGCTGGGATAGAGCTAGACTTTGTGTACACCTTGCTGAGGGTTTTAAGGCAGAGCATGCTGTCAGACGTGAAGCCGGTTCCAAGCTACAAAGGAATTTAACAGCCTACCCGGGCTTTGGGCGAGGGTAATGGGAACGATGGGCCCCGGGAGTCCAGGAGTCTAACAGTGGCTCTGATTATAGCATCCACAAGGGAATCTCACCTCTCCCATCTTGCTCATCACCACATCATTGTGGATGGCTGCCGTGTTCACCTCCTCCTTTTTTGTTGTCAGGTACCCTGGAAACCCAAGGTAGATTTTCTCCTTGGTCATGAGGCCAGATCAGAGCTGAGCCTATGGTTTGCAGCCTGGGAGGAGAGTGATAGCTGAGGGAGGAGAGGGCAAGGATGTAGATGGAGGTCCCAGCACTGGGACAACGAGACAGAGGCCAGAAGCCACCAAGTTTGGCAATCGATTTATTGTTGAGGAGTCAAGATAAAAATAAGGGGAAATAACAATAGTAGCCACTTATTGGGTGCTTAATATATGTTACCTATCACATCCTGCGGCCGCTGCTGCTGCTGCTAAGTGACGTCAGTCGTGTCTGACTCTGTGCAACCCCATAGACAGCAGCCCTCTAAGCTCCTCTGTCCCTGGGATTCTCCAGGCAAGAATACTGGAGAGGGTTGCCATTTCCTTCTCCAATGCATGAAAGTGAAAAGTGAAAGGGAAATTGCTCAGTCGTGCCCAACTCTTAGCGACCCCATGGACTGCAGCCTACCAGGCTCCTCTGTCCACGGGATTTTCCAGGCAAGAGTACTGGAGTGGGGTGCCATTGCCTTCTCCGATCACATCGTAGTGGGTATTATAATTATCCTATTTTACAGATGGGAAAGTTGAGGTTTAGGGAGGTAAAATGATTGCCCAGGGTTAACACTGTTAATAAGTGGTGTGCAGATGCTTGCTCAGTCATGTCCGATTCTTTGCAACCCCATGGACTGTAGCCTGCTAGGCTCTTCCATCCATGGGATTCTCCAGGCAAGAATACTGGAGTGGGTTGCCATTTTCTCCTCCAGGAGATCTTCCCAACCTAGGTATCGAACCTGCATCACCTGCATCTCCTGCATTGGCAGACATATTCTTTACTGCTGAGCCACCTGGGAAGCCCTTAATAAGTGGCAGAGGTGGAATTTTAAAACTTGATTTTTCAAATCCTGTCAAAGCCCTTAGGCACTGCTTTAACCTGCCTTCTTTAAGTCGATTCACTTATGAGTTTTCATCTCTGTTTTTAGACGGTGTCATGTCATGGTTCCTCATGAGGGGCAGACTGAGGGGGCATCGTGGCCCTTAGGGTTCAGACCCTGGGATCAAGGATCCTGTGCACAGAGGGCTGGGCAGGCAGGGCCATCAGGAAGGAGAGCTTGGGATCTGACGTCAGAAGAGGGTGCAGAGGAGGAGGCCCTCTCATTTGTAAAGTGCTTTCCAGCTTTTGCTTTAATTGATTCTCATGACAGCTCTGGGAGTTAGGCATGGAGCTTTTCTTCAATTCCCATTTTCCAGTTGAAGAACCTGAAGCCTGGGGAGGTGAAAACAATTGACCAGGGTCATCCAGCTGGTAAATGGCAGGTGGCAGATCCTGGCTCTCTTGCCTGAGCAGAGCTCCTTGTCGGGGTTCAACATGGGGTCCCCAGAGGATGTGCACTTTGCTGGAGGGTTAAAGAGTATGGGAGCAGAGCAAGCATGGCCAAAGTCCTTAAAGCTGAACTGAGAGAGGTTTTGAAGCACATGACCTTATCCTCAAAGCCCCAGGCTGGGCAGAGGCCCGGGACTCAAGGTCTGTCCAGGGCTAGAAGACAATGCCGGTAGTACAAGATCCAGAAAGGAAGGACTCACCCCAAATGGAGCCCCCTGTCACCAGGGTCTCGAGGGTACAGAAAAGGCAGGGTAGGCTCTGCAGGTTTGGGGCTCTCTGCTATCTCTGACCTTGGGTATTAGGAGGCTCTTGATCAACATAGGCTGTTCAAAGAGTAATGTTGATGGGCAGGTTGCCCAGCCCTGGACCGCAGTGGAAGGAATATGTCCTTTGGAGACAGACAGCTTGGGGGTCAAACCCCAGCCCTGCCCCTTCGTGGATGGGTGATTTTGTGTCTTAGTTGCCCTTTCCATAAAATGCAGTAACAAGTTTCTTTACTGCCATAAAATATGAATGAGCAAATACATATTCATGATATTAGATGAATTTCATTCATTTTATGAGCCCTCTATGTGCCAATGCTGGGCTAGGGGCTGTGGATAGTTCTGTGATCCACACAGACAAGAGCCCAGCCTGACAGCGTGGGCCCCCATGAGTACCACNTAAGGGTGGTGTCATCTGCATATCTGAGGTTATTGATATTTCTCCCGGCAATCTTGATTCCAGCTTGAGATGCTTGAAAACGTAGTCGGTTGGTGAGAGGTGAGGTGCATTTAGTGGATGAGGAAAACTTTGTAACCCAATTCACTCAACTTTTGAAGTGCTGGTTGTGTGGTGTGCAATTGGTTGTTGTCATGGAGAGGAATTGGCCCTTTCTGTTGACCAATACTGGTTCTGCAAACCGGCACTGTTTCAGTTTTCAGTGCATCTCATCTATTTGCTGAGCATACTCTCAGATGTAACGGTTTTTCCAGAATTCAGAAAGCTGTAGTGAATCAGACAGGCAGCAGACCACCAGGCAGTGACCATGACCTTTTTTGGGTGCAAGTTTGGCTTTGGGAAGTGCTTTGGAGCTTCTTCTCAGTCCAACCACTGAGGTGGCTGTTGCCTGTTGTCGTATAAAGTCCACTTTTTATTGTACATCACAGTCTGATTGCGAACTGGTTCACTGCTGTTCCATAGAATAAGAGAAGATGACACTTCAGAATGATGATTTTTTTTTGTTGTTGTTGCAGTCAGCTCTTAAAGCACCCACTTAAAGCAGCCAGCTTTTTCACCTTTCCAATTTGCTTCAAATGCCAAGCAACCGTGGAATGGTCCATGCTGAGTTCTTTGGCAACTTCTCATGTAGTTGTAAGAGGATCAGCTTTGACAATGACTGTCAATTGTCATTGTCAGCTTTTGATGGCTGGCCACTGTGCTCCTCGTCTTCAAGGCTCTCGTCTCCTCTGCAAAACTTCTTGAACCACTGCTGCACTGTGTGTTTGTTAGCAGTTCCTGGGCTAAATGCGTTGTTGATGTTGCAAGTTGTCTCTGCTGCTTTACGACCCATTTTTAACTCCAATAAGAAAATCGCTCGAATTTGCTTTTTGTCTAACATTGTTTCCATAGTCTAAAATATAAAATAAACAGCAAGTAATAAATCATTAGCAAAAAAAAAAAACACATTAAAATGGTGTATAACATAACCACATTTATTAAGAATGTATTCTAATATCAAACGGCAAATTTCAACATTGCAAAATCACAATTACTTTTGCACTGTTAGAATAGGGAAAAGGAGTCCAGAATGGCGGTGGCTAATAGATAAGGAAGAGNGGTGTATAACATAACCACATTTATTAAGAATGTATTCTAATATCAAACGGCAAATTTCAACATTGCAAAATCACAATTACTTTTGCACTGTTAGAATAGGGAAAAGGAGTCCAGAATGGCGGTGGCTAATAGATAAGGAAGAGAAAAGCCCGCAAAAATAGAACAAAGGAAGGTCTGAGGACCAGAGTGAGGACCTCAGGTAAAACAAACAACACTCCTGGCTGGCCCAGTTTACATAGAACCGGCCCAGGGAGAGAAAAACATATAAAAAGTGGAGCCAAAGCTAGCTCTCTCTCCCCCTCTCTCCCGTGTGCTGGGGTGCTCTTCTCTTGGCGTCTTTGGATCGACGTGCCCTCATGCCTCAAAGATGGATTTTCCTGCTCTCTTCTAAATAAAATAGAGCTGTAACACTGATTTGTCTAAGTGCTATAACATGGTCCATTCGAGACCTGAGAGCTATAACATGGTCTGTCCAATACCCAAGAGCTGTGACACGCCGAGGGGGCTTTAGTGTCCATCACTCCAAATCTTTATTGTGACGAGACAAAAACCCAGGAACATACACTCGCCTGACAGCACCAAGCTAACAGATGCTGAGCCCTGAATTTCACATAATGTTCATGTGTCCAGATAAGCTCTTCTTTTTTTTTTTTCTATTTAAAAGTAAAATCTATTCTTATTCATGGATTCCAACAAAGCAGGCAGGTTTGGCCCATGGGTCATAGTTGGTCGACCCTGCTGAGATTCAAGAGCAAACATATCTTCCAGGAAGTTTCTTGAGTGCCTTAAACAGAACGTTCAGATTGAGGATGCCGTTCCTCCTTGGAGTGTACACACTGATCACCATGTCAGCCACACTGGCTTTCATAGACACATAACCGACCTAATAGACACATAACCAACACATAACCAAGCCATGGAAGATGGCTTCCATGTCAAATCCTTCATAGCCCGGATCAATATGTCACCAGTGTGTCCTATTTTGTTGGATTCTCTCTTGTCACATAACAGACACCACATTCCTTTCTACAGTCAATGTCTGAGCTTCGCCCTTTGCCTGAGTGCCTGGCACTCCTCTCTGTGACCGACCAGGTTGTACCCCTCCCGTAAGTGGCAGCCTCTGCTGAGGAACCTCCCCCCAAACTACTCTGGTCTCTGTCTTCCCTGAACTCCAACCACTATATGACATGGGACTTCAACATTCCCACCTGAGAGGTCAGTCTGCCCAGGTTCGGGTTCCGGGTACTCACTCTGTGGCCTTGAGCAAGTCCCAACAGCATCTAAAGGATGCTGATAATAATGCTCACCTCCGTGGTCTTTAAAAAATAGTCACAGCCTAAAAGTTGCATTATGTTTCACTCGATGGGAATTTTTAGGACTTCAGGCCCAGGAGGCAGCATCTTATGTAGCCCTGACTGAACTGCTCTGAGGAGGCGAGCAAGGGGGTCCAAATTATATAGAAGTTTTGCAAAGGAGGACAGGTAGTCTGACTGTCAAAAGCTTACTGTGAATCAAAGAAAACCAGACATCCCAAGTTAAGGAATGTGTTGCTTTTCTATGTATGGGAAGATGTAAGAATCTAGGTCACTGAAATCATTCCTTTGATATGTACCTCAGCTATCTGGGGCCAGTTTCCTGTGTTTCCACAAACTGAGTTCTTCAGGGCTCACCGTCTGGAGTGGCTGCGGTCTGATACCTGCAGCTAGATGGCAGGTATTCTTTCCTTCCTGAGTTCCCTCAGGANTGGGGCGCACGTGGATGAATCTCTGGGCGGAAACCATGTACCATCCGCTCTCGCTCGCTGCCATCCAGTGTTTTCTTCCCCCAGTGAGTCTCTTAATTTTGCTCATTTATCTTAAAGAGCTCCGTAAGCGCCGTGGGCTCTGGTGGGGGGGCCCACACGGGGGCTCCGAACCCGACCCCCACGCCTGCCTCCCAGAGGAGCCATCCAGCGCGGACCAAATCTCATTTTCCTACAAATAGTTTGTCAGAAGCAGCAGGGCGAGTAATAAATCACAGAGAGCGAGCGCAGAGAGGGAAGGGCGGGGCCGAGGGCGGAGGGAGCTGCAGGCGCAGATGCAGGCGAGGGGAGGGGGCACCGGGGAAGAACAAACAGAAAAGCGGCGAGGAGATAATGAGACAAAGAGTAGAAAAGGCGAGAGAAGAGGGACAGAGAAGGGGCGAGGAAGTTGAGAGAAAGCGGGGGAAAGGGAGAAGGAAAAGAGAGAGTAAAGGATGAATCAGGAAGGCGAGGGCCGGGGCGGCGGGGAATGAAGGTAAACACGAGAAGAAAATGCATCCAAAGGGGTCCTGAGATGTCCGGTCAAGAGGCAGACCACCGGAAGGAGGGTGGTGCGCAAAGCCGCGCCGTGTCCTCCTCCACCTCCTGTGTCCTGCACTGTTGGGGAACCTGCGGCCCGACTCATGGGCCGTCTCCGCACCTCTGTCCCTGCTGCCTGCTCCAGGCCGACAGACACTGAATGGAGGTCAAGTGGGGTCCTCCCATTCCACTATCTTAGCCAGCGTAGAGAACAAGTCTCCAGTCACTGCATTTAGTGTGTGTGTGTGTGTGTGTGTGTCTGTGTCTGTGTTAAACACAGAGAGGTGAACCTGAGTCTGGACTACTGTGATGATGCTTTGTGGCCATAAGCAGCCACTCGACTCCCGTGTGCCTCAGTTTCCTAATCTGGAAAAAGGGAACAATAATCCCCATTCCCAGGCTTGGGAGGACCAGAAGGGTAAGCCACCTAGAAAAGCATCTGGCACATAGTGCAGGCTGTTGATTAGGAAAGGGAGCCTCCTTTGAGTGTTTGCAGTCTGTGAACTTGCCTGATGGCCACAGGCAGAAAACCTTCAGACTCTGCAGTGCCGTGCCACCCCCACAGCCTGTGATCCCCAGCCAGCCACTCCGATCCTTCAGCTGTCAACACAAGCACACGCCAATGCTTTCTGCTCTGCCTTCGGTCTCCCCTGGGAAGCTTTGAACACTAGTGAGATCATCGTTGTCAAGCTCTCTGGGTTTCTGGGGCAAGGGCAGTCAGATAAGGAGGACCACAAAGCTGCCTCCCTCCACTCCATCCCCAGTCCCAGGATCTGCTCCTCCTCCCATCNACAATAGCTAGGACATGGAAGCAACCTAGATGTCCATTGGCAGATGAATGGATAAGAAGGCTGTGGAACAGATACACAATGGAATAGTACTCAACTATTATAAAAAATGCATTTGAATCAGTTCTGAGGTGGATGAAACTGGACCCTGTTATATAGAGTGAAGTAGGTCAGAAAGAAAAACACCAATACATATATATGGAATTTAGAAAGATGGTAACGATGACCCTATATGAGAGACAGCAAAAGAGACACAGATGTAAAGAAGAGACTTTTGGACTCTGTGGGAGAAGGTGAGGGTGGGATGATTTGAGAGATAGCATTGAAACATGTATACTACCATATATGAAATAGATCACCAGTCCAGGTTCGATATATAAGACAGGGTGCTCAGGGCCGGTGCACTGGGATGACCCTGAGGGATGGGATGGGGAGGGAGGGATGATGAGGGATGGGGGGTTCAGGATGGGGGACACATGTACACCAATGGCTGATTCATGTCAATGTATGGCAAAAACCACTACAATACTGTAAAGTAGTTAGCCTTCAATTAAAATAAATTAATAATAATAAAAAAAAGAATCTGCCTGCCAATGCAGGAGACAGGTTTGATCCCTGGGTCAGGAAGATCCCCTGGAGAAGGAAATGACAAACCACTTCAGTATTCTTGCCTGGGAAATCCCATGGAGAAAGGAGCCTGATGATCAACAGTCCATGGGGTTGCAAAAGAATCAGACATGACTTAGTGACTAAACAACAACAAATAACCTAGATTGTTAGTTCTCAAACTTTCACAGACAGCAGAATCACTTGGGCAGCTTGGATATAGGGAGTCCCCCAGAAATCCCAATTTGGTAGTTTATGGGTGGGGTCCACATGCATATATTTTTTAAATGAATTTTAATATACATCAAACACTGGATGAGATATTTTTTGAATTGTTCTGAATCTCACATTTTCTCACTATTTTATGGGCCTTTCTAAATCCTAAAAATCTGCCCTATTTGCAGTTAAAAATATTGAATGTGTTTTCATATACATCATATTTACTGGTAAAAGGGCTGACAGCATTTCACCAAGTTCTCATAACCAACACTCCCCTACGCCCACTGCATCCCCCTTTAACAAAGCAAGGTATTTAGGGAAGCCAGGGCAACTTGGGTGCCATTTAATGTTGCTGAACCTTTCTTTCTTAGCTTTAAAGCAAGGATAACCATATCTCATGAGGATATTATGAGAATTATGCAGACTAATGGAGGCCCTATATGGGCCATCCAAATGCCGCTTCTAATCATTTCCTTTTGTGCAAAACTCGCTGGCCCACTGATAAGTCAGAGGAATTAGAATCACCAGTCTCCAAGACATCCACTGTTTTTGGACCAGTCTGAACTACCCATGATTCCAAGCACTGTGATGGCTTAGGGTGGGCTGGGGGCATTGGGATCCAGGGGCTGACTTCCTGCCCCATCTTTTCCTCTCCCAACCAACCCCCTTCAAACAGCATCTGACCAAGCATTGTCTGTACTCAAATGTGCTCAATGCTTGGGAAGCCCGGTGTTTTGTTTTTCTTCTTCTCCCTACTCCACTCTTTGGACTTGTTTGATGTACCTTGACTTGGAGGATACCTTATGTAATCTGAGTGCTCCTTCACTTCACTACCTGCGGGTGCAGTGAGGTCACAGTGATCTGTGGGCCTGGTTCCTGGTACTGGAGAGGTCACTTCTGGGAACTGGAGTCCATCGTGCCCCCCTCCTCCCTCACCCTCCCATGGCTCCTCCCACCCATCTCAGGCAGTGCCTGGGGTGTCACGGTGCTCTCATGAATCTCTTAGCTCTCCTCCTCTGCTGATGCCACCTGCTTCTTGGCTGTGCTCCCATCATCACTCTGCTCAGATAGTCTGTTGAAGGCATCCATCTCCACTTGCTCTGGATGACCACATGCTGAGTATCTGCAAAATGGGAGCAGAAGAGGTTCCTCTCTTGCTCCATGACTTCCTTATAAGGGATCAGAGCAGACTTGCTTGAACCCTAAGACTTTGCAGCTCATTTAACTGTGCATGCATGCTCAGTCACATCCCACTGTTTGTGACCCTATAGACTGTAGTCCACCAGGCTCCTCTGTCCGTGGAATTTTCCAGGCAAGAATACGGTAGTGGGTTGCCATTTCTAGCTCCAGGGGATCTTTTTGACCCAGGGATCAAACCCGCCTCTCCTGCATTGGCAGGTGGGTTCTTTACCACTGAACCACCTGGGAAGGCATAGACACAGTCTTTTTTTCTACAGAAGAGCATCCTGGCCACCAGCAGGGCTGGGCTGACTGAGCACACAGTGATGGCCTCACCCTGTGCAGAGCCATTCCATCTGCTGCTCAGGCCCTGTGTCCAGATGGATTCAGTGGTGATTGGAGTTCCTCACTGCAGTCTGACTTCCATGAAGACCCCATCAATGTCACCTGTGTATGTCCAAATCCCAAGTTTTTTCTCAGGAAGGAGTTAGCCCCACATACATCAGTCAACACAGATAGACTCTGAGCAGTGTGGGTGGTCAGAGAGTGCAGGAAACCCAGAGAGTCATCCTGGACATACAGTTATACCCAGAAAGCATGCTAAGGTGGGCAGAAATCCTCTCACCCATTCTCCAGGTAAAGAGCACTTTTAGGTAGGTTGAGGATTGGAGTTTGGGGGTGGTGTTGAGGAAAATGAGCTGGCCTTGCCTCTGGGGAGAAATTTTTCTTTCTTTTTGTTTATCTGTTATTTGGAAGATAGCACTTCATGGTAAACACTGAAGGGAACAAGAACTTTGAAGTGTTTTCTAGGCAGAGGTGAAGAATAAAACCTGGGAAGTCCAGCAGAAGGAGGAGGTGCATGGGCCAGGACCATCTGTTCCCATGAGTAGGCTTTTGAGATCACCAGTGATTCCCCATCCCGGCCCCTTCCCCAGTCGCCATGTGGATGTCACTCAGTGAAGGGCAGTGGTCCAGAATCAGGAGAGAGGGACAGAGAATGGGGGATGTGAAGGAAGCAGAGAGGGGATATGCTTTCAGATTGGTTTTGAGGGTGAAAGACACTTGGAGAATTAAGAAGGGCTGGAAATTACTGTGCTCATCGTGGAAAGATAGGACACAGACGGTCTGTTTCCCCTAGGAGAAGCCAGCTTAGGGGTCAACCATCCAGCACTTACTTAGGAGCACATCTGTATCAGGGAAAAGGCAGGAGTGATGCTGGGTGATGTCATGAAGGAAACCTGTGGAGGCTTCCTGCACTGAGGGTTCACTTGGCTCAGGAGTGGGGATAGGAAAGGACAGTTTGGAGTTTGGGAGCCTTTACTGAGAAAGAACAGGCGGGACCCAAAGAGGGAGTAAATGCCAAAAACAAAAAGAAAAATGAAGAGCAATGATGGTGCTATCCTAAGGCTAATTGAGCTGCCAGCAATCATAGGGAAGGTGGAAAGGGGCTCTGGTTTGGAAGGAAAGATAATAAGCTCTGCTTTAGACAAGCTTTGTTACAGGGGCTGAAAGGTCAACCAAATAGTGATCTTCCGTGGACAGCAAGAAATATGAGATAGTAGAGGACCAAGGGGTCAAGGTTTGAGATGGAGATTGAACAGCTGTAGGATAATGGAACAGGACAGAGCTGCTTAGATAATTCATTTCGCTGCTTAGTAAGTATTTTTTTGGGTGCCTACTATACGCCAAGCATGGATCTGAGACCTGGGGATACTGCAATGAATCTGGCAGGGAAGGCATCTTGAGTGATTTGTGTGGATGAAGAGAATAAGCGATGTCAGGTCCAGGGGAAAGAGTGACCATCAGACTGGGAGGTCAGTCTGGGATGCAGGAAGCCAGGAGAGGAATGAATAGCATGATGGATCATTTAGGGCCCCAGTTGACCTGCATGTAATGGGAATTCAAATGAAGTGGCCTAAATAAAACAGGGGTTTATCCATGTCTCTCAAAGCAAGGGGTGTGGGTATGATAGCTGAGCACTGGAGCAGGGACTCCACCAAGTCACTAAAGGCCCAGGCACCCCATCCCTCCAAAGCCACACTGGCACCTGCCCACATTGTGTGGTTTGCAGGTCAACCATAGTTCCCTCTGGCTCCCAACCTCAAAATTCTGCTCTCTTCCTTCTCTGGTTTAAGGCTGTGTTTCTCAAAGTGTGTTCTGTGGAGCTCTAAGGAACTGTGGAGGTACTTTAGAGGCAGCAGAGGGGGATGGTCCCCAAATCCACTTGGCTACATAAACATATTTGACACATGCCCCCCAAAAGAGTGTTTCTTGAAGACCAGATTGCCTGAGTAGCTCTTTCCTAGAGTGAGCAGAGGCTCGTCTGCTGAAACTACTATTGCCAGAGGTATGCTCTACCCAGGCCCCTGCTGGGGTGTGTGTGTGTGTGTGTGTGTGTGTGTGTGTGTGTGTGTGTGTACATGTGTATGCATGCACTCTGCTCTCCCCTGACTGACTGGTGTGCATTCACCCGTCCATCTCTCAGTGCCATGTGCCTTTTCTCCCCTCAGTGACCTGAGCCCTTCTTTCCCTAAAGACCTCTGCATGCTGTCACCCCAAAGCATTCCTTACCCATTTCAAATCTGGGTCTTCTTTTAGATTCTTGCCTTAAAACATAGCACCAAAATCCACTTAGGACTTGAAGTTATGAGGTGTTGGAGGTGGATAGGGAGGATCAGAAAGGGGAAGGAAGAAAGGAAGTCCAGAGAAGAGGCAAGGGATGCCAAGACATGCTTGCTTCCAGGGAGGAAGTCTGGCTGGGTGGAACTGCAGTTGTAAGTCCTTGCTGCTATCACTTTGGAGAGAGTTGGAAGGGACCTCACATTTCTTGAAAGAGTAAATTCTGAGGCCATCACTAGTGGTCCAGTGATTAAGACTTCACCCTCCAATGCAGGGGGTATAGGTTTGATCCCTGGTCAAGGAGGTAAAATTCCACATGTCTCATGGCCAGAAAAACCAAAACATAAAACAGAAGCAATATTGTAATAAAGACTCTAAAAATTCAATAAAGACTTTAAAAATGGTCCACGTTAAAAATCTTTAAAAAAAGGAAAGTGAAAATTATATGCCTGACACTGCTCAAGGGGGGGGGCATCACCTCATCTTTGTATTAACTTTATGATCATTTTATGGACAGGGAAACCTGCCTGTCGTTATAGATTTAGCCTACTGTGATAGCAAAAAGAGAGCACAGATAAGAAAACGTTATGAACTTCAAATGTTATCCATATGCATTGGTTGTTGGCACTGGCTAACTTTCTAATTCTTGGGCTTCAAAATCACTGCAGATGGTGACTGCAGCCATGAAATTAAAAGACACTTGCTCCTTGGAAGAAAAGCTATGAAAAACCTAGACGACGTATTAAAAAGCAGAGATATTACTTTGCTGACAAAGGTTCTTATAGTCAAAGCTATGGTTTTTCCAGTAGTCATGTATGGATGTGAGAGTTGGACCATAAAGAAAGCTAAGCACTGAAGAATTGATGCTTTTGAACTGTGGTGTTAGAGAAGACTCTTGAGAGTCCTTTGGTCTGTAAGGAGCTCAAACCAGTCAATCCTAAAAGAAATCAATCCTGAATATTCATTGGAAGGACTGATGCTGAAGCTGAAATTCCAATACTTTGGCCACCTGATGTGAAGAGCTGACTCATCTGAAAAGACCCTGATGCTGGGAAAGATTGAAGGCAAGAAGAGAAGGGAATGGCAAAGGATGAGATGGTTCAATGGCGTCACCAGCTTGATGGACATGAGTTTCAGCAAGCTCCTGGAGTTGTTGATAGACAGGGAAGCCTGGCATTACTGAAGTCCATAGGATTACAAAAAGGTGGACACAACTGATCCACTGAACTGAACTGAACCTTTCTAATTGACCAGCCTACGGAAACTCACTCACCTTCTTTCTGCCTCCAGTCTGATGATTAGCAGAATGAACCATGGAGAGGAGAAAGTGATGCCTGTAGGCCAGGGAATAATAAGATGCAATGGTTGTCATTACAAGTCTCTAAACAAGCCGTGTGGAAAATTAGGCAGACTCGGGTCTAAATCACAGGTGCATGCTATTACTCTGGCTGGTTACTTAATCTCTCCAAGCCTTAGTTTTTTCATCTGTGTAATGGGATCTATAATAGGACCTGCCTTGTGGGGTTGTGGTGAGGAGAAAGTTAATGAATACACATAAAGAACTTTGCAGTGTCATATGGAGAAGCCTCTGTGGCTGTTAGCTTTGGTTATAATTATTTGAAAATGGGGAAACCGAGGCACACTTTCCCCAAATCCAGACCTGGGAGTGGGTGCTTCACAGACTTGGAACTGAGATCCTTGGAGTTCAGACTGACTCATCCCTCTTCCTCCCCTGCTCATCACCCGGCTCCCTGGAGCCCCTGTGTTGTTTACACACGTCGTGGGGGACGTGCCATCACGGGAAGGCGTGTGATTGAGTCTTTATGGCCTGAGGAGGGTTTGGAGTAGAGTTTCTCGTCCCCGGGTCTCATTTCCTAGTCAGACAACATTTATTCTACTCCTCACTTTTCTCAGTGGCCCCCTGCCNACGTGCCATCACGGGAAGGCGTGTGATTGAGTCTTTATGGCCTGAGGAGGGTTTGGAGTAGAGTTTCTCGTCCCCGGGTCTCATTTCCTAGTCAGACAACATTTATTCTACTCCTCACTTTTCTCAGTGGCCCCCTGCCACCCCTGCTGCCCTCTCCCTTTGTGAAGCATCTGTTTGCACGCTTAGCTTTAAGAACAGCTGGGAAATTCTTTCCATGCAGATTTCCAAGATTAGTCATTTATAACTGTCTCAAAAGCCATCCAGAGGGATGAAATTTCTCTTATTTTTTTATAGACCCCATTGAAAAAAATCCATGAAACTGCCTTTGAGGCAGGTAAGCATGAGTGAAGAATTATGAGAAAGAGAGAGGCAAAGAGAAAGGTGTTGTTGTTCAGTCACTAAGTTGTGTCCAACCCTTTGCGACCCCATGGACTGCAGTATGCCAGGCTCTTCTGTCCTCCACTATTTCCCAGAATTTGCTCAAATTCTTGTTGGTCGAGTCAGTGATCCTATCTAACCATCGCATCTTGTGCCGCCCTCTTCTCCTTTTGCCTTCAATCTTTCCCAGTCAGGATCTTTCCCAATGTGTCAGCTTTTCGTAACAGGTGGCCAATGTACTGGGAAGAAAAGTGGAGGTGTGCATAAGTAAGTTTCTTTTTTCTTTAATCCTTTGTTTTGGCTGTATCACATGGCATGTGAGATATTACTTCCCTGACCAGGGATCAAACCCATGCCTGCTGTAGTGGATGCGAGGGTTAGGACCACCAGGGAATTTCTAAGTAAGTAAGTTTTTTTCTGGAACAATCAGCCACTATGGGTTTGAGACAACGCCTTATGGGGCTGGTGACTGGCCCCATTGTGGAGACCCCCCAGGAGCAGTGAGGCAGAGACACTGACCCAAACTTGAGACAGGCTAGGAGAGGACACAATAGGTGTGGAGTAGGGAGTAGGTGGGGTGTGTCTCTCAGGACATGGGTCTCCCAGCAGCTTGGTCATGGTACTTTCCCCAGAACTAAAATGTGGTACTTTTCTCAAGTACCGCTTACCAAAGGATTTGAATGGAACTCTCTTGCCTTGGTGACTTCAAAAGGCTGCAGGAAAATATAAGCCACTCACTCGCATTGTGTGCATATGTGCTCAGCCGCCTCAGTTGTGTCCGACTCTTGGCGACTCCATGGACTGTAGCCTGCCAGGCTCCTCTGTCCATAGGATTTCCCAGGCAAGAGTACTGGAGTGAGTTGCCATTACCTGCTCCAACTTACTCGCGTTAGCCACTACGATTTCAACCTAGAATAGCATACAGGACCAAGGATATCTGATTCTGAGATGAGCAGGAAGCAGAGGGGCTGAGGAAAGAGATGGGTCTGAGTCCAGGGCCAGGTGTGGAGGCACTGGTGACAACATCTTGGAGGAGAAGAGTGCTGGACCATTGGACAGGCAGATTTTGTATGGTCTTCACTTCCTCCTTGTATCAGTCCAAGTTTTTCAAGACAGAAGGGCTGGAAATGGAGGTAGGTTGGATTGTGGAGGAGATGAGAAAGGAAAGAAATTAGGATATTATACAAAGGTTAGTGTGTTGAGTGCGCTTCCCTGGTGGCTCAGTGGTAAAGAGTCTGCCTGCCAATGCAGGAGACCTGAGATCGATCCCTAGGTCTGGAAGATTTCCCTGGGGAAGAAATGGAAACCCATTCCAGCATGGACAGAGGAGCCTGGCAGACTACAGTCCATGGGGTCACAAAAGAGTTGGACATGACTTAGTGACTAAAAAACAACAGTGTGTTAAAGGGAAAAATCTAGAAGACATAATCTGAAGGAATTCATATTTGATGGCAAAAAATCAGTGTTCCAGAAATAGGACAAAGAAAAAAGAAATACTGGTTGTGCCCAGGCCACAGGAACAGACATTCGGACATACAAAATCGGTGCTAAGCAGAGTTNCTCCTCTGTCCATGGGATTCTCCAGGCAAGAATACTGGAGTGGGTTGCCGTTTCCTTCTCCAGTGATAAAGTGAGTGAAGTGATGAAGTAAGTCTCACTGTCAGTCGTGTCGACTCTTTGTAACCCAGGGACTGTAACATGGACTATAATGCAAGGTGGGCATCCCTGGTGACTCAGGTGTAAAGAATCTGCCTGCCAATTCAGGATACCTGGGTTTGATCCCTGTGTTGGGAAGATCTCCTGGAGGAGGGAATGGCAACCCACTCCAAAATTCTTGCCTGGGAAATCCCATGGACAGAGGAGCTTGGTGGGCTACAGTGTATGGGGGTCACAAAAGAACTGGACACGACTTAGCGACTAAACAGCAACACCAAGAAATAATGCAAAGAAGCCATGATCATGTACCAGAATGGATGTTCCTAAGAGAAGGCAGATATCCCCCCCCCTTTTTTTAGACCCATGAAATCACACAAAGTACTTGCTTCTTGGTCACTTATTACCTGTGGGCCATGGATATGTCCCTCATCAGATTCTTATCATAACACCTTCACCACCTGTGGTTTTTCCTCTCTTTTCCTTCCTTCATGTATCCCTTTTTCTATCCTTCCCCTTCCTTCTATTCCACCCCCAGCCTTTCCTACTAATTAAATACTTACTCTATACCTTACACTCCACTGGGTACTAGAGGGATGAGAGATGGGTAAGACATTGTCCTTGCCCTTGAAGGACAAGCACATCATACAATGGGAAGGCAGATGTGTACACAATTAACTATAATAAAATATGGCGAGTGATATAATGGAGTTCTGCCCAAAGTGTCATGGGAGCACAGAGGAGGGGGTGCAGGAGCCGCCTTAGAGGTTATCAGGAAAAGCTTCACTGAGAAGGTGATTTTTGAGTTTCCTTTTGAAGAATAAGGATTTTTTGAATAAGAATTTTCCAGATGAGCAAAGATGGGAAGGGCATCTTCTAGGTAGGGGGACGGGGAACAGTGGGACTCTGTTATGGCGAGAGCAAGGCACGTGGCTGGGTGGTGAGGGTTGAAGAAACGTAGCTGGTGATGAGGGTGTTATGGGCTCTGAGTGTCATAGTTAGGAGAGTCAGTGTGTAATGGGAAGGCATGCACAGGATGTTTCTTTCGAGGACATTTCATTTTTGCTTCAGTTTTAAGCGATTTATTTATTCATGTTTGCGCGGGTCTTCATAGCTGCTTGCGGGCACTCTCTAGTTGTAGAGGGGCTACTTTTCATTGTGGTGCACCAGCTTCTCGTTGCACTGGCTGCTCTCCTTGCAGAGCACAAGCTCTAGGCACACAGGCTTCAGCAGTTGCAGTTTGTGAGCTAAGTTACCCCATGAGGGTGTGTTAGTCACTCAGTCATGTCTGACTCTGCAATCCCATGGACTGTAGGCCACTAGGCTCCTCTGGCCATGGAATTATCCTGGCAAGAATACTGGAGTGGGTGGCCATTTCCTTCTCCAGGGAATCTTCCTGACCCAGGAATCAGATGCAGGTCTCCCACACTGCAGGCAGATTTTTTACCACATGAGCCACCAGGAAAGGCCCTGGTATCTGGGATCTTACCGGATCAAGGATTGAACCTGGGTCCTTCACTTTGGCAGGTGAAGTCTTAACCAGTGAACTGCCAGAGAAGTTCCAAAGACATTTTTTTGGAATGCAAAGGCTAACAGAGTAAGATTCAAGGTGGGCAGTGAAAATGTGTGTGTACTATTGGTTAATCAATTAACTGATCAAATATTTATTAATGGCCAGTGTGCACCAGGATCTGTGTTACTTACTGTGAAAGTGCAAAAAAAAAAAAAAAAAGCATCATGATCGGATCAGAAGGCTATGAGCGATTCACACTTAGAAATATTTGACGGTAAAAAGAGAAAGTACAGTACAAGACTGTGTGGTCGAATAGATGTGGGTCAAAGGTGGGAGAGAGCAGAGCCGACTAAGTGGATCTGAAGGATCAGAAAGAGGCATTCGTTGTTCCAGAAGCCACATGGGCAAAGACTTTGCATTGAGTGCGTGTGGATAGTGAAGAATCTGGCCTGTCTGGACACATGCTGGGGATGCTGGGAAAGATGGGTACAGACGTGAGGTCAGGTAATGGAGGGCACTGAAGTTTGGTAGAAGAGCATAGAAATTCTGGGTAGGGTGGAACTTTTTAAAGCCCTTTTAGAAAAACTCTTCCTGCCTCACCAATCCCACATGTGGGTCTCTTCTATAATAACCCTACCTGTGATCAGCAATCTTTGTTGAAACATACATAGACACAGAAGAACACAATTTCACCTTTGGATGTCTCTGACTGTTGAAAAGTTCTGCTAAAGTCTAGTTCATGACTTCTTGTGTCCATGTATTCTAGAAATGTCCCTCTGTGTCAGTCAACTTTTGATCCTTCTTGGCTATAGAGAAGCTCTTTAGATTTTCAAATTGAGCTCAGATGTTTAGCCTTCCTTCTCTGAGTTTGTAAATTCAATTTCTTCAATCACTTTTCCACAAGCAAGCTGGGATCTCCTCCAAGTTTTGACTAGTGCTACTGCTATTCCCTTGAGGCTGATTCTTCTTTGGGGTGAGGTCTGAGCAGTACTGTGTAGTCTGGACACAATTGAGTAGTTGGGGACCTATGCTCAGTCACTCAGTCATGTCCGACTCTTTGCGACCCTATGGACTATAGCCCGCCAGGCTCCTCTGTCCATGCAATTTTCCAAGCGCGGATACTGGAGTGGGTTGCCATTTCCTCCTCCAGGGGATCTTCCTGACCCAGAGATGGAACCCACATCTGCTGCATTGGCAGGCAGATTCTTTACCACTGTGCCACCCGGGAAGCCCTAGGTGATGATGTAATATTAATGACTTAGTATTAATAGATATGCTGTTTTGTGAAGATGAGTCCAGTCTCAGAGTTCAGGTTTGGTGGCAGGTGAAACCTGGGGGTCCTTAGCAGAAATCTAGGTATCAGGGCTGGATCAGGGTGGTTCTTGGTCCAAGAATGAATAGGAAAGAATTGAAGCTAGGGGACATTTCAAAACTGATACATGAGAGAAAAGACAACAATAACTCTCAGTTTTCTGATCTGAGAACTTGGAAAAATAGCAAATGCATGGGTAGAAACAAGGCTTCTCTAGTGGCTCACACAGTAAGGAACCTGCCTGCACTGCAGGATCAGTTCTTGGGTTGGGAAGATCCCCTGGAGAAGGGAATGGCAACCCACTCCAGTATTCTTGCCTGGAGAATTCCATGGACAGGGGAGCCTGGTGAGCTATAGTCCATGGGGTCACAAAGAGTCTGACACGATTGAGAGACACACACTGGAAGAAATGGGATGGGAGAAGTGTGGTCGACCATAGGGATGAAACCAAACATGACCCAGGAGCTGGGCACCTGTACTGAGGGGTCCAGAACTGGTTGCCAATGTGCCCTGAGAGCTCAGGAGCATGATTAGACTGGAGACAGAGCCTTGTAGTCACAAAACACAGGAACCTGTATAAGAAGTGAAAACACACAAAGAAGGAGCGAACTCCCAAGAAAGATGCCTGTAGAAAGTCCACGGTGTGCAGACAGCAGGAACAAAAGATACCCATGAGGGATTACAGGCAATGAGCTGTCAGAAGGAGAGTGGCGTACAAGATGCCAGAGGAGTAGAGGGCTTCCAAAAAGAAGGAGCGGTCAGTAACATCAAATGCTTGGGAGGACAAAGAAATGAGGCCACCTGTCTTACCCAGGGAGAGAAGGGGGATTGGTCTCAGCAGGATGGTGGGGGATTGGTCTCAGCAGGATGGTGGGGGCCAGAGCAGCCTGGAGGAGATGCAGAATGGGCTATGTGATTACTCCTTCCCCACACCTCCACACTAAGCCCTGCACCTCCCCAGTTCCCTTCAGCTCACCAACGGCTTCACTGTCTACCTTACTACCTGCTCTCCCAATTTCCAGGTGGCCGTGCCAGCCCACCAGTGGTCTCTTAGATGGCATGGCTGGGTCATCTCCCCAGGGCAGGAAGCTGGGTGGCCCCCCTGGTGCGTGCTGCCCCTCGGCAGGCCAGGATTCCTCGGGCTGCCCAGCCCTGCTCTGAGAGCACCATGAGCTGACACAGCGCCCACTGGTGCAGGAGAAGGATGAAGGTGTGCTCTGGCCACGACAGCCTTGAGGGCCCCCAGAGATGCAGCCGAACTGCCCACATCTATTTTCCTTGACATCCAAACACTGTGGTTTTCAGAGGGCAGAGGGCGTGCTCAGAGAAGCTCCACCTCCAGCTCTTCCTGGTCATCCTGCTCCCTCTCAAGGCTCTCCACTTGCCCCCTTCCTATCCACTCATCCCCCACACTCCCATGCAGGTGCCTCCCACTAACGCCCTTCCCCTCTCTCCCCAGCCCTAAGCAGCCATCTTTCCTCTTGTTCATCAGTTTCTTTCCGCCCAGGAGGTCACCCTCGGCTATGCCAGGGGCAACTGTGTCTGGTGACTAAAGGGCTATTTTCAAGCTTCTTCTGGCAGAACCCCCAGAATTCTAGCAACCCGGGAGACAGGTTAGGCCAACCCTGCTTCTCCCAGGATGCACTGGGAGCCTGGGAACCAGGAGGGAGGGAGGAGGCTCAGCTGAGGAGCTCAGGATTTAATTCTATGCATCATTAAGTAGTCCTCTGAAAGTAGTGTCCCCCTATACATCATCCATGCTTAGTAAACAGCACGCTGACATTACATTAGCGGCTGGAAATGAATTTTCTCTTTTATAGGGAAATTGAGAATCCGCCAAGAAGAAAGAAAGAAAGAAGGAAAAAAAAAAAAAACCTCAAAACCAATTATCTAGGCATTTATGAGTTCCACCCTGGTCCCTTTCTCTCTCCTCTCTCACTCAGATGCAAAGAAGCATTTAATATTTAATATATTAAGAAAAGAAAGAAACTTTGATAGATTATGTGGAATCTGGCATTAATTCCCTCTGCCCCTCCTTACTTTCTCACTCTCCCCTCCTGAAAACCCTCGCCTGGTTCTAGCTGACATTTAAATGGATTAAGGTGTTCCGATTTCCTTAATAGTGTTGACATTTTGGAAATATTTCGGCCTTTTTCTCCTCTCCTCGAAATAATAATAATAAATAAATATTGGAATGGCTCTTCCCCCTCCACTCAATGGGCAGGCTCCAGTTCTGTCCTGCTCTCCAGTGTTGATGCAATTTACATTCTTGGTTCTTATTTACAAGATTAGGGATGGAGAGAAGTTAAGTCCTCCTTGGGAGATGAAGGGGTTGAGAGTGGGAGTGAGAGAGTGACTGGTCAGAAAGGAATTTTGCTGATTTTCCCTCTTCCTAGGGCTGGGGGAGACTGTCTGCCTTTCTCCTGGCCCCCCTCTCCCTCCCCCACTGGCTGATGGCTCTTCCTCCGTGTAATCGCACTGTCCTTCTTGTATGTTTAATGTAGTTTGGTTCATTTGTGGATGAACCTGGCTTCATTATGCCAGGCAGATGTCCCTGGTTGTCCTCTCCCATTTGGAGGCATGGCCCTGTAGTCTACTGATTGAACGTGAGGAACAGTAGATGAATTTGACTCTGCCTGTCTGTCCACTCTTCCCCAGAGTCTGCATAGCCTCTCTCTCACTGTGCTATGATGTGTTTCCACATCTTTTCATCAAGATACCTGAGTGTGGATCCATGTTTATTTTGTATCTCAGCTCCTAGCACAAAGCTTGTACTTAGCAGGTACTTAAAAATGCTCATTTAATGGAAGGTAGGCAGGGGACAAAGGAAGAAGGGGAGGAAGGGAAAGAAGAGGAAAGGAAAGAAGGACCACAGGCCATGGGAAATTCTCACTCTTAGACATTTTTGAAGCCCTGATGTTCCACATTATCTCTGAACAAAATTCAATCAGTAAATGTACTGAGTTTCATGATGCCCAGTTCTCTGCTGAGTCCTGCCAGTGAGTTTCCCATGATTTAATGGTTGCTGTTTTGTGCCTTCTAAGTGGATAGAAATATCTGATGATACTTGCAGAGAGCCCAGTGTTTCTTAGAGATGTCTTTCTTTCTTTCTTTTTTACAAATTTTGTTTTGTTTCGTTTCGGTGTGGACCATTTTTAAAGTCTTGATTGAATTTGTTACAGTCTTGCTTCTGTTTTATGTTTTGATTTTTTGGTCCTGAGGTGTGTGGGATCTTAGCTCCCCAACAAGGGATGGAACCTGCACCCCCTGCATTGGAAGGGGAAGTCCTAACCACTGGACCACCTGGGACATCCCTAAAGATGCCTTTTTATGAATATCAAATAGAAGATTAAATTACATAGCCATGGAGACAAACCTTTGTTCAGCCTACTCTCTCTCTCAAAAGTCAGTTTTCTCATACAGAGAATGGAGTAATAATTCCGACCTGAGGGCACTATTGTGACTGTTTCAAGGAAAATGCAGGTTCATGGATTAAGAGAGTATCTGCACATAGTGAGTGGTCAACCAGTCAACACGTTGTAATAGCCCTGTTGTTGCTCTTGTGTGGCATGTCACCCAGTGGCTGAATAACAGCACCTTGCACCAATCAGGCAAACTACTGAGATTTGAGAATATTTCCAAAAGGAAGAGGGAAAGAAATCATCAGATCCAGTTATGAGCTCTGGTCTCTTCCTGGAGTTCTGTTTTACATTTGGATGCAAAGAGTGGTTTAGTGTATAAACAAAGTCAAGCAACTTAAGATTTTTCAAAGAGGAATTTGCAGCAGTGTCTGCTAGAAGAATTTCAACTGAGTTTTTTGGCTACCGCATAAGAATTCTTATAGGATCAATGCAGAGAGGGACCTGAGCAATCACAGAAGTGTGATTAACTCCATGCAAGGCTCACCCTTCTCTGTGCGTGACTTTCCCTCCTCTCCTCACCTCATGTGTTTCTGCACATCTTCCTGGCCTTGTCACCTACCTGTCCTTTCCAGGGAACCCTAAAGTGAGTGTTTCCCAGGGATAAATACCAAAAATAATTTTTTATCTCAAATATCCTATTTTTCAAAGCTAATTTTTAAAAAAAATTTAATTGGGGAATAATTGCTTTACCATGCTGTGTTGGTTTCTTCTGTACAATGTGAATCAGCTATAAGTCAACAGTGAAAGTTCTAGTCACTCAGTCATGTCTGACTCTTTTCAACCCCATGGACTGTAACCTGCCAGGCTCCTCTGTCCATGGAAATCTTCAGGCAAGAATACTGGAGTGGGTAGTCATTCCCTTCTTTGGGGGGTCTTCTTGACCCAGGGACTAAATCCAATTCTCCTGCATTGCTATCAGACTCTTTATCATCTAAGACATCAAGGAAGCCTATATAAGTATGCCACATATACTATATGTATATATATATACTATATCTTATATACAGCTATAAGTATACCATATATGCTCCCCCTTGAGTCTCCACAAAGCTGACTTTAATTCAACCTTCTAAAGGTAGCTTGTCTAAACTTTACGGAGCCTCTTTATCCCCTAGGCTGTGTGTGGCCCGCTAAGCATATTGTGTGCATCAGATTTGCTTGGTTTAGTAGAAGACTTCAGGGCTTGGTGTAAAATGCTTTTTTACATCTTAGCCATTATCAGCTTAGGGTCTACTTTATATTTTTGCCCTTCCATCTGATTTTGAGATTCCTACTCTGCTGATCTATTAACACTTGAGTTTGGAATCATTGACTCACATACACTGCTTTTAATGCATCTCCTGTCTGTTCATTTCAAAAGAAGTATATGTCCGACACATGTGACCTGTTAAGTACCATGATAGATGCAGGATTAGCAGTGAGTAGAACACATTTCCCTTCATCAAGCCTACATCCTAGAAGGGTCCAGAAGGGCATCACACTTGCAAACCAGTAAAAGTGTGTTCATAATCAAAGTACATTAGGAAGACTGAGCTGGGTTCAGGGCAAACGTGAGTGAGTTGAGAAAGAAGAGGCAATTCTCCAAGCTGACTAGTGAGAATAGGGTGGTGGCAGTAGTGTTGTGCCGAATTAACAGTTAGTCTTCTTTTCATTTAATAAAGAGGGATTAAATTAGGTTTATGCTAAATTAGATGATTCTAATTTTATCTGACTGAGTGCATTCAGGAGATAGGAGAAAGGAAGTTCTGGCTGCAGTTCTCAAGTCTTATTTAGCTTCCTGCTTCCTTCTCCCACTTGCCCTAGAGTTTCTATTAAATATTTTCATGTTATTTTGGCTCTTGAGCTGTCCACTTCATTCAGTCAACTGTCTGTCCATCCACCCATTCGTACAGTTGGCCCTCCCACCATTCATTCCCTTATCAAGTTATCATTATGCCTGTGTAATGATCTGTGTGCCAGGTGCTGGCCATATAGACTTCAGTAAGAGGAGTTTAGTGTTGTTATTGGGTTAAGGTGCGTCCAGAGCACTAGATGCTGTTCATTCTGAATTATAAATATTAATTTTCCTTGTCTGGGTCCTCTACCAAACTCATACTCACAATATAGTCCATATAGAATAGATGAAGCAGAAATACTTGCATAATTAAACACCAATATGAACACCACACAGCTTGAGAGATAGAATATCATCTGTGGAACCAATGGAGACCCCAGACCCCTTTTTCCCAGCAAAGGTGACCAGTGTCCTGAATCCTGGGTTCATTATTCCTTTTACTTTTTATGTCATTGGCCCCAACTCTATGTATTCCAAACAATAGATTGCTTAATATTTCCTATTTTAAAAATTTGAAAGTGAAAGTGCAGTCACTATCTAAGTAGTATTATGTGACATGGGGCTTCACAGGTGGCACAGTGGTGAAGAATCCACCTGCCAATGCAGGAGATACAAGGAACCCAGGGCTGATCCCTACATGGGGAAGATCCCCTGGAAGAGTAAGTGGCAACCCACTCCAGGATTCTTGCCTGAAAAGTTCCATGGGCAGAGGAGCCTCGTGGGGCTCTAGTCCATGGGGTTGCAAAGAGTCGGACATGACTGAGCAAGCAAGCAACAATAATGTAATATGCATATTCCTTTTGTTGTTATTGTGTATTTGTTTGTGTTTTTCTATTTGGCCACACTGTGAGGCATATGGAATCTTAGTTCCCAGACCAGGGATCGAATCCTTGCTCTCTGCATTGGAAGTGTGGAGTCTTAACTACTGGACTGTGAGGAAAGTCCCAATAGGTATATTATTATGCAGCGGAGTTTGTCCTCATCTTTTTTTTTTTTTCAACATTTGTTTTATTTATTTCACTTTACTCCTTTGTGTGTACATACCACTTTTTTTTTTTTTTACTTTATTTTACTCCACAACGCTCCATTGGCTCCGCCATACATCGACTTGAATCCACCATAGGTGCACACGAGCTCCCAATCCTGAATCTCCCTCCCACCTCCTACCCCACAACGTCTCTCCGGATCATCCCCGTGCACCAGCCCCAAGCATCCCGCATCCCGCATCAAACACAGACCGGCGCCTCGCCTCCCACATGATAGTATACATGCCTCAATGCCATTCTCCCAAACCATCCCACCCTCTCCCTCTCCCTCAGAGGCCAAAAGTCCGCTCTATACGTCTGTGTCTCTATTGCTGTCTCACACACAGGGTCATCATCACCATCTCTCCAAACTCCATATACATGTGTCAGTATACTGCATTGGTGTTTCTCCCCCTGGCCTACACCGCTCTGCATAATAGGCTCCAGTTTCATCCATCCCACCAGAACCGATTCTGTCCTCATCTTGTTCAGTGAATGTTTGTGAGATTTCTGTGTGTTGATGTTGGCATCTGTACTTTCTTTTCATGACTGTATGCTGTTCCAGTGTGGGGCTATGTCAAAAGCCATTCATCCATTTTCCTGTTAATGAGCATTTGTTTTGTTGATTTGTTGCCAGCATGTTTTTCTATCACAGTAAGGCTGCTGTGGACATTCTTTTCACTGTTACTTGCAGCAAAAGCCAAGTGTGTGTGTGATATTTATCCAAGAGTATAACTTTAGGGTCACGGGGAATACATATCTTCAAATGTAATGGACAACACTTAATAGTGTTCCAATGTGGCTTTTTCAGTATACACTTGACAACAATGAGAGTTTGCTTGCTTCACTTTTTTCACCAACACTTGGTATTATCAGACTTTTAAATTTTGGAGTGAATAATGGCTTCTTCTTGTTGTTTGACTTTTAATTTTCCTGATTACCAGTGAGGTTGAGTGAAATTTTGTATGTTTATCAGCAACTTATGTTTCCTCTTCTGAAAAATGACTATTTGTTATTTATTTTGACCTTTCTTTGTCAAATTGTTTGTCTTTCTCTCACTGATCCGCAAACTCTGTTCTGAAAATCTCTAGTTGATTATGTGTTGCAAATATTTTCTCCCAGTTAGAGGAATGTCTTTTCATTTTCTTTTCATTTTCTTTACATGCTCATTTTCTTTGCATGAACCCACGTTCTTAATTTCAGTGTAGTCAAAGTTAACAATCTTCTCTTTATGAGCTTTATTTTTTACATTGTCTTTTCAGATAAAAGTATTTCCCATCCTGAGGTCATAAAGATATTCCCCCACAATTTCTTCTAAAGTTTTAAATCTTACTCTCCACAGTTATTAAGCCATCTTAAATTGATTTTGTATCTGCTGGGAAGTAGAATTCCATTTTTTTTTTTAATGGCTTACCAGTAGGCCCAGCAAGATTCGTCACATTCTCTCCTTGTTGATCTGTAACATCAGTTGTATTCTGTGTTAAGTGGTATCCATCCACCTGCAGATTTGTCTCTGGGTTCTGTAGTCCATTTCACCAAATACTTTGTCTATCTCAGCATTTCTGATGAGCTAGAAAATTCAGTGAAGCTCTTGAGTCAATATATTATGAGAAGGAACTCCAAATAATTCAGTTCACTAAGACCTTTCTTTACAAGAGTGGTCCAGTGAGAAGAATATGGGACTTGAAGAAAAGGGTTAAAAATCCCAGCTTTGATAATTATTTGTATGACTTTGGGTACAGACTTAATTTTTTCTTAATAATTCTCATCTATTAAATGAGAATACTTACTTTAACCCTAGAAGCTTCATTGAGGATTGGATTAAATTGTATTTTTAATATATGTCAAAGTGTCTGGAACCAGAATGGCATCAGAGGATGTGTTTTGTAGCACTCCCAAACTAAGGCCACATGAATGTTTTCTAATAGCTTCTGTCCCAAGTGAGTCAAAGTTTGGAAGTACCCCTCACGAAAATAAGTTGTAGGCTGACTTAAAGACATACTTACCATTTATTGGCAATATAATAACAATAATGTGGGCTTCCCTAGTGACTCAGTGGTAATGAATCCACCTGCCAGTGCAGGAGACGTGGGTTGGATCCCTTGGTTGGGAAGATCTCCTAGAGAAGGGAATGACAAACCACTCCAGTATCTTTGCCTAGAGAATTCCATGCACAGAGGAGCCTGGCAGGCTGTACTCCATGAGGCAGCAAACAGTTGGACACCACTGAGCACCCGAGCACATACAATGATGACTCACAGTCTAGCAGTAGAGGTAGATGCACATACGGATGATTCAAATACAAAGCAGATCACCAAGGAACCAAATATGGTGGGGAAGGGGAAGATCACTCTGGCTGAGGGGATCAGGAAGAATCGCCCAGAGGAGGCAGAGGCACTGTGAGTTAAGAACCACGGATGAGAGAAGGCAGGACTTGTTTGAGAACTGGCAAATACCCCCATCACATATCACCTCACTTGGATGCCTTTGCTATGAAGCCAGTCTGAAGTAAAGCAATAGTGCCATAGCACCTGGGCCCAAGAGCCAAATATTTAATTCAAGGGGCAGGTGGTAGAAGCATACAGGAAAAGCCTGAGAGAACACTGGACAACGTGCCTACTGACTAGGAAGCCAGCCAGAGTGAGGAGCAGGTCCAGGGCAGGCAATTGGCCTTGACCTGGGCAGAGGGAGCGCAAGTACACAGGCGTCCCTTCATGTTCATTGTCTGGGGCAGAGCCATGTGGACAGCGGGCTCCCCATGAGTGAGTGAACGAATGAATACACGAACGTATAGCACCTTGCAGGCTCTCCTGTATGCTAGAGTATACTTTTACATGTAATCTGGATCAACGCACAGACATTAGAACAACCTGTGGTTCTCACTTGCTGCTTTCTGGTGAAGTGCTCGGCAATCCTCACACATTGTTGAATGTCTAAGAAAATAATTTCTTCACGTTCCAATGCTGTAAAATATTGTTTGGATTAAAAGGGCAGGAACACATTGATGGATCTGAAATTTTTTTTCTTTTGGCTTGGAGATGACAGGGCAATCCATCAGACAACTTCCTTGGCTCCCTGTGACATTTCAAGCTCAAATGTTATAGCTTTCTTATTTTTTCTTTTCTCTTTTTTTTTTTTTCACCCCCTGGCTCTCTATTGAACTGTGCCTCTAGGAAATGCATCCTGTAGCCTTGGCTTCTTTGACACTTGTCATATGGCAGGCACTCAGTTGAGGCTTGTCAACTGATGGCTGGCAATACTCGGGCTAGCTTAGCAGGTTGTCCTAAAGTGGAGGTGACTCCTTCATCCTACCTGTGATGCTGTTGTCCCCATCTGTGCCCTGAGCATGCAGCAAGCAATTCTTAGAAAATAGAGCAGGCCCTGGACAATAATTAAGGATGTAAATGCCTACATAATGTGATATCAGAAGCTGGATTTTGTTCAAAGAGAAAACACTAGAAGTGCTTGGCTTCTTTACCTGTTTCTGCCTCTAGGCATAATGTGATCTTGGAAAGGCTACTCAACCGCTCCAAGTCTCAGCTTCTTCTTTTTTTGAAAACATTTTAATGTATATTAGAGTATAGACCATTAGGGCTTCCCCTGGTGGCTCAGGTAAAGAGTCTGCCTGCAATACAGGAGCCATAGGAGACGGGTTCAATCCCTAGGTTGGGAAGATCCTTTGGAGGAGGGCATGGCAACCCACTCCAGAATTCTTGCCTGGAGAATCCCATGGACAAAGGAGCCTGTTGGGCTGCAGTCCATAGGTCACAAAGAGTAGGACACAGCTAAAGCAACTTATCACACACAGCCCCTTAACAATGTTGTAGTAGTTTCAGGTGGACAGTGAAGGGACTCAGCTATACATACACATGTATCCATCCTCCCCCAAATTCCTCTCCCATCCAGACTGCCAGATCAGTAAGGAGGTGACTGATGTGGGCCATGAGGAAGAGAGTTGAGGTCTCCAGTTTTGGTGAACTGCCTCTCACTTTGTTGATAAATTTCACAAAACGTGTTTGTTTCTGGCTTCTCTCTTTGATTCTGTCAATCCTGAAGGAGACAGAACTGGTGTTGCTTCTTCCATGTTGTGGATTGAATAACCGAGGCTTAGAAAGTCCTAACTAAGGCATTTGCTGAAGTAGGGAACATGGGAGGAAGAGAGATTGGATGGTTAAAATGTGGAGTTTGGCTTTAAATGTCTTGAACTTGAGGTGTCTGCTGCATAGTAAGTGAGGTTAATATACAACCTTGAATAGAGCTTCCAGGTGATTAACCGGGCATAGAACAAGATCTAATATGCTGATTATTCTGCTCTATCTGCAAATTTCTCCACTCCTTCCAGCTGTTGTACCATTTTCTGTCTTCTTGTTCTCAGATGTCCTGGGTTGATTACCTCAGCCCCATCCACCTTACCTTCATGGATCCCATTGGTCTGGTGACACACAGCCTCAAGGGCCCTGTAGGCTGACTGGGAGATGCTTTCCAGTGGGGAGGGTTCTGATTCAGGTTTCCATGAAACCCTTGAAAAGAGAGGCAGGGAGAAGCCTTCACCATCCTTTCACAAAAGGAGAGTTTTCAAAACCTAGCCCATCCATCCAAATGGACCACCATATTCTATTACCATAAGGTCTTGGGGCCTAGGGCTGCCTTCGCTGAGATGTTAAATAGTTGCAAGATGCAGGGAAAGACTGAAGACAAGAGGAGAAGGGGTCGGCAGAGGATGAGATGGTTAGGTAGCATCACCAGCTCAATAGACATGGTTTTGACCTAACTCTGGGAGATAGTGAAGGACAGAGGACCCTGACCTGCTGCAGTTCACGGGGTTGGAAAGAGTCTGACACGACTTAGTGACTGAACAACAACAAAGGCATCTGGGAAACAAATCCCACAGACCTGCTGTGAGCTGCTGCTCATCCCGGAAGCCCCCTAAACTATCCCCACCTTGCCAAGCCCAGCTAAGACCAGGGACCTCAGCAAACTGCTCCTGGCTTCAGAACCCTTCAGAGGTTCCCCAAGAGTAGGGGTCCCTGGAGCTTGGCTCCCACCTGTCCCACAGACCCTCTGAGCAGCTGTGTCTCCAACCTTATCTTCCCTCTGCCTCCACGGAAACCTGAGAAAGACGGAAAGGGGGAAGCGGCCGGGTTTCCCAAGACAAATAACCCCAACAGAGCTTTCTCAGCAGTGACCCTTAGCCTGTTGTGTCAGCCTCGGGCTGAAGGAGGAAGGAAATAGACCTGCTATTGAGTATTTTTCTTCCCCTGTCAAGAAGATCAGAGGAGCTAAGGCGAGGCAAGAAAAGGAGTCAAAAGCAGCTCGTTACCTCCTTCTGCAGGATTCGAGTTGCTCTTCCCCTCCCCTCCTGAACTCTAAGTAAACAAACTCCCTGGGCTGAGGAAGGCCCCAGGCCCCACTCCAACCAGGCCATAAATAAGAGCCCTTCAGCCTTTCACTCTCGGGGAGGAGAGAGGGCACTTCTTGGTGGAACATTCGATAGTGGGGGAGGGCAGAGGGAAGAACGCTCGTGTTAATTGAATCCCAATTTCCTTCTCCCAGGCCCACTCTTATCTTTTTAATTATACAAGGCCTTTCATCTTCCTGAGGACTTGTCTCTGTCATTAATGCGTGATCCTGATTAGAGATAGGGGTCTGTTCAGGGGTAATGGGAAACTCTTGTGCTTTTCTGAAACACTGAGAGTTACTTGGGGCTGATCCAGGTGAGGCGGGAGATGCTCTGGGCTGCTCTCAGCCCTCAGGTAATCTGGCTCTGGCTGTCTGGGTCTGAGATGGTCGACCCTGAGATTAGGGACAAGGGCCTCTTGAGGCCACTCTCTGCTGTAGTGACCCAGCAGGTGAGGGACACAGGAGCCACTTGCCAGGTGAGCAGTTCCCAGGAAACTCAGTCCAATCATACTCACCAGACGCAGGGCACGAGGTCCAAGAGCACGGAGAGTGGGGGTGTTCTGTATTCCCTAAGGGGTTTCCCTGGTGGCTCAGATGAGAAAGAATCTGCCTGCAAGGCAGGAGACCTGGGTTTGATTTCTAGATTGGGAAGATCCCGTGAAGAAGGCAATGGCTGCTCACTCCAGTATTCTTGCCTGGAGAATTCTATGGACAGAGGAGCCTGGCAGGCTACAGCCTATGGGGTTGCAAAGAGAGTATTTGCTAAAGGTTGAGGTATCTACTGAGTGAGAGAGACTGAAAATGGGTTCTCACGGACTTCCTTCACTCCTCAGAGATGCATTATCTCCAGGTGACAATGGCTCGGGACCCGCCAGCGTTACATTTCTTTTCCAGCCCTGCCCTCCCAGTCGCTCTGTCAGTTGGCTAATGAGTTGTAAACCAATACTTAGGGGTGCAAAGGACACGTCCTATTTGAAGGGATTTGGCTCGTATTCCGTGTTCAATCACAGTTGGCTAAAGAACACTTTACACTCTGGTTCTGAGAGCTGATCAGCTTAAAATACGGATTACCTGGTATTTATGAAGCTCCTTATTTATGGCTTAAGTTCTCCTGGAATTTACTCTTCTGGGCCTCATGGTGGCCTTCAGGGTTCCTTCACCGAGGCAGCTTGATATGTTACAAGTGCCATACTGGTCCCTGAGTATGCAGAAACATGGGTGAGGCTGCATGCCCAACAGGAGCCTAATGTTCAGCTCAGAAACATGTTGTTAGCTTAAAAATTATTGTATATATATNGCAAATAGGCCATTTTAGTCAGCATCAAATTCAAGTCAACTCGTGTGCAAGCCAGGGTAACTTCCCTATATCTAAATATGTGAACATTTCTTTTATCAGCTCCAAAGATGACAGGGAGATGGGCGCTTCCACTTTGCCCGTGGGAGCTCTTTCAGTTGAGCAGTTTTTCCTGTCCCGTCACTGTGTGCACAAGTGTGTGCGTGTGCGCTCACACTTCCCGTCATCTCTGGCACCATCATGGGCTCCCCTCGCACTTCTGTGTTTCCTGCTCCCCCCCGCCCGGAATCGTCCACTTCCCCAGGAGCCCTGGCCCCTTCTCCTCACAATGTTCAGTCCCTTCTTCCCTGCCCAGTGAGGGAAGTGGTGCATCCGTGACCTTAGGGTCAGAGAGACTGAGGCCAANCCTCGCACTTCTGTGTTTCCTGCTCCCCCCCGCCCGGAATCGTCCACTTCCCCAGGAGCCCTGGCCCCTTCTCCTCACAATGTTCAGTCCCTTCTTCCCTGCCCAGTGAGGGAAGTGGTGCATCCGTGACCTTAGGGTCAGAGAGACTGAGGCCAAGCCCACTCCCTCCCTTGTGAGCTGTGGGCTTAACCTGCTGCTTTCTGGGGTGGCCAGCAGCCTGGCTGCCGGACTGAGAGCTGGGCAGTAGGGGCACCGCTGGGGGCAGTCCAGCTGCAGGAGAAACCTAGTACCAGAACCTTTGCTGTCTCGTAGGCCTTATGCTCCTTGCTCCTCCTCCTGGAGCCCTGTACTTTCTGCTGTGATGGAACGAGTCACGGCCTTTCTCCTTTCTTCTGAGGGTGGCACTCGGCACTCGGGGTGCCAGGTGCAGCACAGGAAGCCTTGTCACTCTCTCTTGTGGAAGCGTCATGGGAACAACATGGATACATCCTTGTCTCCAGTCCCTGCTTCCCAGGAGCATCCTGGCATGTCCACCTTGCAAGCCCACATCAAATCTCCATTAAGGGCTCCTGAAGGTGCTGGAAACCAGGTCAGCAATCAGGTTCTAGCTGCACTCCGAGAGATGCTGGTTAATTGCAGGGGCTAATGTGAGGCTCCTGGCTTTAATCTCTGTTTCATCAGAGATGATCTGCAGATGATCTGCAGATGATCACTCAGGCCGGTGCCACAGGGAGGGAGAGAGGTCATCAGCTATCCTGGGGCAGGAGAGTTTGGGACCCTCAGGATGATGTCTGAATGGCTGGGCTCAGGGTAGGGGCACGGCATCTACACAGAACATAGGAATCTCACAAGTTATGCATCTGACATCAAACAAAATGACCCTCCCTGGCCATAAGTGGCTCAGAGTGGGTCCTGAGCTCAGTCCTCTGCACTCCTGTTCAGCAGGCCCCTCACCCTGCTTTCCATCTGCTCCTCTTCCCTCTCCACCCCTGGCCTTGCCTCCCCCTTCTCATGCTTCCATCCCTCTCCCTCCTTTGTGTTTACTGGGCCCTGGAGCAGTCAGTCAAGCCACCCAGGGGACCTACTAGTTCATGGTTCCTGGGAGAAGCCCAGAGTCCTGGACAGCACAGTGGAATTCCTTCAGGAGCACCTCAAAGCAGACAGGGAACATTTTGGAATTATCAGCTTGGGCACCATTAGAGGCTGCTGGGAAAACACACAGAGCCCACTGTGCTTGAGGGAGGGCCAGGGCAGTTCTGACCAGCAGTCCTGGGGTGTTCTGTTCTGCTTCCTGAAGTGATGGAGATGGAAGAGGTGCCAGGTATCNAATCCCACGGACAGAAGAACCTGGTGGGCTACAGTCCATGGGGTCACAGAGAGTCAGACACGACTGAGCGCCTGACACTACTGGGTATGGAGGATTTTCAGCTGCCAGGCAATCTGGCCAAAACCCTTCAAAGCCACTTCCGGTGTGATGGCAGTCTCCTCCTTAAGCTCCCACTGGGAAGGCTGGCCTGCCCCGCCCACGGTGGTGAGGAACTAGCCTGGTTTGGAAATGCCACCACAGGCTCTATCCGAGCTGTCAGTCTGCACTTTCTGTGTGATCCTGCGCGCCCCTCCAGTCGGGCAGGTACACACCCAGCTGAGGTCGGCGGTGAGCAGCGCGCGGGCGGGGCGCCAGGCACTGGAAAGGTGCTCAGGGAAGGAGGTGGCGAAAATGCGCTCGACTGGGGCGGGGGCGGCGATCTGCACTCCCGGGCGGCCCCTGTCCGGCTGGGCGACCTTGGGGGGGACAACTCCGTCTCTGGACGAAGGTGTGGAGCACACGTCCACTGCCCGTGTGTCTTCCTGCCTTTGTTCCTGCCGGCCTTTGCCAAGTAGGCCTAAGCTGGCTTCTCTGGAGTGAGTGGGTGTTTGGAGTTTCCGTGTAGACTGCCGGGCCCAGAAGGATCCCCGAGGTCAAGGGCCCGCAGGGGAGTCTTCGCGCGGAGCGCGGGTGGGGACCCGGGCGCCACCTCGGGGAGCAGGGGCCGAGGGCTGGGTGACAGAGGGGATGTCGCTGAGCCCCCAAGGGAGGACTGGGCAGCCTGGAAGAAGGGACCCGCCCCGAGGCCCCCACGGCGCCTCCCGGGGCGTAGAGGCTCCCACTGGTGCCGGATTCTGGAGATGGGCGCTCAGAGCGAGAACGGGGCCGGGGAGGGAGCAGTCTTGGGTGACACGTCCGGGTACACGGGGGTGCCAAAGTTGGAGGGCTCCGGGTGAAGAAGGGAAGGTGGGTGGCCCGGCTGGGATCTCTGAGATTCAGAGGTCTCACTACCCAGGCTCCGTGCCAGAGGAGCGCGCGCCGTGCCCGCTGCGCCCCTTCCCGTGCCATCCTCTTTCCTTCTCGCAGCTGATAGGGGAATGCTGTCCCTGCTCCTCTGCGTCGCGTCCGTCGCTCTTCCGCGCTTTATCAGAGCAGGTACGTCCGGTTAGTTCGGGTCTCAGCGCCTGTCCTCCCTCCCGATCTCCCGCCGCTCTGTGCGAGCCCCGTCTCGAGCCCTGCTCGAACCCTGGCGCATCGCGTGCGGTGTGTGGTGCCTCTTGCCCCAGGGGTCCAGGCAGAATCCCGCGGGATGGGGAAACTGCAGGTTTCAGCTCCCAGGGTCTGATACCCTGCGCGGAATGTCACCTTTGAGCTTTGAAGTGACTTGAAGAGGGGAGGAGTTGGGCAAAGTTGCAAGTCAAGACTCGAGTTAAAACGCACAAAGAGATTATGATGCCTCTGTTTTATATGTCAAAGGGACGTTTTACACCAAGGTAAAAAGCAAAGAAACTAGCAATGGAACAAATTATTTCTAAGAAAAACTAAGCAATGTGTTAGAAACGAACTTTAATGTGAGGGAATTGTTTAACAGTCTTTTGTGGAACAAAATACTTACAGGTTTTATTTGGACAGATTGAATTAACTGGAAGGCAGTGCTGAAGAAAAACAGGTCAAATGGGGCTCAGAATAGGAATGTTTTCTCTGAAGGAGGAGGATGAAGGAGTTAGGGTCTTAGAATAGAAGAAAGTGTGAAGACAGTGAAAGTTGCTCAGTTGTGTCCTACTCTTTGCGACCCCATGAACTATACAGTCCATGGACTTCTCCAGGCCAGAATACTGGAGTGGGAAGCCTTTCCCTTCTCCAGAGGATCCTCCCAACCCAGGGATTGAATCCAGGTCTCCCGCATTGCAGGTGGATTCTTCACCAGCTGAGCCACAAGGGAATAGTAGGGAAAGAGAAAATCATTCCAAATGGGAAAGATGATTTGGGAGTGGGGGGAGGACTGGACTCAGTAAATTCCCTGTTAGGGACAGATAAAAGGAGTTTGGGTTATACTTCCACATCAGCAGACTGTTTTTAGGAAACTCTCATGCTGAGAAAATTTATAAATAAAATTTCAAATCAACAAGAAAATTGAGGTGTTTGTTTAAACAAATAAAAACCCACACCAGCACTCTTCAGTGGTGATTATTTTTTCCCTTTCCTTCCCTAGATGCTTGCGAGGACTTGACTCTGCAAGAGATGGCATCAGTAGACCAGCCTACAGCTTTTAATTGCATCTACTCTCTGCCAACTTCGGGGAAAGTAGATGCAACATGGTATAAATATCCTAGCAAAATCCCAATATCCAAAAACACACAGTCTAGAATTTACCAGAACCATAATTGGATTTTGTTTCTCCCCGTGAAGGGGGAGGACTCTGGGATCTACCAGTGTTATACAAAGTAAGTTCCTCATTCAAGATAGAGCTCTCTCTTGCTCATATATGTGTGTGTATATATGCTGTTGTTGCTGTGTAGTTGCTACGTTGTGTACGACTCTTGCAATTTCCTGAGCTGTATGTAGCCCACAAGACTCCTCTGTCCATGGGATTTCCTAGGCAAGAATACTGCAGTGGGTAGCCATCTCCTTCTCCAGGAGATCTTCCTGACCCAGGGATTGAACCCAAGTGTCCTGCATTGGCAGACATATTCCTTACCACTGAGCCATCGGGGAAACCCTGTGTATATATGTGTATATACCTATGGGTATAATTCTTTTAAAAAATTCTTGATAAACTCTTAATCAACATAGAAAACTCAATGAGAACAATATAGTTTTTGTGATTGTTATGAGATGGTTTCAATGAACAGGCTTTTAAACAGAAGAGATTTGTAAATCAGCTGCTGAAACAGGAAATGCATCTTTTCTCATTGAAATGCTGCCCAAGATCAGCCCAGCTTCAGTTCAGTTCAGTTCAGTCGCTCAGTCGTGTCCGACTGTTTGTGACCCCATGAACTGCAGCATGCCAGGCCTCCCTGTTCATCACCATCTCTCGGAGTTCACTCAGACNCTTCAGTCATGTCTGACTCTTTGCGACCCTATGGACCGAAGTCCACCAGGCTCCTCTGTCCATGGGATCTCTCAGGCAGGAATACTGGAGTGGGTTGCCATTTCCTCCTCCAGGGGCTCTTCCTGAGCCAGGGATCAAACCCTCATCTCTGGCATCTCCTGCCCTGGCAGTCGAGTTCTTTATCATAGCACCATGTGGGAAGCCTGTCCACAGAGCACCATCAGCCAACTATTCATTTCGGCTGTGCATTCTTGCAGGGTCTGCGCTGTGTCCCATGTCTCACCAGCTCATGACTATAACCACCTTAGAGGTTCTGGAGGCACCCATGAAGCCTTATAATGGAATCTTTGGTAGCCAAGATTCCAGTCCAAGTCTGACCACGGGGCTCGGTCCTCCACCCCATGAGTCCCAGGGTCCAAACTTCCGTCCTTGCTCGAACCCACAGTGTGTTCCTGAAGGTGTGCGGTTTTGGTCATAAGCCCCTCGGAGATGTAACGAACCTGGACACGGTCCAGAGAAGGACAATTAAAATGTTTGCGGGGAAGGAGAGCCTTCTGTTTGAGGACGAACTCAAAAGAAAGACCAAACAGTAAAGTCTGGAAAGAGGAAGGGCGACCAAGAATGTGATGGAAATCTATGAGATAGTGGAGGGAATGGAGGGGGAAGAGGCAGGTGCCTGCCAAAAGGGCACACTCAGTGAAGCTCAAAAGCAGCAGTTTTAGGACAATGACAAGAAAGTTCTACTTAACACGTCTCATAAGTTTGCTGCCTGCTGCGTGATCCCAAGCGGTGGCACAGGCTCAAAATATAAATGGATTCCCGGCTTATGGATATATTGCTGTGTTCCCTACAGAATACCTGGTTTCCCATTGTCTAACGAAGGCTACCTTAGTTTCTAATGATCTAGACCAGAAGTTGGGGGACTTTCTCCATAAAAGAGCAAGTAACAATTATTTTTGGCTATGTGGCAACTCTGTCCCAATTGCTCAACTTTGTTGTGCTATGAAAGCAGCCATAGATTGTATGTACAAACAGGCGAGACTGTGTGCTAATAAAACTTTATTTACAAAAATAGGCAGTGAGCTGAATTTGATCCACCAACTGAAGTTTTCTAACCCTTGGTCTAGATCTGTTTATAGCTGCATGGAATTATCTAATTTAAAACTGGGAGGTACCTTGGTGATCCCACTCTCACTTTATAAAGCAAGAGAGTGACATCAAGAAATGTCAGCTGAGCTTCTCAAATTCATACAGTATATATTCATAGTGGGTTATTTGGATTTTTTGCTTGTTCTAGGGGGATATTCAGATCCTCTCCCCATGATATTATGAAGGCTGGCAGTGAAGGGTCCTGCTGTGTGAAATGGTCCAATTTGGCGTTTCTGACTCTCAGTAAGTATATATTCAGGCCCAAAGACTTCCTTATCTTAGAAAATGTTTCAGGTGTAGGAAGAGCTGGAAATACGGTGGTTCAGGTAAAAGAATCCACCTGTCAATGCAGGAGACACAGATTCGATCTCTGGGTTGAGAAGATCCCCTGGAGGAGGAAATGGAACCCACTCCAGTATTCTTGCCTGGAAAATCCCATGGACAGAGGAGCCTGGCACACTATAGTCCATGGGGTCAAAAAGAGTTGGACATGACTAAGCAACTGAACATGCATGAAAACTAAAGGCTACTTTTATTTTTATTTATTTTTAATCAAGGTATAGTTGATGTACAATAGCCTAAGTTACAGGTGTACAATATAGTGATTCACAATTTTCAAAGGTTATTCTCCATTTACTGTTGTTGTAAAATATTGGCTATATTCTGTGTGTGGTACAATATATCCTTGTAGCTTATTTTATACACAACAGTTTATGTCTTTTATCCCCCTACCCCTATATTGCCGCTCCCTACTTCCCTCCCCCACTGGTAACCACTAGTTTGTCCTCTGAATCTGTGAGTCTGCTTTTTTGTTATGTTCACTAGTTTGCTATTGTTTTACATATAAGTGAGATTATACTGTAATTGTATTTCTCTGTATAACTTGTTTCACATAGTGCAACACCTTCCAAGTTCATTCATGTTATTGCAAAAGGCAAAATTTTATTTTTTTGACTGAGTATTGTTTCATTGTATAGCTATACTACATTCTCTTTATCCATTCATCTGTTAATGGATTCTTAGGTTACTTCCACATCGCAGTTGTAAATAGTGCTGCTATGAACATTGGCATGCATATATCTTTTCTAATTAGAGTTTTCATTATATATATATACCTATGGAATTGCTGGGGCATATGATAGTTCTACTTTTAGTTTGTAAGAAACTACCACACTGTCTTCAACTAAAGGCTACTTTAAAATTTTTGGAAATCAGAAAATAAGAAAGATATTCCTCTCTCCCTCTAACCTCCTAGTTCTGAGATGGGAGAACATTTTATTTCTTGACAGACTATGCAAGTGACACTGACCCTCAGAGCCCAGTCCGTGGAGTTTACACACTGACCTCCTATGGGTAGTCAGGTATCCCTAGTGGGGCCCGTCCCTGAGAACATTCCCCTCTCAAATGTGGGTCAGACTTTTTTAAAAACAACCCCTGCTTTTCATGCTCTATTGGTGAGAGTCAGGAACTGCTTGAATTAGTTGACCCTCAGAGCCTTTATGGGGAAAACTATGTGTGTGCGCATGCCTGTACTTGTGTGCACACGTGTGTATGTGTGTAGCTGGTGGGGGGCGGAGGGGAAAGGAGCAGTGGCTGATAACCCAGGAACGCATCAGTGCTCAGATAGTTCTAGTCATTATTATATTTGTGGCTTTTTTTCTAGGACCCATTGAAGATCTCTCATGAAAATAACTCACTCAAGTAAACCTCTAGAACAGGGGTCCCCAACCTCCAAGATCTAATGCCTGATGATCTGAGATGGAGCCAATGTAATAATAATAGAAATAAAGTGCACAATAAATGTAATGTGCTCGAATCATTCCACAACCATCTCCCCTGCCCTAGGTCCATGGAAAAATTATCATTCACGAAACTGATCCCTGGTGCTGAAAAGATGGAGGACCAGTGCAGAAGTCCAAAGCCTTGATAGGAGACAGATGCATCACTGTCCCAGGCTTGGTGTCTAGAGCTTTTGATGGTAGACTCAGTATTGCCATCTGTGAAAGGAAGCTGAACTATATGCTCCTTGTTACCTTAGCCAAGCGGCTGCAGATGAGTGAGGCAGCAAAGTTGAGGGGAGAAGATAGGATGCTTTACATGTGGATGGTTTGTCTCTGGGGAAAACCTCATGTTTCAAGGATTGGAACTGAATCTGTTCTGCAGACTTTACAGCTCGAGTTTTAAACCACATGAGTGCATGCTCAGTCGCTCAATTGTGTCCAAGTCTTTGTGACCCCATGGACTGTAGCCCGCCAGGCTCCTCTGTCCATGGGATTTTTCAGACAAGAATACTGGAGTGGGTTGCCATTTCCTTCTCCAGACATCCTCCCAGCCCATGTGTCAAACCTGTGCCTCCTGAGTCTCCTGCATTGGCAGGTGGATTCTTTACCAAGTCATCAGGGAAGCCCTTGGTTCTCACACTCAGCAGCCCTATTACTCAACCTCTCACCCAGTCCCTGTCACTGAATGACAGGGAGGCCTCCACCCCACGGTGAAACTGGTACTGAGCAGTTCTGGTTGCCACTTCATCCCCGAGTGTATCACCTGTTCAGCCCACAACAGCTCTACAAATTTTGGCAGGGGAGGAGGGGGCCATGTGCACGCCCCCGACCAGGGACAGAACCTGTGCCTCCTGCAGTGGAAGCGTGGAGTCTTAAGCACTGGACCACCAAGAGAATCCCCTCTCTATAGATATTTTTAATATTTTTTCCCTGATTATACAGATAATACATATGCATTGCAGAAACTTGAAAAACAGAGAAAAATAAATATGAAAAAAAATCACTGACAAATATAACTTGCAGTGATAAGCTCTGTTAGTATTTTGGTGTATTTCTTACTGTTTGTGGAAGTAGCCTTCTGTTTCTTAAGGAAGCTTTATTTCCAGATCCTCCTACACTTGTGCGTGTGTTTTAGAAAATTAGAATCGCATTTGACTATAGGTATTATATGCAGCTCATTCTTTTCACTGACATTGTGAACATTTCTCATATCACTAAGTATTCTTTGAAGATATATTTTTACGAGTTGCCAAATTTTCTATGGCATGGATGTATCACAATGTAGTAACCATTACCCTATTGCTGGATGCTTAAGCTGTTTCTAAATGATATTATAAAAACTGTGACAGTAAACATCACTGTACCTTCCCAGGTGGTGCAGTGGTAAAGAATACACCTGCCAATGCAGGAGACTTGGGTTTGAGCTCTGGGTCAGGAAGACCCCCTGGACAAGGAAATGGCAACCCACTCCTCTATTCTTGCCTGGGAAATCCCATGAACAAAGGAGTCTGGCAGGTTATAGTCCATGGAGTCCCAAAGAGCTGGACACGACTTAGCGATTAAACAAACAACAAGCATCATTACAAGAAAATCTTTGCACATTCTAAGTACTTCTTTGAGCTAAATTCCTAGCAATAGAAATCCTGGACCAAAGAGCCTGAGGAATTTTTTAGGGGCTTTGGTACTGCAGACCATGCTGTTCTCCAAAAAGGCATGTCAATTTCTGTTGATGGGATTTCTGTTCTCAGCATCCACTGTCATATTCAGGTTGAAACAAACATTCTAACATACAACCCCTCAAATATTGGAAGGTAAGTCTTAAATCTCCTGGATTCCTGCCTTCTCTAGGTCAAACAATCATTTCCTTAAAAACTCCTTCAAGGATGCTTTCTAAGTTCTTTACCATATCATCCTACTAATTAAAGAATATTCTGGTTTATAATTACAGTCTTAAAAACAAGCTACCTAAATCAGAACACAACACGCCAGATATGGGCTGAACCATTTTAACCTGCTTTATTTGGAATCTTTTATACTTTTGTTAATGTGATCAAAAATTGCATTCGTTTTCTGGTTTTGTTTTAGCAGGCTATTGGCTCAGATAAGTTTGTGGCATGCTGATAGTCTGAGGTCTTGATGATCTAGTTATTGGAATCTTTTCCATTTGATACTTGTTCAGCTGAATTTTTGAGCCTAAATCCAAGACTTACATTTATCTGGTTGATAATAGCTCAGAGCCCCAGCCCGTTTAAATTCCAGTGCTTCCCAGGGAAAGCAGGTCCTTGATGCCTCAGCTGTGTTTCCAAAACACATTTCCCACTGGACTTTATCTAGAACTTCTGCTGGCCCCATTCCTATGCAGAGGTCAGGAGAAGGTCGTGGGGTTGTTAAGGCCTAGGCTGCCTGGCGCCACCCTGGCTGGCATTCCACTTACAAGAGTTCTCAAGAGAAACCGGGATCTTGGCTTGAAACAACTCTGGTGAAGAGTGTGGCTGATCCCTGGGAGAAGGACCCTTGAGTGATTCTGGGTGATTCCACCAGCAGGGTGGGGGCCATGGGACTCTGCAGGTGGGGTACCGACCTGTCTGGGCTCCTCTAGCCAGATCTAGAGGTCGGCCCTGACACTTGGGTGAGACTCTGGCCTTGCCTCTCTTTAGCCTCTTTCTTAATACAAATAGAATATAATCCCTTTGTGAAGCTGGCACCTAGTTTCACAGGCAAGACTGAAGCCCACCTTGCCCTCCCATCTCAGTTCTGACCTGAACCCTGAGGGGCTTTGCACACAGGTGTACAGACATCCTGGGACCATTTCAGCCCTCCCACAACAGCTTCCCCTTGTCCACTCTCCAAGGATGGACATGTGTATTGGACCATGGTCCATGAGGAGAGGGAGCTCCCAGTGGGCTTGTTTGCTTAGCCCTTTGGTCTCCTCATCTCATGGGAAGAATCATAACTAGGGAGGCACTCAGAGTCACAGGATTTAGGGCACTAGCTTTGGTTTTCCTAGGGTGCAAGATGGTATAGCTCATGGACAAACTGCATTTGACCAGCTTTTCAGTCCCTGTGGATGTCTGTGCCTGTGTATGGGGGGAGGGGGCACCAGGATAGATGGCTGGAAGGAGCAGTTGTACAGGGTAGACAGAAAACCCAAATGAGCGGGGGCTGGGTCCATGTCTAAGGTGCTCTGTTATTCTCATAGGGAAGAAGCCCCCAGGCCACGGAAGGATGTTGAGATGGTGGGAAAGACATTGACCAGGGGTCAGAAAGCCTGAGCTCCCATTCTTGGACCTGGTCACCAAAATNTTCAGAATGGACTGGTTGGATCTCCTTGCAGTCCAAGGGACTCTCAAGAGTCTTCTGCAACACCACAGCCCAGCTTACAAAGCCTATTTATCCAATATGATTGCTGCCTTCTTTCTTGAAATAAAAGTTTTTGTGACTGGAAGCTCATCCAGATAGGTATATACCTCCTTTAAGCCCTTTTTTGGTAAGGAATCTGTTGTAGCAATTTAACAGTGTCCAAGCATCAGGTGTGTTCCAGACCTCACACTAAGGCCTGTGCTAGGAAGTAACATGAGTGAGTGATACAGGTCTGGTGGGAGGTAATTGAGTCTGGTGGGGACTGTGGTGAATAGGAAACATATCCCTCACCAAAATCGGCAATCTATTCAGTTCAGTGGTGGCACAGGCAGTAAAGAATCCACTTGCAATGCAGGAGACCCAGATCCCTGAATTGGGAAGATCACTTGGAGAAGGGAATGGCAACCCACTCCAGTATTCTTGCCTGGAGGATCCCATGGACAGAGGAGTCTGGTAGGCTATAGTCCTTGGGGTCGCAAAGAGTCAGACACAACTGAGTGACTAATATACATACTCATTCAGTTCAAGGACATCTTCCAAACTGTCAAGGTAACCTGGAAATTAGAAGGAGTGTGTATGTGGTTACCTTTCCAATAAGCTTTGTGTGTGTGTCCTAATTAAAACACTTCTGCAGACCTAATTTTGGCTGAGGGTCCCATTTTGTTATCCTCCTTTGCCAACGGGCCAGAGAAGACAATGGCACCCCACTCCAGTACTCTTGCCTGGAAAATCCCATGAACAGAGGAGGCTGGTAGGCTCCTAAGAGTCGGACACTCTCGATAAGAGCAGGACACGGCTGAAGGACTTCACTTTCACTTTTTACTTTCATGCCCTGGAGAAGGAAGTGGCAACCCACTCCAGTGTTCTTACCTGGAGAATCCCAGGGACGGCGGAGAAGGCAGTGGTACCCCACTCCAGTTCTCTTGCTTAGAAAATCCCATGGACGGAGGAGCCTGGTAGGCTGCAGTCCATGGGGTCACTGTCACTAAGAGTCAAACATGACTGAGCGTCTTCACTTTCACTTTTCACTTTCATGCATTGGAGAAGGAAATGGCAACCCACTCCAGTGTTCTTGCCTGGAGAATCCCAGGGATGGCGGAGCCTGGTGAGCTGCCGTCTATGGGGTCGCACAGAGTCAGACATGACTGAAATGACTTAGCAGCAGCAGCAGCATGGAATCTAGAAAAATGGTACTGATTAATCTATTTGTGGAATAGAGACTCAGATGAATAGAATGGACTTGTTTATTTTTAATCTCTTTTCATTGGGAAAAGATCATCAGCTTGTTGTGTGTGTGTGTGTGACGCTGACATTCTTAAGGAGTATAGGCAATTATTTTATACTGCATCTCTTAATTTGGGTTTGCCAGATATTTCTTCCTCAGTCGGTTCAGGCTGAGCTTCCTTGGCTGGAATATTATGGAAGTGGTTTGCGTTCTTTTCCGACAGCACACTCAGAGGTGCCCCTTGTTCACATGCTTGTTCTTGGGGGTGTTCATTTTGATTATTTGGATAAGATGTCCCCCTGTGTTTCCACAATCCAAATACTTTTTTTTTTTCTTTCTGTAGTGAATGACTTGTGAGATGTACGTTGTCTTGTTGAGGTAAAGGGTTGGGCACAGTGCCTGAAAGAGGATCAGGAAATTTTTGGAGATGGACGGAATCATTTGGTTCTGTGACTGTTTGAGTTTCTGAAGTTACAATCTGTTGTTTTCTTACAGTGATACGGACATCTGTCCCAGAATGCAAGTCAACCTCACTGTGTTTGAAAAATATTTGTGTGATGCTTCCGGAAACAGTCAACTGAACATACCTCATGAGTACAAGCAGATTCTGCAGGTCGGAAGAGATGATATCCTTATATGTCATCTCAACTTCCCAAACAATTTTTATTTGGATTCAGTAAAGTGGTATAAGGTAAAAAAAAAAAAAAAAAATCCTAATGATATTTTCCTTCCCGTTCTTTAAAACCTGGGGTTTTTTTTTGTTGTTGTTGTTGTTTTTTAAGTTACCTTAAAAAAAAAAAAAACAACTTTATTCATTGGTTGTACTGGGTCTTTGCCGCTGCATGGGTTTTTCTCTGGTTGTGGCTACAGGGGATACACTCTCAGTGTAGTCCTCAGGCTTCTCAGTGTGGTGGCTTCTCTTGTTGAAGAGCATGGACTCTGGGGTGTGTGGGCTCAGTAGCTGGGGTGCTCTGGCTTAGTTGCTCTGTGGCATGTGGGGTCTTCCCAGACCAGGGATTGAACCTGTGTCTCCTGCATTGGCAGGTGGATTCTTTACCACTGAGCCACCAGGGAAGCCCTGTGTTGTGCTGTACTTAGTCGCTAAGTCGTGTCTGACTCTTGTCGACCCCATAGACTGTAGCCACCAGTCTCCTCTGTCCATGGGGATTCTCCGAGAAAGAATACTGGAGTGGATTGCTGTGCCCTGCTCCAGGTCTTCCCAACCCAGGGATCAAACCCAGGTCTTCCCACCAGGGAAACCCTACGTTGTACCTTCTAAAGCGAAATTGCTAAAGAGAGAGATTTGTGACCTAATTGCAATTGATAATTTAACCCTGCAAATTACTTATTTTTAATTTATAGTTATTAGAGCTTTGTAATTGCTTATTTGTATCCACCCCTCCCCCAGTTATTCTTGCTTTTCAGACTATCCTTCATTATTCTTTTTCATTAAGATTAATTAAGTAGTTTCACTGAGTGGATAATGGTTTCTTTGCATGCACAGTCCACGCACAGGATTCAAGAATCACAAAGTATCGGAAGGCACACCCTGGAAAGTCTCCTTCTCAGTTCTGATCCATATTTCCTGGGCCCATTGGCTGCTATCATTAGTTCCTTGCAGGCTTTGCATCATCCTTGTGTAATTTCATACAAACATACTGGTAGCAGCCGTCCTGGGAGGCTCAGCATGCTGACATAAGTCCTTTTGGAGAAGGTCACCATATGTCCTAGTCCCTTTTTTATGGAAATGGGGCATCATATACTCACCCTTCTACACCTTGTGTTTTACCTTCAGACTTTCTCCTTTCGTGACTGTATCAGCAGATAATAATGTATAAGGCATAATCCTGGGCAACCAGGAGCACAGGCTAGCATAGTATTTAATATTTGAACTAGTTTTTCCCCGCCTCTGCCCATTAGCCCTTGCCATCTGGGTCATAAGTTCTCTTTGTGGGAACGTTTCCGTCTACTGACTCCATTTATTTAATGGCCATAGGATTATACAAATTTCTTGCTTATTCTTGAAGGGGCTTTGGTAAGATTTTGTTTTCTAGGAAGTTGTTCTTTCCATTAAATGTTACAGATGCTCTGGTGTGAAATTACTAAACAGTTTCAATGCTCTGCTTTTAATGTCTCCTTCTATAGTAAAGTTTACCTTTACTCCCTACTACACTGTGTTTCTCTGTATCTCTGTCTGTCTCTCACACACACGCTCTCTCTCTTATTCAGTCTCGTAAGAGATTTGTCAGTTCTGTTACTCCTTCCAAAGAACCAGTCTTCGCCTTTATTGATCGTCTCTGTTATATATTTCACATTCATTGAGTTTGTTTCTGTTTTCTTCCCCCACAGGAATGTGGCAATGACTATCCTTTTCCGTGCCTTTTATTTTTACTTTCCCACTATGGTTTCTTACAAAACATTGACCATAGTTCCCAATGCTGTATAGTAGGTCTTTGTTGTTTGTTTTATATATGGTAGTTCGTATCTGCTAGTCCCGAACTCCTAATTTATTCCTCCATCCCTTCCTTTGACAATCATATATCTTGAGTCTGTTTTTGTAAATAAGTAGTTGTATCATGTTNAATGCTGTATAGTAGGTCTTTGTTGTTTGTTTTATATATGGTAGTTCGTATCTGCTAGTCCCGAACTCCTAATTTATTCCTCCATCCCTTCCTTTGACAATCATATATCTTGAGTCTGTTTTTGTAAATAAGTAGTTGTATCATGTTTTAGATTCCATATATAAGTCATATCATATAATATTTGTCTTTCTCTGTCTGACTTACTTCATTCCATATGATAATCTCTAGGTCCATCCATGTTGCTTCAGATGGCATTATTTCATTCTTTTTGTATGACTGAGTAATATTGAGATATAGATAGATAGTTGTAGATGTATACCTCAGATCTCCTTTATCCATTCATTTGTCGATGCCTGCTTTTTCAGTCAAGTCCTCACTCAGTGAATCAATCAGAAGGACTTGAGTATGGTTCCATGTTGATCTTTAGGCTATTTCAGAAATTGAGTTAGGAAGTGGGGATCATCAAGACAGTGTGTGAGGTAGAACAGATGGAATGAGGGGGCATTCCTTCCTCACCTGGGCTTGCAGCCTTACTTGGTGCCATTGGATGGCAGTACATTGGGGTACTTGGGCTCTTGTGGGTGGAGGACATTCTTGCTTGATCACATTCTCCTACCAAACTCCTTTATTGAGCATGTGTAATCCTTCCCTGTGAAGTCTTACTTCCTGTCTATGCAGGCTTCTCTTCTCTCAACTCATATTTATAACACTCACTCTAGCCTGTAGAATACTCTTTGTCAAATTTTCTGGGGATATCTGTTTCATATATATATATATATATATATATNTTACCCTATTGCTGGATGCTTAGGCTGTTTCTAAATGATATTATAAAAACTGTGACAGTAAACATCACTGTACCTTCCCAGGTGGTGCAGTGGTAAAGAATACACCTGCCAATGCAGGAGACTTGGGTTTGAGCTCTGGGTCAGGAAGACCCCCTGGACAAGGAAATGGCAACCCACTCCACTATTCTTGCCTGGGAAATCCCATGAACAAAGGAGTCTGGCAGGTTATAGTCCATGGAGTCCCAAAGAGCTGGACACGACTTAGCGATTAAACAAACAACAAGCATCATTACAAGAAAATCTTTGCACATTCTAAGTACTTCTTTGAGCTAAATTCCTAGCAATAGAAATCCTGGACCAAAGAGCCTGAGGAATTTTTTAGGGGCTTTGGTACTGCAGACCATGCTGTTCTCCAAAAAGGCATGTCAATTTCTGTTGATGGGATTTCTGTTCTCAGCATCCACTGTCATATTCAGGTTGAAACAAACATTCTAACATACAACCCCTCAAATATTGGAAGGTAAGTCTTAAATCTCCTGGATTCCTGCCTTCTCTAGGTCAAACAATCATTTCCTTAAAAACTCCTTCAAGGATGCTTTCTAAGTTCTTTACCATATCATCCTACTAATTAAAGAATATTCTGGTTTATAATTACAGTCTTAAAAACAAGCTACCTAAATCAGAACACAACACGCCAGATATGGGCTGAACCATTTTAACCTGCTTTATTTGGAATCTTTTATACTTTTGTTAATGTGATCAAAAATTGCATTCGTTTTCTGGTTTTGTTTTAGCAGGCTATTGGCTCAGATAAGTTTGTGGCATGCTGATAGTCTGAGGTCTTGATGATCTAGTTATTGGAATCTTTTCCATTTGATACTTGTTCAGCTGAATTTTTGAGCCTAAATCCAAGACTTACATTTATCTGGTTGATAATAGCTCAGAGCCCCAGCCCGTTTAAATTCCAGTGCTTCCCAGGGAAAGCAGGTCCTTGATGCCTCAGCTGTGTTTCCAAAACACATTTCCCACTGGACTTTATCTAGAACTTCTGCTGGCCCCATTCCTATGCAGAGGTCAGGAGAAGGTCGTGGGGTTGTTAAGGCCTAGGCTGCCTGGCGCCACCCTGGCTGGCATTCCACTTACAAGAGTTCTCAAGAGAAACCGGGATCTTGGCTTGAAACAACTCTGGTGAAGAGTGTGGCTGATCCCTGGGAGAAGGACCCTTGAGTGATTCTGGGTGATTCCACCAGCAGGGTGGGGGCCATGGGACTCTGCAGGTGGGGTACCGACCTGTCTGGGCTCCTCTAGCCAGATCTAGAGGTCGGCCCTGACACTTGGGTGAGACTCTGGCCTTGCCTCTCTTTAGCCTCTTTCTTAATACAAATAGAATATAATCCCTTTGTGAAGCTGGCACCTAGTTTCACAGGCAAGACTGAAGCCCACCTTGCCCTCCCATCTCAGTTCTGACCTGAACCCTGAGGGGCTTTGCACACAGGTGTACAGACATCCTGGGACCATTTCAGCCCTCCCACAACAGCTTCCCCTTGTCCACTCTCCAAGGATGGACATGTGTATTGGACCATGGTCCATGAGGAGAGGGAGCTCCCAGTGGGCTTGTTTGCTTAGCCCTTTGGTCTCCTCATCTCATGGGAAGAATCATAACTAGGGAGGCACTCAGAGTCACAGGATTTAGGGCACTAGCTTTGGTTTTCCTAGGGTGCAAGATGGTATAGCTCATGGACAAACTGCATTTGACCAGCTTTTCAGTCCCTGTGGATGTCTGTGCCTGTGTATGGGGGGAGGGGGCACCAGGATAGATGGCTGGAAGGAGCAGTTGTACAGGGTAGACAGAAAACCCAAATGAGCGGGGGCTGGGTCCATGTCTAAGGTGCTCTGTTATTCTCATAGGGAAGAAGCCCCCAGGCCACGGAAGGATGTTGAGATGGTGGGAAAGACATTGACCAGGGGTCAGAAAGCCTGAGCTCCCATTCTTGGACCTGGTCACCAAAATCGTTTTTTTTTTTTTTTAAGACAGCACAGAGAAGCTTGTGGGATCTTAGCTCCCTGACCAGGAACTGAGCCCAGGCCCCTGGCAATGAAAGCACCAAATCGTAACCACTGGACTGCCAAGGAAGTTTCCGAGTATTCTGACTGCAGGCCCCAAGGCATTTGTGGCTCAGTGTCTAGTGTCCCAGGTACGGAAGACCATGTCCCCACGTGGCTCCGGGCCCTCTGAGAGTGAATATTCTCCAAGAGTGGCACTCAACACAACACCCATGCTCTGCACTTCCTGTGCAGGCCACTTCCCAGTCCTTGCCAGCAGCTGGTCTCTCATCTTTGGAGTTATCAGGCTTCCCCTCCCGCCTCTGTTCAGTGTTCGGCTTCTATGAGTGGAGATAATGCAACTCTTATTTAATTCAAATCAGTTCCATTCCATCCCATTCAACTCTCTCTCATCAACGACATCTCTGTCTTTTATTGCAATCATAATTTGCTGTTTTGAAGGAGATAAAGCAGAAAATATAAACATACATTAAAAATAACCCCCTGCCTTAGACTTCATATTTTCAAAATGCTTTCACATAAAGTATTTCATTACAGACTTAAGCAGCTGGTGTCGTGAAATATGGTCTCACATAGAATCCAATGAAAACCAGATGAAAAGAAACCCTGAGAGAAGATGGGGGGTGAGAGTGAGTCTACCATGCCTTCTACCCCTTTCCTGCAAGGCCTGGGCCATTGACGGGTGCTTGCCTGCAGCCACAGATAGGTGACAAGTGTGGAATTGTCTCCTCCTATTTCTTCTAAAATTCTCCTTTAATTTTCAAATTTTTCTTCCCATTTATGTGCTTCTTGGAAATCAGATCTTAAAACCTCATAGCAGAAGAAGCTCTAGTATTCATCACTTAGACCATTTCCTACTCCAGGGCATCTTCCTCACTCAGGGACTGAACCTGCGTCTCTAATGTCTCCTAAATTGGCAGGCGGGTTCTTTACCATCTGAGCCACCAGGGAAGATTAGATTGAGCCCAGGTCACTTAGATTGAACCCAGGTCTCCCACATTGTGGGAGGATGCTTTACCATCTGAACTAACAGGGAAGACCAAGAATACTGGAGTGGGTAGCCTAACCTTTCTCCAGGGGATCTTCCCGACCCAGGAATCGAACCACGGTCTCCTGCATTGTGGGCGGATTCTTCATCATCTGAGCCACCAGGAAAGCCCTCATTTAGATCAGTGGTTCTCAAAGTGTGGTCCCTGGATCAGCAGTAACTGCCCCACTGGGGAACTTGTTCAAAATGCAGACTCAGGCCTCATCCCTGATGTCCTGAATTTGAAACTCTCTATGTGTGTGTGTATGTCAGAGTGTGTATGTCTTAAGGGGTGGGGTAGGGTCTGGCCATCTGTGTTTTACCAAGCCCTCTAGCTGATGACAGGGCTTCCAAGAGGGCACTAATGGTAAAGAACCCACCTGCCAATGCAAGAGATATAAGAGATGTGGGTTTGATCCCTGGGTTGGGAAGATCCCCTGGAGGAGGGCATGGCAACACACTTCAGTTTTCTTGTCTGGAGAATCCCATGGACATAGGAGCCTGGCATACAGTCCATGGGATTGCAAAGAGTCTGGACATGACTGAAGCGACTTAGCATGCATGCACTAGCTGATGGCTCGGGTACCTGCTAAAGTTAGAGACCACTGATCTGGACCAGCTCCCAAATTTCAGGAGGCCCTGTGGGCCAATTTCCTTGCCCTCTGAGCCCAAATGAGATGCCTATTCCCAGGCTCCCTCACGCCCTTTCCCCTGTCCCCCACAGGCCCTTTGCAGACCTCTGGGCCATCTCCTTCACAGAGCGGTTCCTCCAGCCTGCTTCCCACTTTGCATCTGTGAACACAGAAGATGAGCCGGGTCGGTTACCAGCGTTTCCCCGGACAACAGACACTGATGCTTCTTAAAAGGTTCAAGGCCTGCAACTCTCTGTCCTGGGTGGTAGGAGGCAGTGAGAGTCACGACTTCTAAGGACATCTGATTTCTGACGATCAGAATGTCCATTCCTACCTTTGATCTTTTCCCCTAGACTGGAGCTCTTCACACAGACCCAGCGAGTCCCCCTGCCCTCTCCCCAGGGCTCCGGATTATCACTAGCGTATTGCCTTGGGTCACAGGAGCTGGGTAAGCCTCCCTCTCTTCAATTCCTGCTCAGACATGGAGTCCATAAGATGGCAGAGCTGTGGGCAGCCTGATCTTGGATACCAGCATACTTGGGGTGTTTTTGAAAACAATTTAAAATGTTAAATGTCAACACAGGGCATGAGTAACAGGGTGTTTACTGAGCGGCTACTCAGTGCCAGGCTCCACATTAGGTATCACTTGTTCCATCAGGGCTCTGGGTGGGTGGTCCCCAGGCCTACACTCGGTCCACTTCNCAATTTAAAATGTTAAATGTCAACACAGGGCATGAGTAACAGGGTGTTTACTGAGCGGCTACTCAGTGCCAGGCTCCACATTAGGTATCACTTGTTCCATCAGGGCTCTGGGTGGGTGGTCCCCAGGCCTACACTCGGTCCACTTCTACTCCCATGATGCCTGCATCCTTCTAGCCCCTCCCTTCCTGTCTCACCGTTCCCTCTTGAATGCCTGTAGCTGTGCCATGTGATCTGTGGGTCATCCTGGATGGGATGTGGGAAGGTGATCACCAATGACGGAGGCAAAGTCACCAGCTAGAAAGGAATCCCGGGATAGAATCAGGTACCTGGACAGTGAGAAGGAGATTTGGGGCAACTCAGGTGAGGAATGTGCTCAAAATGGGCATGAGATGATTAAAACTTTGGCCAGGGGCTTTCCTAGTAGTGCAGTGGATAAGACTCTGCCTGCTAATGCAGGGGACACGGGTTCAATCCCTGGTCCAGGAAGATTCCACATGCCGAGGAGCAACTAAGCCCTGGCACTACCACTGCTGAACTGAACTCTAGACCCCAGGAACCACAACTGCTGAGCCCACGTGCTGTAACTACTGAAGCTCACGAGCCTCGGGTCCCTGCTCTGCAACAAGAGAAGCCACTGCAATGAGAACCCCTGCACCACAGAACGAGTAGCCCCACTCACTGCAACTAGAGAAAGCCCACACAAAGCAACAAAGACTCGGGCGACCAAAGATAAATACATTAATTAAAAATAAAATTTAAAAATGACTGAAAAAAATATTTAAATAAAATTTTAAAATTTGCCCAGCTGAGAAAAGAGAAAGAAAAAATATGACAGAGCCCCAAGGCAGGGTGTCATGACCCAAGGTTTTCCAACATTTCTATGGATTTTTGAGAGGCAGGGGCTCCAGCAGTTTGGGGAAGATGGTGATGGGCCTTATCTTGAGAGCCAGGCTAGATGAGGCTGAGGCCCAGAGGACTGACTAACGGGTGGCTCAGAGTGGTTGAGAGGACCAGTGAGGGTAGAGAGGTGGTGGGTGGTTTTCAGGGACCCCGGAAGAAGAAAGGCATGGTGGCCAGAGGGAGGGAGCTCCCGGTGTGAGGCCACTGGACAGACATTACCCCAGAGACAAGAGCTGATCAGAAACAACTATAGCAGCAACGATCACTGAATCCAGGTATCAAATTGAATCCAGGTGTCAAATTGCCCTGTGATGATAAGCCCTTGGCATGTATTTTCTCATTTATGCCTCATGACAATTTTTTTAAGCATCTGTAATGTGCCAGGGACCACCCAAAGTCCTTCCACAATGCTGTTGACATTTTTTAAAGTTTTATTGATTTTACTATTTTAGCTGCACTGGGTTTTCATGACTGCGTGCGAGCTTTCTCTAGTTGTAAAGAACAGGGATCCTTTTTGTTGCACTCTGCAGGCTTCTCGTTGCAGTGACTTTGCTTGTTGTGGTGCACTGGCTTAATAGTTGTGGCACACAGGCTTAGTTGCCCCAAGGCATGTGGGATCTTCCCGGACTGGGGATGAAACCTGTGTTCCCTGCATTAGCAGGCAGATTCATATCCACCGCACCACCAGGGAAGTCCCCCCTTGCTATCTAAGTCCACATCACCACACCCCAGGTGACATACATGGAAAGTGAGGAAGAGAAATATTTTATGACTTGCCAGGGACCCATGGCCAATGGAGAGCTGAGCTGGTCTTAGATTCCATTTCTGTCCACTGAAAAGCCATTGCTCCTTTGAAAATATCTTATTTGGCTCTTCTCAGAAAAGCTAGTGAGAATGATGCCAGGACAGCCTAGGGCAGTTGCCACATGGGGCCCAAACTTCTGAATCCTCTGGCAACTCATGCAGAAAAAGGAGAAGGATGCAGAGAGCTGGCATTTTCCCCAGAATGCACCAGCCTGCAGCCCTCCCCATCCCCCTGCCTCCCCATCACCCCAAGGGTGGCAGCATAGAGAGTTCACAGGATCGTGTGATCATGCTCAGAAGTTCTTGTGCTTCTGTTTATTAGCTTGATGTTTCCAGAAGATTCTCCATGAATCTTAGATAACAGCGTGTGCTGAGGGGAACTCTCAGCGCTATCATGAGGACCAACAAAGAGAGATACTGCTTGAGGGTGTAACTAAGCTCAGTTCAAGTGATGGAGGCTTCTACTTGTTCATCTGACAGCTACCTATGGACTACCTGTCATGCCATCATATAGGTGCTGGGACCAGGGTGATGGCGAGTCAAAGGTGAGCTCCCAGTGACATCCCCACAATAGCTAAAGGGTGATGAATGCCACCATGCATGGCTCCCTCAAGTCATTTGTTACTCTTGGGGTCACCCCCTCCTCTTGCAGTTCCTGGTCAATCAATACTGCCCTGATGCTTCAACCAAGCAGATTTCACCTGCGGTCAAATAATGATCCATAGACTGAGGTCCTAGCTTGTGTTGCGTGTTCAGTCTCTCAGTTGTGTCCGACTCTTTGTGACCTCATGGACTATAGCCCACAAGTCTCCTCTGTCCATGGGATTTCCCAAACAAGAACACTGGAGTGGGTTGCCCTGCCCTCCTCCAAGGGATTTTCCCAACCCTGTGATTGCACCCAAATCTCCTGTGTCTCCTTGCATTGGTAGGCAGATATTTTACCACTGAGTCACCTGGGGAGCCCATGGAGGTCCGAGAGAGGTAGTCTTTTTCTGCAGCTCAAGCTTAAAATGGCCCTGGGGGCAAGATTGAGGCCTTCCTGCCTTTGCTGCTTATATGCACAGACTTTGGGTCCTTCTAGAAGGAACTTCACACCTGCCTGTTGTAGTAAGACTTCCCATGACTTAAATTACCTCAGATGTATACATCTGGCAGGGAGAGAATGGTTAAATGTTGCACAAGTTGGCAATTTAGGCAAGTAGAGGAGACAGGCTTTCTTGGCAGACATGCTCTTATCTGGTCCCATGTAATGATTTGTAGTGCTTCTTACCTAAAGGCTGGGCTCAGTTGATTCTCGGTTTGCATCTTTTTTTGTCCTCTGATTTCCCAAGAAGAATGCCCATTCTAGTCCTAGCTCCTCAGGCATCTGGATCCCTTGCTGGGGTCCCAGGTAGAAACAGAGGGGAAATTGAGTTAGAAGATCTACTATGGACTGTCCCTGGGACCTCAAGCAAGGCACCTAACTTCTCGAGGCAGAGCTTACTCAACTCTGAAATGAGAATAAAAATATTCAGCCAGTCTGTGTCAGGGTCAGATTAACATCAGCAACAACCTTGTTATCCAGATGAGCACTGGTCCGGGTGAAGGTGTTTTGCTAAGCATTTGTGTGGCGTGCTTTGTGGCATGCCGGGTCACTTTAGTCTTGTCTGACTCTTTGCTGCCATATGGACCATAGCCCATCAGGCTCCTCTGTCCATGGGAATTTTCAGGCAAGAATACTGGAGTAGGTTGCCATGCCCTCTTCCAGGGGGTCTGACAAACAGATCGAACCTGCATCTCTTATGTCTCCTGAATTGGCAGGTGGGTTCTTTACCAATAGGACCACCTATGATCTCACTTTTTGAACGTTACTTACTTATTTATGTTGGGCTGAGCTGGACATTGTTGCTGCATGTAGACTTTAGTTGCAGCGAGTAGGGGCTACTCTTTGTGGCAGTGCACAGGCTTCTCATTGTGTTGGCTTCTCTTGTCAAGGAGCTCGGATGCTCTACAGTGTGCAGACTTCAGTAATTATGGTGAGTGAGCTCAGTAATTTAGGTGCAGGGACTTAGTTGCCTTTCAGCATGTGAATCTTCCTGGACCAGGGAGTGAACCCATGGCCCCTGCATTGGCAGGTGGATTCTGAACCACTGGTCCACCAGGGAAGCCCATAATTACCTCATTTAATCCTCATGATTTTCTGATATAGATGCTGGCTTTTTAAATCAAGGAAATGAGTTGCAAAATGCCAACACCATGCAGTTAGAAGTGATGGTGTAAAGAAGGACCTCCTGTACAGGACAGGGAACTCTGCTCATTGTTATGTGGCAGCCTGGATGGGAGGGGAGCTTGGGGGAGAATGGATACATGTGTATGTATGGCGGAGTCCCTTTGCTGTACACCAGAAGCTATCACAATATTGTTAATCAATGATACCTCAATACAAAATAAAAGTTAAAAAAATAGAACAAGTAGTGGTATAGAAATTTGAACCCAGAAAGGCTAACTTTCAGGCAACTACTGATTCCCTGTCACTGTTGTATCTTCTCATTTTTTCCTGTCTTTTGCCGTCCATTTGGACTACTGAATTCAGTGACTACTGCTCAGGATTCAGAGGAGCAAGGTGGCATTTCATTCATGCACCATCTCTAACTTTAGCTGGGCAAGCTGCTTGTAGCCCCTGCATGCCTAGGGTTCAGCCTGGACCCACATGCAATATGGCGGATACCTGGCTCTTTGAGTATCAAATAACTGGCAAGGGTCACGACTGGGCCTGAGAACAGGAGACGGTGGCTCATGGAATGAACTCAATTTGCACACTTTCCCAGGGCATGGGGGAGGAAATGACAGTGACTTGTTGCTTGGGAAATGCCGGATGGGTGGCCTGGTATCTTGGGAATGTGCTCAGACGACCAGGGGATGTTTTTCCAGCCTCTCCTTCTCCTCCCCATTCCTGGGATGGTACTTTGGACTCCTCACCACTATTCCCAGGCACAAAAGAGAAACCTGAGTCCTGTGTTTTTCAGTGCTCTTAGTACTGACTTAATAACGACCAAGCTCTATCTGTGTATCAGGATGCACCTGATTCAGGGTGAGATATTTGATGCTGTCTAATTTATCTGCAATTTTAGGAGGTTGCTGTTACATGAGGAATCAGCGAGGTCAAGAAATATCCCCAGAATTGTAGATGTAGAAATGATGAGACCAGGATCTAGACACAGAATCTGGATTCATATTATTTTTTTAAATAACTTTGTTATTTATTGGTCATCCCTGGTGGCTCAGATGGTAAAGAACCCAACTGCAATGTGAGAGACCTGGGATAGATCCCTGGGTCAGGAAGATCCCCCGGCGCAGGGCATGGCAACCCACTCCAGTATTCTTGCCTGGAGAATCCCATGGACAGAGGAGCCTGGTGGGCTACAGTCCATGGGGTCACAAAGAGTCAGACACAGCTGAGCAGCTAAGCACACATACAGCACATTTATTTATTGGCTGCGCTGGGTCTTCATTGCTATGTGGGCTTTTCTCTAGTTTCAGAGATGCAGGGTTCTCTCTAGTGGTGGTGCTCCGGCTTCTCATTGCGGTGGCTCCTCCTGTTGCAGAGAATGGACTCTAGGGTGCACGGGTTTCAGTAGTTGTGGCTCCTGGGCTCTAGAGCACGGGCTCAGGTATTGTGGTGCATGGGCTTAGTTGCTCCACAGCATGTGTGATCCTCCCAGACCAGGGATTGAATCTGTGTTTCCTGCATTGGCAGGCAGATTCTTTACTACTGAGCCACCAGGGAAGCCCCGGATCTAGACTCTTAATCACTAACTTACAGCATTATGACTCACTGGAGTCATCAGGGGCATTTCCCCACCAGGGGATGCAACCCCCAGGCTGGCTCCACCCTTGCATTTATGTATGGCGCTCTGTTCTATGTATGATTCCATCACTAGGTGTCTGGCCTGGGTCAAGTTGTCTGACCTCCGTTTGCCCATGTGTAACACCTATGGTCATTACACGCACAGACTTACCTCCTGGGGTCTTTGTGAGAACAAGTCAAAGGAAGGTGATGAAATACATTTGAAACTCACCAGGCATTTTTTCAGCTCTGACTATTTCCGGGTGCAAAATACTAGCACCAGAGGTGACTCAGGCATAGACTCTGACCTCTAGAGAGTGTCAATTAAGGGGAACTAACAGTATGAACTTGAGCAAACTTGTGAGCTTTAATATTTTATGGGAGATAGTAAAGGACAAGATCCATAGGATCTCAAAGATTTGGACATGATCTAGTGACTAAACAACANTATACATCTGGCAGGGAGAGAATGGTTAAATGTTGCACAAGTTGGCAATTTAGGCAAGTAGAGGAGACAGGCTTTCTTGGCAGACATGCTCTTATCTGGTCCCATGTAATGATTTGTAGTGCTTCTTACCTAAAGGCTGGGCTCAGTTGATTCTCGGTTTGCATCTTTTTTTGTCCTCTGATTTCCCAAGAAGAATGCCCATTCTAGTCCTAGCTCCTCAGGCATCTGGATCCCTTGCTGGGGTCCCAGGTAGAAACAGAGGGGAAATTGAGTTAGAAGATCTACTATGGACTGTCCCTGGGACCTCAAGCAAGGCACCTAACTTCTCGAGGCAGAGCTTACTCAACTCTGAAATGAGAATAAAAATATTCAGCCAGTCTGTGTCAGGGTCAGATTAACATCAGCAACAACCTTGTTATCCAGATGAGCACTGGTCCGGGTGAAGGTGTTTTGCTAAGCATTTGTGTGGCGTGCTTTGTGGCATGCCGGGTCACTTTAGTCTTGTCTGACTCTTTGCTGCCATATGGACCATAGCCCATCAGGCTCCTCTGTCCATGGGAATTTTCAGGCAAGAATACTGGAGTAGGTTGCCATGCCCTCTTCCAGGGGGTCTGACAAACAGATCGAACCTGCATCTCTTATGTCTCCTGAATTGGCAGGTGGGTTCTTTACCAATAGGACCACCTATGATCTCACTTTTTGAACGTTATTTACTTATTTATGTTGGGCTGAGCTGGACATTGTTGCTGCATGTAGACTTTAGTTGCAGCGAGTAGGGGCTACTCTTTGTGGCAGTGCACAGGCTTCTCATTGTGTTGGCTTCTCTTGTCAAGGAGCTCGGATGCTCTACAGTGTGCAGACTTCAGTAATTATGGTGAGTGGGCTCAGTAATTTAGGTGCAGGGACTTAGTTGCCTTTCAGCATGTGAATCTTCCTGGACCAGGGAGTGAACCCATGGCCCCTGCATTGGCAGGTGGATTCTGAACCACTGGTCCACCAGGGAAGCCCATAATTACCTCATTTAATCCTCATGATTTTCTGATATAGATGCTGGCTTTTTAAATCAAGGAAATGAGTTGCAAAATGCCAACACCATGCAGTTAGAAGTGATGGTGTAAAGAAGGACCTCCTGTACAGGACAGGGAACTCTGCTCATTGTTATGTGGCAGCCTGGATGGGAGGGGAGCTTGGGGGAGAATGGATACATGTGTATGTATGGCGGAGTCCCTTTGCTGTACACCAGAAGCTATCACAATATTGTTAATCAATGATACCTCAATACAAAATAAAAGTTAAAAAAATAGAACAAGTAGTGGTATAGAAATTTGAACCCAGAAAGGCTAACTTTCAGGCAACTACTGATTCCCTGTCACTGTTGTATCTTCTCATTTTTTCCTGTCTTTTGCCGTCCATTTGGACTACTGAATTCAGTGACTACTGCTCAGGATTCAGAGGAGCAAGGTGGCATTTCATTCATGCACCATCTCTAACTTTAGCTGGGCAAGCTGCTTGTAGCCCCTGCATGCCTAGGGTTCAGCCTGGACCCACATGCAATATGGCGGATACCTGGCTCTTTGAGTATCAAATAACTGGCAAGGGTCACGACTGGGCCTGAGAACAGGAGACGGTGGCTCATGGAATGAACTCAATTTGCACACTTTCCCAGGGCATGGGGGAGGAAATGACAGTGACTTGTTGCTTGGGAAATGCCGGATGGGTGGCCTGGTATCTTGGGAATGTGCTCAGACGACCAGGGGATGTTTTTCCAGCCTCTCCTTCTCCTCCCCATTCCTGGGATGGTACTTTGGACTCCTCACCACTATTCCCAGGCACAAAAGAGAAACCTGAGTCCTGTGTTTTTCAGTGCTCTTAGTACTGACTTAATAACGACCAAGCTCTATCTGTGTATCAGGATGCACCTGATTCAGGGTGAGATATTTGATGCTGTCTAATTTATCTGCAATTTTAGGAGGTTGCTGTTACATGAGGAATCAGCGAGGTCAAGAAATATCCCCAGAATTGTAGATGTAGAAATGATGAGACCAGGATCTAGACACAGAATCTGGATTCATATTATTTTTTTAAATAACTTTGTTATTTATTGGTCATCCCTGGTGGCTCAGATGGTAAAGAACCCAACTGCAATGTGAGAGACCTGGGATAGATCCCTGGGTCAGGAAGATCCCCCGGCGCAGGGCATGGCAACCCACTCCAGTATTCTTGCCTGGAGAATCCCATGGACAGAGGAGCCTGGTGGGCTACAGTCCATGGGGTCACAAAGAGTCAGACACAGCTGAGCAGCTAAGCACACATACAGCACATTTATTTATTGGCTGCACTGGGTCTTCATTGCTATGTGGGCTTTTCTCTAGTTTCAGAGATGCAGGGTTCTCTCTAGTGGTGGTGCTCCGGCTTCTCATTGCGGTGGCTCCTCCTGTTGCAGAGAATGGACTCTNCAGCTAAGCACACATACAGCACATTTATTTATTGGCTGCGCTGGGTCTTCATTGCTATGTGGGCTTTTCTCTAGTTTCAGAGATGCAGGGTTCTCTCTAGTGGTGGTGCTCCGGCTTCTCATTGCGGTGGCTCCTCCTGTTGCAGAGAATGGACTCTAGGGTGCACGGGTTTCAGTAGTTGTGGCTCCTGGGCTCTAGAGCACGGGCTCAGGTATTGTGGTGCATGGGCTTAGTTGCTCCACAGCATGTGTGATCCTCCCAGACCAGGGATTGAATCTGTGTTTCCTGCATTGGCAGGCAGATTCTTTACTACTGAGCCACCAGGGAAGCCCCGGATCTAGACTCTTAATCACTAACTTACAGCATTATGACTCACTGGAGTCATCAGGGGCATTTCCCCACCAGGGGATGCAACCCCCAGGCTGGCTCCACCCTTGCATTTATGTATGGCGCTCTGTTCTATGTATGATTCCATCACTAGGTGTCTGGCCTGGGTCAAGTTGTCTGACCTCCGTTTGCCCATGTGTAACACCTATGGTCATTACACGCACAGACTTACCTCCTGGGGTCTTTGTGAGAACAAGTCAAAGGAAGGTGATGAAATACATTTGAAACTCACCAGGCATTTTTTCAGCTCTGACTATTTCCGGGTGCAAAATACTAGCACCAGAGGTGACTCAGGCATAGACTCTGACCTCTAGAGAGTGTCAGTTAAGGGGAACTAACAGTATGAACTTGAGCAAACTTGTGAGCTTTAATATTTTATGGGAGATAGTAAAGGACAAGATCCATAGGATCTCAAAGATTTGGACATGATCTAGTGACTAAACAACAATAACAACCAACAGTATGAACTTAGTAACTCAAAGCAAAGGCAGAGTATCCTGGACTCAAATAAAATGCTAGGAGAGATGAAAGGGAAAACAGTTTCAACACTGGGAAATATTTGGAGGGGGAAGTCTGAGCTGGGGCTTGGAGGGAAAGACAACAAGATGCTTTCAGACTGTCAGGCTAAGAGAAGTAGGGACTACAAGGTGTGAACAAGTGGTGTGCGTGCAGGAACTGTGAATCTGTCTGTCCATCTCTGGGCTGATAGGATAAAGTAACAGCTGGGATATGAAGGTTTTCAAGCCATGATGAAGACTTCATCATGTATGTTCTAATAAATGAGAACTGATTTTGCATAGGGGAGTGACATGATACTATCTATATGGGGAAGACCCTTTTGGGGTTTCATTAGCGGAAGCCCGGAGCCTGGGAGGTGGGTGACAGGGGCATTGAAATGATCTGGGCATAGGGTGATGAGGACCTGAGTGAGGGCAATCTCAGAGGGGATAGAGAGGAAGTGAGGGGGTCTAAAGAAGTTATAAAAGGAGAGTGGACATGGACTTCCCTGGTGGTCCAGTGGCTGAGACTCCAGGCTCGCAATGCAGGGGACCTGGATTCAATCCCTGGTCAGAGACCTGGATCCCATACACAGTAACTAAGAATTCACATGCTGTAACTAAAAAGATTGCAGATCCTGCATGCTGCAGCCGAGACCAGGCACAGCCAAATAAATAAATATTAAAACAAAAAAGGAGGTGGACAATGCTTGGGAAGGAAGGGGGAGGAAAGGGCTTTTATAGACCATAGTGTGGTTACTCTCCACCCCTGCTGCTCACAGCCAGCTTACCCCGGAGGACAACCATGGACATCTCTGTCTGTTAGCTGGCCTTTTAACTTTGCTTAGAGCCACACAGCCCCTGCCTTCCTCTGCTTTCCTCCATTTGGATAATTTTCCTTAGAATGACTGTCATAGTCATAACTATAATAATTATGGAGGCAATAATAAGATTCTGAATGGATCAAGAGCCTTTCTTCTGAGGATGCTAATATGTGTGAGGTGGGGTGAAAGGGGTCCTACTAGAAATACGATTAGATCCATTTGGTGGAAAACAACCCTTAGCAGTGTGAGAGGATGTAGACGTGAGGAACATGTTTCTGCTCCCGAATAAGAACACATCTCCCATCTTAGTAAGGGCAAATATTTTCCTGCTCCCTGGTGGGCATCTCTGGGATGCAGATTTCCTGGTAGTGATGGAGAAGGATGCTCAGCACTTTGTCTCCCCTATCCATCACTGGGAAGCCTTCCCTGGGACCTTGGATGGACAATGAATCCTCCATTTCACTTCCAGGCTCTCTTTATTATTCAACCATACAGTTAGCTCTAATAATAATGACACACAATATATCATCGCATTTCAAAGCCTGTTTGAATTCATGACTTCATTTAATTCTCACGACCACAGAAACTAGTATTATTATTATAATTCTCACTTTACAAGTGTATTTGTTGAACAAACACTCCTGAAGCACCCCCTCGTGTCCTGATGGCACTTAGTTCGAGATTAAGTAACTGACAAAGACACAAGCAAGATTCAAACTCAGGTCCTCTTTCTACAGCCGTTGTCCCTCCTTTCCACATTGCTCTGTTCATTCCCCGCCCCCCCCATTCATTTTCAATTGGGTAAACTACCAAGTTTTAGCACTTTGTTGCTGCTTGTTTCATGCATTTTTGTCTACTCAAACATGGCAAAGATTTATAAAAAATAAAGGACCTTACAATTTCAGTTTATTATTATTAAACAGTATTTTGAAGAAATATGAATATTAATAAGAAGAATATTAATGTGCTCATTAAAAAGACAGAACAATTAAGAAAAATGTAAAGTTTTAGCCTCCTTCTAAATTGGCTGATCCTCACTGTGTACGGATTCTTCAGACAGATCTGAAAGCTTGGAAAGCCAGAGGGCCTAGTGGCTGACAGTCTCTCCAGGCTCTCTGCATAGTCTCAGTGCAAAGCAGAACTTCCATTGGTCAGGTAAGTGCTGCCCCCACGTGGTGGAATTTGATGTCTTCTGGTCTTCCAGGTGCCTCCCTGGTGGCTCAGTGGTAAAGAATCCACCTAGCGATGCAGAGGAGCCTGGTGGGCTGTCGTCCATAGGGCCGCAAAGAGGCGGACGTGGCAGAGCACACATGCAAGACGGGCGTCGCCTACAATGCCACGTGAGGCTGTTTGTGCTCCTGCCTGGTCTTTTCACTGAACTCAACAAGCAAGTGCGAAGGGCCATGCTCAGATCTCCCCCAAACTGTAGAGAGACTTGCTCTGTATAGCTGCACATTTGGATCATGAGGGGAATTTACAAAACACTGATGCCCAGGTATAACTCCTGGGCAGTTACATCAGAAGAGCTGTGGGTGTTTCATCTAATCTTTTCCAGTGATTCTATGCACCACGAGAGCTGAGAACCACTATTGTGTTGGGGAAACTTGGCCTTGGCTGAAGGTGGTCGGTGAGATCCTGGCTGTTAATGTGAGAGGGTTGAGAGGATTTGTGGGGTTTTTGAGACAACTGACCATCAGTCCCCTGGACTGAGCGTGAAAGGAGGAGACGAAAACATGCTTCAGAGGCCTGGATATTTTTTTATTTTTTACAAATTGAGGTGTAATTGGCATATACTAGTTTCAGGTGTACAACAAAATGATTTGCTATTTGCATATATTGTGAAATGATCATCACAATAAGTCTAGTTAACATCCATCACTATACAAAGTTTCAGAACATTTTTTCTCTTGTGATGAGAATGTTTAAGATCTACTCTTAACAACTTTAAAGTACACAACACAATATTACAACTATCATCACCAAACATGCATTTCACGCTCAGTTGCTCAGTCGTGTCCGACTCTTTGTGGACTGTATCACACCAGGCTCCTCTGCCCATGGGTTTCCCAGGCAAGAATACTGGAGTGGGTTGCCATTTCCTTTTCCAGGAGATCTTCCTGACCCAGGGATCGAATCTGCGTCTCCTACACTGGCAGGTAGATTCTTTACCACTGAGCCACATGGCAAGCTCATATTTCATCCCATGACATATTTATTTGATAATTAAAAGTTTATACTTTTTGACCCCCTTCACCCATTTCATCCTTCCCCCCTGGCCTCTGGCAATCACCAATCTGTTCTGTTTCTATGATCTTGTTTTTTGTTAAGATTCTAAACATAAGTGAATTCATGCAGATTTGTCTTTCTCTCTCTCTCTGTCTTATTTGACTTAGCGTAAAGCCCTCACAGCCCATCGTGTTTTCACAAATGGCAAGATTACGTCCTTTTTTATGAGCTTTGGGTATTGATAAGAAAGAGCTGGAGTGAGTCTGAACTGGACTTGAAAAGTGATAAAGTGACACACGATGACTGCATGATTAAATTCATTACAGTGGAGGGAAAAGAAGCACCACAAAGTTCCAGACTGGAGGGGAGCCAAAGCAGAGGCCTGGGGACTGGCAGCCCGGGACAGGGCTGGAGGACCACTCTGGCTGCGCACACATGCTGTGGCCACACATCCCACTCCGTCTTGACTCCCAGATGCTGCTTCTCTGCACAGACATCTCAGTCAAAGCAGCTGCTCACAGATCTGAGGCCCAGTGTGAAGCTTCTGCATTCTGGCAGCTGTTCTTACACGGGGACAGCCCCACAGGCACTCAGCTCCAGGGATGAATCAGCAGTCCTCTTATGGTTGCAAGTGACAGAAACCCAACCCGGAGCTGCTAAAGCAAAGATGGAATTCGTTGGTTCAGGTGACAGACAGTTTAATGGTATGACTTCAGATGTGACTTGATCCCAGAACCTATCACGATGGTCAAGGGAATACAAGGCTCTGATAAGGTCTGGTGTGTGTCATAGCCCCATCCTGGGAGCAGGGGATGGACTCAGTACCATCATCTGGTGGCTCAGCCACCTGGTGGCTCAGTTGGTAAAGAGTCTGCAATGCAGGAGACCCCAGTTTGATTCCTGGGTCAGGAAGATCCCCTGGAGAAGGGGTCAGATACCCACTCCAGTATTATTGGGCTTCCCTGGTGGCTCAGACAGTAAGGAATCCACCTGCNAGAGTCTGCAATGCAGGAGACCCCAGTTTGATTCCTGGGTCAGGAAGATCCCCTGGAGAAGGGGTCAGATACCCACTCCAGTATTATTGGGCTTCCCTGGTGGCTCAGACAGTAAGGAATCCACCTGCAGTGCAGGTGACCTGGGTTTGGTCTGTAGGTTGGGAAGATCCCCTGGAGGAGGGCATAGCAAACCACTCCAGTATTCTTGCCAAGAGAATCCCATGGACAGAGAAGCCAGGTGGGCTACAGTTCATGGAGTCACAAAGAGTCAGACACGACTGAGTGACTTTCACTTTCTATGTCTATCCACAGTGACAAGGAGAAAGAAGAAGGACACTCTTTCCCCAACATAGTTGGAGAGATTTATAGGCACCTGTTATATAAGCTGGACTAGTGCCTGGTTTTAAATGGAAAGGAGGATAGGCTGAAGGCAAGGTACCAAAATCAGACTGAGAGCCCAGTGACTGAATTGGAAAGTGATGCAGCAGAAGAAGCAAGGCTCAGTTAAGTACCAGCAAGTAGGCTCATCGATTGAAAAGCATGCTCAAGGTTATGAGAAAAGACAGCTGTTGGAGGTAGAAGCTGCAGGGCCCCAGCTGGGCAGGGTCTGAGTTAAGGCAAGGAAAACACTAGCCTAGGGGTTATCACGCAGTGATGCGCAAGCCATCATTATTGACAAAAACAGAGTGCCTCTGAAGTGCTCCTGGTCCTGGCTAAACTGGGAAGAAAATGCCTAAACTTCTACTGCTAACATCTACGAATCCAGAAAAGTGTGGTTAGAGATTAAGAAAATAAGAGAGATTTCAACTTGGACCTAGCAAGGACCTGAACAAGCAGCTAGATTCTTCAGCTCAGGTGTCCAGCTAAATAATAGGCAGAGAATGAAAGACAGGAAGGAAGAGAGGGAGGGAAGAAGGAAAAGGGGAGAGAGGGATGGGGGAGAGAGAGAGCAAGAGGGAGGAGAGTAAAGAGGAAGGAGATGAGGAAGGAGGAGGAGTGATAAAAGGATGAGGAGGAGGGGAAGGTGGGTAAGCTGGGGAGAAAAAGAAGGAAAATAAGGAAGGGAGGGAGGAAGGAACACGGGGAAAGAAAGGGCAAATGAAAGGAAGGAAATGGAAGGAAACTGAGCAAGCAGAGAGGCAAGAAAGGAAGAAGAGCCATAGCAGTTTTGGTCTATTTTTTCTTTCCAGAAGCAGCAGTAGTATAACTTAAAGTCAAAGTCAGCAGGAGAGCACAACAGGAAGCTTGGAGGTTCCCCCACTTCCTCACCGCCCCACAGCGGCTTCGGGCCAGCTCTGTCAGCCACCGACTTGCCTGGGGAAGGAAACGAGGCCCAGGGAGAGGAAAGTTGTGCCACAGACTGCAGGCATTCACGCTCTCGCCTCTCCTACTTAATAGCTCTAAAGCTTTAAAGAATTTGTTTCTAGGTACGATACAATTAGACCCCCAGAGACACACTGGGAGCCATTAACAGCTGAATAAAGGTAACAGGGAACAGACTTACAGAATTAGGGAAAGAGACCAAGCAGAAAGCAGATAACTTAATTTCCATAATTTAGACAGCAAGGCAGTTTAACAAACCATATTGACAGCCTTGAAACTTTGTCAAGAACCCTAAGTTCTAAGGACCCCTAAAGAAAAGAAAAATGGAAAGGAGAACAAAATAATTTTGTTTTGGGGGGAAAAAAATTCCTTCTTCAACATAATCAGATTTGTGAAACCATCGTCCTTGCCACTTTGTTGCGTGTTGGAAAAGTCTGATAAAGCAGTGGACCAAAGGGTGTTAACACTTGGCTTCAAGCTCTTCTCATCTCCACTCTTCAAGTTCACCCAGTGGGTTCTCCACGGGTGTTCTTTCTTACTGTCTGTTCTGCCACTGGTCCCAGCCACGGGGAAGGATTTCCCTAGTATTTGTAGCTCCTAAGTTGACCTTGGGTAGCCGGGCATGGTGGCTCCCAGACCTTGTTGGTTGCAAGTGGCAGCTAACCACAGATAGAGTCACCAGCAGGAGCTGCCTCCACCCCCATAGATCTGAGACTTGTGGTCTCTAATGGGACCCAAGCACTGATATGTTCAAAGAAGCCAATGACGTAGGTTTAATGTGCACTGGGGTTTGAGAACTTTCCAGGCCTCTGGAGGAAATCTAGTCCTTTAATTCACAGTTGGTGAAGTTCAGGGACTTTGGCAGAGTTTTCGTCTGTGTATTTTTGGCTGCGCTGCGTCTTTGTGGCTTTCGGGTGGGCTTTTTCTAGCTGCAGCAAGCGGGAGCTACTCTTCATTGTGGTGTGCAGGCTTCCCATCGCAGAGGCTTCTCCTGCTGCAGAGTATAGGCTCTAGGCACGCGAGCTCAGTAGTCATGACGCACTAGCTTAGCTGCTCTCTGACACGTGGGATCTTGCTGGAGCAGGGATTGAACCAGGGTCTCCTGCATTGGCAGGCAGATTCTTATCCACTGCGCCAACTTTGGTGGAATGCTTTTGAAGGCTTTATTTGAAGATATGTGAAGAGGCATTTTCTTGTATTACGGCTCAAAGGGATCTCATCCTGGTGTGCTGAGGAAAACTCTCTCACTTCTCACTGAGAATCCTCACTGACAGATCCTGAAGGCAGAATTTTTGGCAACTCTTTTTGTTGGTTTGCTTGTTTATTTGATTCAGATGTGGGTATAGTGCAATATCATATTCCAGCACACACACACAAAATACACAGACAAAGGGAATGCATATCCAGTAACTACATAGTCACAAACAAAAAGGAGACACTGAACAACCATTGGCCGATGATGGATATATCAGAGATGAAACCAGCGGACTGTAAGGGATGCAGAGAAAGCAATAGCAAGTGTAAAATTTGTAACATTAATCCGGACTTTAAAAAGAAAAATAAAATCCTCCATGGAACACCTAACCAAGTAATTAAAATCGTTATAAAATCAACAAATCAGTCAGCCCTTGCAAAAAACTAATTGTAACAGTGGGGAAAAAAATGAAAATGGAAGACATATTAACCCAAGAGCAAAAAACCGAGATCTGATTTTTTATTTAAAAGTATGACTAAAATAGTCTGGCTTGAGCGACCAACAAAAAAGAGAAAGAATATTATGAGGATAATAACTTGTTTTAAAAAGGCAATTATCATCATTTAAAAAGGCAATTATCATCATAGAAAAATCATATTTCCCTTGAATGTTATCTACCAGTTCATGTAACTGTAACAGCTACAAACTGCTATGTAAATTAAATCAAACTGCTTGAGAATCCAAACTTTCAGAACGTCTGGTCCTTGGCTCATAAGGGAGACTCAAATGTGGTCCAAACTTGGAGGTTCCCAGAGCCGGTGAGACCTGCTGTGCTCAGTCGTATCCAACTCTTCAACTCCACAGCTGCTGTCCATGGGATTTCCCAGGCAAGAATAATGGAGTGGGATGCCATTTACTTCTCCAGGGAATCTTCCCGACCTAGGGATTGAACCTGCATCTCCCGTGACTTCTACCTTGGCAGGTGGGCTCTTCACCACCGCGCCACCTGGTAAGCGAGACCATACCTGGGGGACCAATGCTACTATTGCGGCTATTCCCTAAACCTACCACAAGAGGGTGCTGTTGAGCACTGTGCCCTTCCAGTCAGATGGCTGCTGGTCTAATCACCTCTAGTGTATGTATCCCATCACTTCACGGGAAATAGATTGGGAAACAGTGGAAACAATGACAGACTTTTTTTGAGAGGGCGGGGAGGAGCGCTCCAAAATCACTGCAGATGGTGAGTGCAGCCTGAAATTAAAAGATGATTGTTCCTTGGAAGAAAAGCTATGGCCAATCTAGATAGCATGTTTAAAAGCAGAGACATTACTTTGCCAACAAAGGTCTGTCTAGTCAAAGCTATTGGAGAAGGAACTGGCAACCCACTCCAGTACCCTTGCCTGGAGAATCCCCTGGTCAGAGGAGCCTGGTGGGCTACAATCCACTGGGAAACAGAGAGTTGGACACAACTGAGCAACTAACACACACACACACACACACACACACAAGTAAAAGCTATGGTTTTTCCAGTAGTCATGAATGGATGTGAAAGTTGGACTATAAAGAAAGCTGAGCGCTGAAGAACTGATGTTTTTGAACTGTGGTGTTGGAGAAGACTCTTGAAACTACAAGGACATCAAACCAGTCAATCCTAAAGGAAATCAGTCCTGAATATTCACTGGAAGGACTGATGCTGAAGCTGAAATTCAAATACTTTGACTACCTGATGCTAAGAACTGACTTACTGGAAAAGACCCTGACGGTGGGAAAGATTGAAGGCAGGCGGAGAAGGGGATGACAGAGGATGAGATGGTTGGATGGCATCACCATCTCAATGGACATTAGTTTGACCAAGCTCTGGGAGTTGGTGATGGACAGAGAAGCCTGACATGCTGCAGTCCATGGGGTTGCAAAGAGTCAGACATGACTGAGCGACTGAACTGAACTGAACTGAACTGGCCAGAGGGGTCTCTCTGAAGGAGGGTGGCCCTGCGGACTCCATTCCCAAGAAACTACTTTCCACCTGTGCTCTTCCCCGGATTCCCAAGGCCTCAGCTCCTTATACACAGCCCTCCCTGACATTCGCCCATTCTCCCCTAGCCTTTAAATGTTTGGGTAAAGATTCAAGAAGACCCATATTCAGGGTCCGAGTGTCCCTTTTCTGTATAATTTTACCCTCTTTTTTCCCCTCTGCTCCTCAAACTCTAGCTACTTTAGCAGTTCTCAGTTCTGATGAATGTGAGTCTTATATGAGTATTTCTCTTCTCCCAAAGATCACAGACCTGCATTGCATGTTATGCCTGAGAAATAACTGCTCTCTATATTTTGTCCAGTTTTATAGTTAATCACAGTAGGATGGTACATCTGACACGTTTTATTCCATCAAGACTGGAGTCAAAAGTGTCTTCTTCAAAAACTCTTCTCTAGCACATCTACAGATAATCTCTCATCAGTTCAGTTCAGTTCAGTCACTCAGTCATGTCAGACTCTTCGCTAGGACCCACAGCAGATTTCCTAACCTGAAGATCTGGCAAAGGGATTGAGAACCTCCAGGGAATTTGACTTTGGAGGCCAGTGGGATTTGATTACAGAGTTTACACAAGACTGGGGAAACAGACTCTTGGAGGGCACAAACAAAACCTTGTATGCACTAGGACCCAGGAGAAAGGAGCAGCGACCCCACCAGAGACTGACCCAGTCTTGCCTGTGAGTGTCCAGGAGCCTCTGGTGGAGGCATGGGTTGGCAGTGGCCTGCTGCAGGGTTGGGAGCACTGAGTAAGGCACTACGTGTATGGGACCTTTTGAAGGAGGTCGCTATTATCTTCATTACCCCCACCATAGTTTGGTCTCAGGTCAAACAACAAGGAGGAATACAGCCTCACCCATCAGCAGAAAATTGGATTAAAGATTTACTAAGCATGGCCCCACTCATCAGAATGTCTCATAAAGATGGAGAATTTTACCCACTAGTGAGCATTTTACTGGTTTATGCAGAAATCACCATTCAAATGTGTATGATGAATAACATAAATGAGTAAATAACATAATGAGTGTTATGTAAATAACATAAATGAATGAAGAGGATTGTATGGGAATTTTATTGTATTGGAAATGTTCCTGGTCTCAAGAGTATTCAATATCCAACTCTATACAAGTGCTACTACACAACAATATGCACCTGGTGTTGCATTTCCAGCTACAATATAACAAGGGGAATTCTCCAGCATAATAATGCATTCTTCTTTGAGATTCCCAGATGAGGTCTGTTTCCCTACGTTGATCCAAATATTCCAGATATCGCCCTTGGTATACACTGACTAGAGACAAATAATATTATGGCTTTGCCCTACTCTCTATTGATTTGACCATAGTTGGGAAGCTATAGTCCACCCTGAGCAACACAATTTTAGAGGGTCATAGGTCACCCAGACCTCATCAAGAGGTCATTGGTTTAGGACCCCGCATGTGCTTCACTCTATCGTGGGTTAGTAAATAGAACTGGAGATATTTAGACTAGTTTCTTTCATCTTAGTCTTTGTTTTATGAACATTGTGAATATTGTGATCACAATGTAATTATTGTGATCATTGTGATTATCATCAGTCTTTATTCAGTCAACAAAATATTTTGAATAATGACTGCTATGGTCAGAATGTTCATAAGTGTTTAAAATCCATAAGTTGAATATCTAATCTTCAATATAATGATGTTAGAAAGTGGGACCTTTGGACAGTGATTAGATCATGAGGATGGAAGCCTCATGAATGGGATTAGTGCCTTTGTAAAAGAGGACCCACAGAGCTCCCTAGTCCTTCCCACCATGTGAGGTTACAGTGAGAAGTCTGTGGCTCAGAAGAGGGCCCCCACATGACCTCATTGGTATGCTGATCTCAGACTTCCAGAACTTCACAACTGTGAACAATACACGTCTGCTGCTTTTTAAGACACCTGGTCTGTAGTTTTTGTTATAGCAGCGCAAACTGATGAAGATGATGACTATTCTCTTTCTTGCTGTTTATATATTAACTTTGAAAAAAAAATTTTTTAATTTATTTTTGGCTGTGCTGGGTGTTTGTTACCACTCAGGCTTTTCCATAGTTGCAGGAGTCTCTAGCTGCGGTGTGCAGGTTTCTCACTACAACGGCTTCCTTTGTTCTAGAGTTCTCGGGTGCGCAGGCTCAGTAGCTGTGGCTCCCAGGCTCTAGAGCACAGGCTCAGTAGTTGTGACCCATGGGCTTTGTTGCTCCGCAGCACGTAGCGTCTTCCTGGATCAGGGATCAAACCTGTGTCTCCTGCATTGACTGGCAGATTCTTTAGCACTGAGCCACCAGGGAAGCCCCTATATTAACTGTCAATGATGTTATTTATGAGGGTTCTTTCTCAGTTTTTTCTCATGAGAATTGCGATCTCTCAGTCTTATTCTGTTTTGTTTATATTCTCATCTTTGGGCTCTTGTTTTGTTGAATTAAATTCTTGTTGAAGTAAAAACGATTGTGAAGAACTTCCTTCGGTTCTTTGTGGCATTGTCACTGGGGCTAAGTGATTCACCAAGCAGAGAGGACACAGTAACTTGGGCCCAAAATACTTTTGGGAGCACAGAAAAATGTTTTAATCTCTATTTCTTTTAAAATCAGAAAAAAAAATATTGAATATATACTATTGAATTCACCTTGGACTTTAATAGTCTTTACACCAATATGGTCAGAAAGTACACTGGTTAATATTTCTTTTATGGAGGAAGGGTCTTGCAGACAGAAAAGCTTCCAGAATTCATAAAAGTCATAATGCAACTCTGTTTATCATACCTAACAAAGTCAACATTCATCCCTTAATATTGTTTATTACCTTGCTCATAATTGAATTTTCCCAGCTATATTATAATTTTTGTTTTATAGCAGGCATTTGAACATAAGGTTCCAAATAAGTTTAACATTTAAATTTGGTTGTCACGACTCCTAATCTAGAAGGGCCCCTCTTCGCTTTCACCGCCTTGCCACTGACCTGCTGCAGACATCAGATTAATCGTTCTCACCAAGCTGGTTGTCTTCCTACCTGCTTTTGTCTACTTGCTTCCTTATGGTGTCATTTATCTGCCTTCTCATTTATTTCTTTTTACTACTAATTAATTAATTTTTATTTTTTATTGTGGCTGCATGTGGCGGCTTCTCTTGTTGCGGGGCATGGACTCTAGAGTGCATGGGCCAGTAGTTTCGGTTCATGGGCTTTGTTGCCCTGTGCCATGTGAAATCTTAATTCCCTGACCAGGGATGGAACCTGAGTCTCTGGAAGGCCAATTCTTAACCACTGGACCGCCAGGGAAGTCCTTTTATTTATGATACTTATAAAAGGATGTTAGCTCTACAGGCTTAATAAATTCATGTGCAATTTCTGTGGCCAAAGTACTTTATTATAGCTGCAGTATGCCTCATGTCACATCACAACAAAGCTCTCAGTGTCTGTTGTTCCTATTTCATGATGCTAAGATAATCATTATATTCAAATAGCGATAATGACTTAATGCATTAGTAATTGTCGCCTGAATTTTTTTTCCATTAGGCTTTGAAAAGGGTGATTTTTCTACTTTGTTCATTCTGGTCACAGCAGATTTTCTCATGCTCTAGAACAATCTTGCTCACATGGTTTATATAAAGAAGATAGGATGAACACTTGTGTTTTCCTTTGAGTTGAGTGAAAATGACAGTTTTCATATTAAATTGTTGGTATGGTAGTCGCTTTCACTGCTGCTCAGTGGATTGCTTCTCTTTTCCTCTATGTCTGCTGAAAATCTTAGAAGCAACAACAATCTGATAGCAATGAGTGTGATCCTCTCAATATTAGTTTTCACTAAAAGGGATCAGGATTTCTTAAAAGAATGGCTGATTCCAGATCTGGAGCAGAATATATACAAGATGATCCTGGCATATTTTTCATGCCCCAAAGCTAGGAAGTTAAAGAGTAATGGCTTGGGAAAATTGAATTACACTAAGAATAATATTGGCCCTAGTAGTAAAGAATCTACATGCCAATGCAAGAGATGCAGGTTCAATCCCTGGGTCAAGAAGGTCCCCTGGAGAAGGAAATGGCAACCCACTCCAGGGTTCTTGCCTGGAGAATTCCATAGGCAGAGGAGCCTGACAGGCTACTGTCTGTGGGGCCTCAAAGAATTGGACACAACTGAGCATACACACACGGAGCAATAACATAATATCAAAATATCATCAAATATTAAATGATGTCAAATATCCAGTCAGTATCCAACTTTTTTGTGTCTTCTTATTTTAGCATTTTGTTTGCATAAAGATCCAAGTAAGACTGAAGATCTTCAATCTTGGTTGCTCTATCCTCTAAATCTTACTTAATCTCTAGGTTCCTTTTCCATCATTTTTTGTTACTATTTAATAGTTGGAGAAATTAAGCCATTTGTCTTATCAATTTTCCTATCAAGTCTGCAATACATACTAAAATATATATTTTATGATGTTTGAAATTCAATTCATATAAATTGAAGCTGAGGTTGTCATGGTAAGATATATGGATAGAAAAAGATTGTCCATGTATGGGGAGTTGCTGAAGTTATTTGATGGATATATGTGGGCTCACTGAAATCTTCTTTCTACTTTTATTTTAAATTTTCCATAATAAAGTAAAGAAAATGTTTATCTGGCTTTAAAAAGGATGCTTGGGGCTGGCGCACGGGGATGATCCAGAGAGATGATATGGGGTGGGAGGTGGGAGGGGGATTCAGGATTGCGAGCTCGTATACACCCATGGCAGATTCATGTCAATGTATGGCAAAACCAATACGGTATTGTAAAGTAAAATAAAGTAAAAATTTAAAAAAAAAGAGGGCCTAATAGCTTGAGTCAAAAGACATAGACATCCATATGTAGAGATTCTTAACGGCGGAAAATAGGACAACACGAACATCCAAAAAGGGTAATGAAAGCAGCTGATTAAAACAAGTTGACTATGTGAAATTTATGAGTTCAGTATTAAGAGGGAGAGAATGAGATAGACAAATAGAAATACATATGCAATATTTTAGACATTGTTAAATTTCCCTCCATAGGGTTGCACCCATTTTTTAATCACTTCTCAAAATGTATGAGAGTATATGTTTCCATACAGCCTCACCAACAGAATGTGTCATTGAATTTAGTGGGTGAGAAGTGGTGTTCCAGGGTAGCTTTAATGTACACTTATTATAAGATATGTACTTTTTTCATGTTTAAGGTCTATTTTCAATTATTTCCCTTAGAACTTTGTGTTCATATTTAAAAAAAATTTTTTTCCATTGGATTGTTGGCCTATTCCTCAATTTCTAAGTGCTTGTTGTATGTTGGCGAGAGTAGCCATCTATCGGTGATACAAGCTGCAAAAATACTTTGCCATTTTCTTATTAGTCTTTTGACTTTACTTGTTGCTGTTTTATTTTTATTTATTTGTGCTCAGTCACTCTGTCGTATCTGAAAGTTTGCAACCCCATGGATTATAACTCTCCTTCAGACTCCTCTGTCCATGAAATTTTTCAGGCAAGAATACTGGAGTGGGGCCATTTCCTCCTCCAGGAGATCTTCTAGACCCAGGGACAGAACCAACGTCTTATAGCTCCTGCATTGGCAGGCGGGTTCTTTACCACTGCACCACCTGGGAAGCCCTTATTTTTATTTATTTATGTATTTATTTTGGCTGCTCTGTGCCTTTGTTGCGCCATGTGGGCTTTCTCTAGCTGTGGCACCCTGGCTGTCTATTTGCAGCATGAAGGCTTAGCAGCCTCATGGCATGTGGGATCCTAATTCTCCAACCAGGAAAACTGTTTGCTGCATTGGAAAATGGATTCTTAACTACTGGACCACCAGGGAAGCCCCATTTGTTGCCATTTGAAAACTCCCTGTACTGATGTTGATTGACATACACAGCGTTGCACATATTTTGTGTATACAGTTTGGTGAGTTTGAAGATAAGTATGTACCAAGGACTTCCCTAGTGGCTCAGACGGTAAAGCATCTGTCTACAACCCAGGGAGAACTGGGTTCGATCCCTGGGTTGGGAAGATCCCCCAGAGAAGGAAATGGCAATCCACTCCAGTATTATGGCCTGGAAAATCCCATGGACAGAGGAGATTGGTAGGCTACAGTCCATGGGGTCGCAAAGAGTCAGACATGACTGAGTGACTTCACTTTCACTTTTGACTTTTCATGTACCAATGAAACCATCACATAATCAATGCCACAGGTTTATCTATCACCTCCAAAAGTTGCCTCTTGTTTTCTTTACTATCTATTTATCTTTTGTCTGTACACTCAGTATAAGTTCTACACTCTAAGCAAAATTTTAAGTACGTGACAGAGTATTGTCAATTATAGGTACCTTGCTCTAGGACTTAAAACTAAAATGGTTTTACTCTGCTCCTAGAAGTAATACTGATTTGAATTTTTTTATGTGAGTGAGATCAGGTAGTATTTGTTCTTCGTGTTTGACAGCATAGTATCTCCTAGGTTCATCAATATTTTCGCAAATGACAAAGCTTTCTTCTTTCTTAAGGTTGTACATATGCAAATGTCACATTTTCTTTATCTCTTCATCCACTGATGGACTTTTAAGTTGATTCCATGTCTTGGCTGTTGTCAATAATGCTGCAAAGAACAGGGGGATGCAGATATCTCTTTGAGATCCTGATTTACATTCTTTTGGCTATAAATGCAGAAATGAGGTTTCTGGATTAAACAATAGTTCTATTTTTAATTAATTAATTTGTTTTGATTGTGCTGTGCAGCTTGCAGGATCTTAGTTCCCTGACCAGGGATTGAACCTGGGCCCTTGGCAGTGAAAGCACAGAGTCCTAACCACTGGATTGCCAAGAAGTTCCTTATTTTAATTTATATATAATTTATAGAGATTTTTTTACATTAAAAGGTGTTGAATTTTGTCAGGTTTTTTTTTTTTTGCATCTAAGGAGTTGATCATGAATTTTTTTATCCTTCATTCTACTAACCTGGTGTATCACACTGATTGATTTTCACATGTTGAACCTTCCTGGCATCACATGGATAATTCCCCTTTGGTCATGATGCATATATCCTTAGTTAAAACTAATAAGTTAACTTCCACTTATGTGTCTCAGTTCTGAGGGTCATTATTATCTAGTTCATTATAGAGACAGCACTTGTGGCAATGTTAAATATAATTCAAGAGAGAAATCACTGCACTGTCTGTCTCTTATTCTTAATTTCTAAAAAGCTCCTGGGCTGTTAAACAGTTAGGTCCAGAGTGAAATTTTCCATCACCATTGCTGAACACAGAGCTATTTAGCACTGCCAAGCAAGCAAGCCCTTTATCTGTTCCACATTCGGGAGGAAAACACGAAGAGTGAATGTTCTCTCCCCTTCACTCACTGTTGATTGCATCTGTTCCCTTAGCTTTGCTGGGTCCATCCCTGTGGAAACTGCCTTGTACATTTGGAACTTACAACTCACCTGTTTTCCCAACTGCTTTGAGTTTTTGCAAGGCACACATGGCCTACTCTGCTGCTATTTGTGGACAGAAAGTACACCTGCATATGTGTTTGCAGAGACACAGGCTCTTTTCAGAAGGATGCTCGTGAAACTAGAAGCAGTGGCTGACTCTAGGGAGAGAAGCTGGGCACCTGGGAACACTTGTGAATTTTCCATCATGTGTTCCTTTCCCTGCTGCACAGAAATGAATACATTGAAATGGAAGAAAGAAAAGAAAAGAAAGATGGAGAATTATATCATGGACCAATCTTAAATCAATAGTGACTTAATAGGTGAAAACTGAGTCCACATGGATGACTGTACCTTTTAGGCATCTCAAAGGTCTAAAGGATCACTAAGTATTGGTCTCTATATTAAACAAAAAATTTTAAAAATTGAAGACCCATATTTTGAGTCTGTGCTACTGTGTTTGTCAGACAGCATGAGTGTTATCATGTTTACTTATTCACTCGACCAACATAAATTCATTGTTCTTTACTGTGTTCCATGCACTGGGCTGGACGTTTAGGACAGACAAAAGAGAGAAAAAAAATTTTAATAAAACAACCTTTATCCGCAAATAGCTTGTAAGATGGGGTTACCCTGACCAAGCAGAGGCTTCATGAGGACTGGGGATAGAGAAGTACATTCTCCCAAAGCCCCAGCCCTCTCCCCTCTTGGTTCCTGCACGTCCTCCTCTACATCCCCAGAGCTCCCCTCCCCACAGCCAGCCTCTTACTGTTTTCCTGTCTACTTCTTCTCAGTTCTCAGTTGAGAAGCTGTTTCTTGGGAGCAGCCTTCCTAACCGCGAAAGTCCAGGGAGACATCTTTTCACGCTCTGCCTGGGGTCCCTGCTTACTCCTATCACAGAACGTGACGCTGCTAGTAACACAGCTAGTAAACCAGCTGTGGTTTATTGTGTTAGACCCTGAGCTCTGCTCATTGCTTCATGTCATGGCCTGGCACAACTTCTGACCCTTAATATTAACACAATGAAGGTTATCAATGGTGGTTATTCAGCTTGGACAAGAGAAACCTTGCAGGACAGAGGGTTCATGTAAGCTCGCCTTAAGCTTGTGAAGTCCTTTCGCGGGCTTTGTAACAGAGGGCAGAGTCAAAGTGATGGATGGACATTCAAAAAGGCAGAGTTTGACTTTGTATCTAGAATGTTGTCATAATCAGAAGTATCCAAATATATTGTAGGATATGTGAGAGAAGAAGAAGACTTTCATCACTGGCACTTTTAAGAATTTTTGTTTATATTTTATGCTTGGCTGTGGCAGGTTCTGTGGCTGCGCAGGCTTTTTTCTCGTTGTGGTGCCCGCTTCGGAGGCTTCTCGTGTTGTGGAGCTCAGGCTCCAGTTCGAGGGCTTCAGGAGCTGCAGCGCAGGGGCTCAGCTGCTCCTGGGCAGGGACCTTCCTGGACCAGGGATCGAACCTGTATCTCCTTTGCTGGCAGGTGGATTCTTCACCACTGATCCACAAGGGAAGCCCCCATCACAGGTATTTTTAAAGTAAAGCCAAGAAATGGATGGTGCCAAGGGTGTTGTCAGTGTTTGCAGACATCAGAAATACAGATACGGTTGATCAGTTAAATCTACTGGAAAGGTCATGGCAGTTTTTTGTTTTTTCATTTTTGTTTTAAAATACAAAAGTAACACAAGTCCATACTGAAAAATCTGAAAATCATATAACATTAGAAAGAAAAATAACAACATTTGTTAATTTGCTTAACAAGGATAAACTCTCTGAAATTTTGGTTCATTTTTTCCCCTGTCTTTGTGTGCTTACAGTCAAGAATGAAATGTAATAATAATTTTTAAATTATCTTGATTTTTTTCATTCAACATTATATATTTCTCTTATGTCATTACTTTTAACTACTATTTTCAGTTTTAGTGACTATTACAAAGAACTATATACTTTGACCCCACTATCCTATTTTTGAATTCTTGGTTAATGTCTAATTTTTCCCAAATATAAATAATGCAAAGATAAACAGAATATGCAGGTTTCTAATATTTTAAAATAAAAGTCATATAAATAATACTTTAAAATGTTGCAGTCATCATTAGGCAATACAAGGCTTAATTATTTTTGAACATTCTTTCTTAAACATGTTCTGTAGGAGGTTTTGTTGATAAATTTTTGTTAAATTGAAAGATGACTCTCTCTGACTTTCTCTGATAATTACATAATAAAGAAAATGGAAAAAATCCAAGAAATTCTTTGCCTTGAAGTGCAGGGCAGTAATAGTACCTTCTTGTGACCAAATAGAAAATATAAATAAATAAAAATAAAACCTGTTTTTGTAACGATCGTATGTCCCCCTCTACTGGCCAAACTGGGTAAATGCCGTTTCTCCAAACACGAGAGCTAAAGTTTAATTTATCCTAGCGAGTGCTGCCGTCTATGGGGTCGCACAGAGTCAGACACGACTGAAGCGACTTAGCAGCAGCAGCAGCACATGAAGAAGGCAATGCACCCCACTCCAGTGCTCTTGCCTGGAAAATCCCGTGGACGGAGGAGCCTGATGGGCTGCAGTCCATGGGGTCGCACAGAGTCGGACACAACTGAGCGACTTCACTTTCACCTTTCACTTTCATGCATTGGAGAAGGAAATGGCAACCCACTCCAGTTCTTGCCTGGAGAATCCCAGGGACGGGGGAGCCTGGTGAGCTGCCGCCTCTGGGGTCGCACAGAGTCTGACATGACTGAAGCGACTTAGCAGCGGCAGCAGCAGCAGCGAGTACAGAGTTCAGTTTCCTCATTTACAAAAGAGCAATCATAAGAGGGAAGTGACTTGAGCAAAGCTTTACAGACGTTAGGAACGGAGCCGAGAACAGAAATCTGGCTACTAGATGTTGTGACTGATGCTGCCTGCTGGCCCAGCCCTACTCCAGATGCTGCAACTCTGTCTCGTTTCCTCCTCCTGATGTAGTTTGTGTGTGTGTGTGTCCAGCGAGGAGAGTAGGCGTTAGAGTCCTTCCTTGAGAGAAATCTGAGCATCGTATAAATATTAATAGCTGCCACCTGCAAATATGCATACTGCAATTTTCCTGGATACACTGCACCCCCAACTTCCCCCAACTCAGTTTCTTCTGATATCATATAGAGACTATCATACAATCTGAAAACCAATGTTGCCACAAAGTCTTAGGTCCCTCCCATGGAAAATGACCTGAGCACCAGCCCCAACCCCTCCCCTCACCCCAAGAGGAAATCTCAGCAGGGCTCTTGATGCCTCTTTCTCACACCGGGTGCAGGGGCTCTTGAGAAGCGGGGTGTTATGAAATGAGTCATGCATTCATTTCGCATTGTTGTTGCTGCTCAGTCAGTTTTGACTCTTTGCAACCCCATGAATAGCAGCACGCCAGGCTTCCCTGTCCTTCACTGTCTCCTTGAGTTTGCTCAAATTCCTGTCCATTGAGTTGGTGATGACATCCAACCATCTCATCCTCTGTCTCCCCCTTCTCCTCTTGCCCTCAATTTTCCCTGCATCTGGGTCTTTTTAAAATTAAAAAAAAAAAAAAATTGGCTGCCCTGGGTCTTCATGGCAGCCCACAGGCTCAGTTGCCCTGCAGCATGTGGGATCTTAGTTCCCCGGCCGGGAATGGAACCCACGTCCCCTGTACTGGAAGGTGGATTTCTAACCACTGGACCACCAGAGAAGTCCCATCTTAATTCTTTAACCTTTGAAAACCTCCTGTAACTTCTGGAAAAATAAGATTCTATAGGACCGGGATCCCAGTTCAATAATCTTATTCTTCACAAAGATCATTTCTATTGGGTCTTAATAAGTCATAATGAGAGACTCTCCCAGGCCACAGTTTCCCTGGGATCAGCAGGACTGAGGTTCATTTTGGAGGATTAGGGACTCAGGTTCCTACCCTTAGTTCCAGGTGGACCCTTTGCCTGATCATAAGCACACTCTGTATTTAGTGAAGCTTTCACATATGCAGGCTCACTGGGCCAAGGAACAAAGAAAGAGACTTGATGAGAGATTCCACACACACCAACATTTAAAGAGAAGGCAGAAAAGTGTATTCAGTAAAAGAAAGAAAGACCCATCAGAGAGGAAGGAGGAGAGTTAAGAGAGAAGAGACTCACACAAAGAAAAAGCGAAGCATTGTAACATGAACAACAGTGTTTGATGCTGCAGGTGGAGCAGGTATGAGAAGGGTTAAGACGTTGGAGTTGGCGATTGCACGGCCATTGAGGATTTGCCATGGTGCTTTTGCAGTTTCAGTGAAGCGGCAAGGGCGGCAGTCAGTAGTGGACAGAAGGAATGAGAGGATGGTAAGGAAGTGGAGGCAGGGAGTGCAGGCAATTTTTTCGAAGCACTGCTCTTTTTTTTTTTTTCCCCAGTAAGGTTGCCATGCTGCTACTGCTAAGTCGCTTCAATCGTGTCTGACTCTGTGCAACCCCACAGACGGCAGCCCAACAGGCTGCCCAGTCCCTGGGATTCTCCAGGCAAGAACACTGGAGTGGGTTGCCATTGCCTTCTCCAATGCACGAAAGTGAAAAGGGAAAGTGAAGTCGCTCAGTCGTGTCCGACTCTTAGTGACCCCATGGACTGCAGCCTACCAGGCTCCTCCGTCCATGGGATTTTCCAGGCAAGAGTACTTAGTGGTAAAGAATTCACCTGCCAATGCATGAGCTGTAGGAGATGTGGGTTCAGTCCCTGGGTTGGGAAGATCCCCTGGAGAAGGAAATGGCAACCGACTCCAATTTACCTGCCTGGGAATTCCCATGGACAGAGGAGCCTGGTGGGCAACAGCCTGTGGGGTCGCAAGAGCCAGACAGGACTTAGTGACTAAACCACTACTGCCATACTCTTCTCCATGGTGACTGCACCAATTTATATTCCCATCAGCAGAGTAGGCAGGTTCCCTTTTCTCCACAGCCTCTCCAACATCTGTTGTTTGTAGATATTTGGATAATGGCCATTCTGATGTCTGAGGTGATACTTCATTGTAGTTTTTATTTGCATTTCTCGATAATTAGTGTCGTTGAGTAATGCTCTTAATTTAGAAACGTGAGAGAAAGAAAAGCATGATAGCCACAGGGAATCACAAATTCAAGGAAAATAAGCTGATATTTGTGCAGCTTTGTTAGCTTAGGAGGAGAGGTCAGTGAGGGGAAGGTTGAAGATGCTGCAAAAAAGGGGGACAATGAATAGGGGTGATCTGGAGGAGCAATGGGGACGGGACGGGTTTCTTCGGAGATGAGAGAATGGCTGGGAGCACTTCCTCTTCCCTTAGAATCTTCCATTCTCTCCTTCTTCACGTGGAACCCAGGGCAGCAGGATGTGTGAGTTAGTCACTCAGTCATGTCCAACTCTTTGTAACCCCATGGACTGTAGCCTGCCAGGCTTCTCTGTCCTTGGAATTCTCTAGGCAAGAATACTGGAGAGGGTTGCCATTTCCCTCTCCAGAGGATCTTCCTGACCCAGAAATTGAACTCTGGTCTCCTGCATTGCAGGTGGATTATTTGCCATGTAAGCCATCAAGGAGCCTGTGTAGGTGAGGAATCAGAGGTTTGAAGGCAGAAAACCATAAGTCATGTGGTCCCTGGCATCTTAGTCATGCTATGCCCATGGCTGGAGAAATTAAATCACTTCAAAGAGTTCCTGAGTTCTATTTTTCCTGTATCTTCACTTCTCTGTTTATATTATTAGTATGGAACAACCTCTTTAATCTCTCTATCCTCCAGGAGTCATTCAAATAGAATTATGGTCGAGAAACAGGAAAAGCTGGAAAAGACCAGCTCTGTGGGTTATACAGGTCTCCTCAACACCCAAACCATGTTTGCAGGCTTTCCCTTCATTCTCAGTTGTTTTTGAGGGAAGATCCTGACTCATCCTGCCATTTCCTATCAGGGTGCTGTTTTAAGGATTTACAAAGAAAAACTTCAGGCAATCAGTGCTGGATTCCTAGGCTGGGAACCGGGATAGAGGTTCTGGATTCAGGATTCAGAACATGGAGGAGTCCAAAGTGAGTCTGAGAAGGGCTGTGCATGTGGGAAGAAAGAACTTAGATCTCTTCAGACCTACATCCGCAGCCTTAGAAGCCTGAGGGTGGGCCACTGACCCAAGGCCCAGGGGGACTGGAACTGGTTCTCATTAGGAACTTCATTTCATTAGTGGACACAACTGCCTGTGCTGAACGTTGTGGCCCATCTTCACTGAAGTGCCCACATGGTCCCCAAAACAGTGGTTTTCTGACCCCTCAGTGGAGGTTGGATGGACCTCTCTGGATGAAGTAGTCTTCACCTAAAGCTGCGTGGGACCCTGAAAGTGAGACCCTATTCAGAAAGCAGATGGGTTGGTGATCCATAGGGTAAAATAACAGATCAGTTCAGTTCAGTTCAGTCGCTCAGTCGTGTCTGACTCTTTGCGACCCCATGAATTGCAGCACACCAAGCCTCCCTGTTCATTACCATCTCTCGGAGTTCACTCAGTCTCACGTCCATTGAGTCCGTGATGCCATCCAGCCATCTCATCCTCGGTCGTCCCCTTCTCNCATATAAAAGATCTCAAGTCCAAAATTTGTTTGTTTTCTTTTTGTTTTCTTTTGCCTCTTTTCCATGTTTCTGACTGAAAAGACTTATAATTTGTCTAGATTTATAATTTCAAAGGCATAATTTGAAAACAAACAGCAGATAAATGGATGATAGGGGATAAAAACCTTAATAAATATACCAGAGGAAAAACATATATGATATGTCATTTTTCTTTTTATTCCCTAATTGAATAAAAATGTTAAGAGTATTTACCCTAAATAGTGTTTTAGATAAGACTAATTTGGTACTGTCATAAGTTTTTAAGCAATGAATGTTTACTGTTTTCAGAAGACATGTCATTAACTGAAAATCAGCCTGAATAATGTGTTTTAGTGGGAAATGTATAAAAAATTTATTTGCTGAATAGATTTCATTAACAGTAGTATTCCCAAATGATATCAGACCTAATGAGAGGTCATGCCACTGAAGTGTCAGAACAAAGGAAGAAAGAATTTCAAGGATGAATGCATGAACAAAACAACAGGATCCTACTTCTGGTTAAAAAAATAAATGTATTATTGACATGCTTATGTATTCTAAAGTAATGGACTCCATGGCAAGTGTGGCTACAATTCCAATGTGACAATTGCATTAGGTTTGAAAGTGTATGAAAAAATATGTAGAGAAATAAGCAAACTGATGCCCTCAGAGTAAGGATTTTAAGACTGTTAATAAATTACTGCTGCTGCTGCTGCTGCATCGCTTCAGTCGTGTCCGACTCTGTGCGACCCCATAGATGGCAGCTCACCACGCTCCCCTGTCCCTGGGATTCTCCAGGGAAGAACACTGGAGTGGGTTGCCATTTCCTTCTCCAATGCATGAAAGTGAAAAGGGAATGTCAAGTCGCTCAGTCGTGTCCGACTCTTAGCGACCCCATGGGCTGCAGCCTACCAGGCTCCCCTGTCCCTGAGATGTGTATAAGAGACAGCAGTAGTATTCCCAAATGATATCAGACCTAATGAGAGGTCATGCCACTGAAGTGTCAGAACACAGTAAGAAAGAATTTCAAGGATGAATGCATGAACAAAACAACAGGATCCTACTTCTGGTTAAAAAAATAAATGTATTATTGACATGCTTATGTATTCTAAAGTAATGGACTCCATGGCAAGTGTGGCTACAATTCCAATGTGACAATTGCATTAGGTTTGAAAGTGTATGAAAAAATATGTAGAGAAATAAGCAAACTGATGCCCTCAGAGTAAGGATTTTAAGACTGTTAATAAATTACTGCTGCTGCTGCTGCTGCTGCGTCGCTTCAGTCGTGTCCAACTCTGTGCGACCCCATAGATGGCAGCTCACCAGGCTCCCCTGTCCCTGGGATTCTCCAGGGAAGAACACTGGAGTGGGTTGCCATTTCCTTCTCCAATGCATGAAAGTGAAAAGGGAATGTGAAGTCGCTCAGTCGTGTCCGACTCTTAGCGACCCCATGGGCTGCAGCCTACCAGGCTCCCCGGTCCCTGGGATTCTTCAGGCAAGAGTACTGGAGTGGGGTGCCATTGCCTTCTCCGGTACTGATAGGGATGGTAGACAAGACGGATATGGTGGCCGGGGGGAGGTGGTGTACATAGTGGATGCGGGCTCATGTTGTGGGGTGTTTGCACAGCCTCCGTCCATGTCACCTGGACCTCTGTATTCATGGGCATGGAGAGCAAATACGGTGGTAGTTATGTCACGTTCTAGGGCCAGGACTGAGTTGCCTGAGATGTGAGAACTCATCTGCTCAGAGATGTAAAAACCTTCCAGGGCTTGGTTATTAGGTGTCTGGTCTGTGGTCGCTGCTCTGTAGAACGTTGATTTAACATGAGCTGCAATTACGTCATGCCCACGTCCTTGGGTTTATCTACATTCCTTTTCCCCAGACTGCTAATCTCTGATCTGCCAATCTTCTCTTTGATTAACCAGCTACCCTGAAACTGCTGTAAACTCTTATTTTGGGCCACTTCTCTATCCAGTTTAAGATGATATCTATGTGCACTGTTGAAATACCTGCTAGCTTAACATCTTGTTTCACATCTTCCATTAACTGGGCTGTAGTGTGGGAATTATACATCTTTATTCAAACCAACACACGATGTCAACTTAGCCTTGGAGAAAGCCTGGATACTCTTCACTTTGTTTTCCCATGTGGAATTAGCTTATTCACCACTCCCATAAAGCCCAAATATAAGGTGATATGGGAACCTGAGAGACCTGTCCTTTGAGATGATGTGCACCTGCTGAATTTGCTTAGATCCAATCCTATAAGAACCACCTCCAGCCTAAGATGGATTGCCACTGAGACCCATCCATACTGAGACTCTGTTGGATCTGAAATTCAAAGGTTTTAACAGGCAGCTCAATCACATAGCTGCTTGTTATTTTATAGACTAGTGTATAGAGGTCCCTGACATTCTGGGAGCTGATTTTTTATCAATGCTAGTTTTTCTGTTTGTTTGTTTTTGATCACAGCATGGTTTTTCACTAGAACCCTAGAAATCTATGGTGTGACTATATATCAGCAATTTTCAGACTGTGCACACAGCATTGTTGTCTAACACAGATGCAGCCTCACCACGTGATGTGGTCCAAATGGTGGAGCCAATCACAGTGCTGCCTGAGCCTGATGCAGAGTCCTTTCCTGCCCTGCACCCACATGATGGAGCAGCACTCGCAGCAGCAGATGGGAGGGATGGAGTGATGTACTCATTGAGGATATGTGTTGTCTCAGCACTCCACAGAAGCATCAAAAATACTGTATTTCACTGTTAGTGGCCCTAGGAACAAGATACAGCTAGTTTGTCTCTAAAAGGATAAGCCAGCATGCCTTAGGCATGTGGATCCCCAACATAGTAATGTGGCATGTGGCAGGCTCATGAATTTTGAAAAGACTTGCATTTCACCTTATGAAAGACATATATTTTTGCAAGTCAACCCGAGTCTTAGCAATTTCTTGCTTGTCAGGTCTACTTAATGTATTGTTCAATAAAGCTTGTGTAGCGGAATTCAGTGTCCAGAATGTCCAGATCATCAAGGGTTCCTCAGCCTACACTGTGACAGAGACAAATTCAGTTAACACCATGATGGGCCAGTACTGGAGATGCGATCAATTTCAGGTGCGTCGTAGGTGAATACAAACTATACCAGGGTTGTGTTAGATCCTATGTCTTCACTCTGCTGCTTTGCCATGTATGCAATCAAGACAAAATTCTTTCAAGGTATTATGTCACAAACTGCCACTAGATGGCAGACAAACACAATAAACAAGTGTCCTTGGCTGCTGCTGCTGCTAAGTCGCTTCAGTCATGTCCGACTCTATGCGACCCCGTAGACGGCAGCCCACCAGGCTCCCCTGTCCCTGGGATTCTCCAGGCAAGAACACTGGAGTGGGTTGCCATTTCCTTCTCCAAGGCATGAAAGTGAAAGGTGAAAGTGAAGTCGCTCAGTCGTGTCTGACTCTTAGCGACCCCATGGACTGCAGTAGGAAATACTGAGAAAGTTAACAATGATACTGTCCCATTTTCAGCATGAAGCCCTCAATGCTTGAATGGGTTCAGGTGTGACCTGGGGAAGAGCTGCAGCTACGCTGAGTGGTGGAGAAACCCTCGGTGTGTCCTGTGCATTGTGGCTATAAGGGTGACGTTGGCCCCACCCTGTTGAGATGGCTGTGTCCTCAGAGCCCATCTTTACCTTCTTCCAAGCAGGATCAATCTCAGGAGACCATATTTCCAGTGCTGCTGAAGCTGACCTTGTTGGCTAAAGATTTGAAACTGGACTTCACGGACATCCTCTGCTGCTGCTGCTGCTAAGTCGCTTCAGTCGTGTCCGACTCTGTGTGACCCCAGAGACGGCAGCCCACCAGGCTCCCCCATCCCTGGGATTCTCCAGGCAAGAACATTGGAGTGGGTTGCCATTTCCTTCTCCAGTGCATGAAAGTGAAAAGTGAAAGTGAAGTCGCTCAGTCCTGTCTGACTCTTGGAGACCCCATGGACTGTAGCCCACCAGGCTCCTCCATCCATGGGATTTTCCAGGCAAGAGTACTGGAGTGGGCTGCCATTGCCTTCTCCTTCATGGACATCCTCAGATACCGTTTAATCACAACCCACTTGTAAAGGTAACTTTGGAATCTGTCCTTCCCATCTAATTTCAATCCACAGTGAAGCTAAAAATGTGGCAGAAACTCTGGCCACAGCCATCGCAGCCTCCCCCTTCTGTTCAGTCCCCACTTCTGCCCTGCTGTGCGTGGAGCCTGCATGTGCTTGGTACATGAGTAAATGTGTGAAGCCTTCCTAAGGCCTAAGCTCTGGACTTTTCTGATCATTTGAACTTAAAATTTTTAAGTTTTGATTCTTTGAACTTGAATCAATATAAATGGGGAGAAAGTTGAAAATAACATATTTCACCCCAAAAACATCAAATCACAGGAAATATTAAGGAATCGTTGTTTAAAATAAATCAAGTTTTAAAACTGGGTAAACATAACAATTGTAAGCCTCAGATTGTCTAACTCAGCACAGCTCTGATATGAAAGTTCATAATTTCATAAAAGGTTTCAGTTGAAATCATTAAAACCCCTTAACCTGAAGCATAAATTAAATCTGTAAATAATCTTTGTGATGAAACTTTGAATATTATTTTGTTCAGGAATGGGAGCAGAAGAAAAAAAGGATGATAGAATACACACACACTCAAACACAGTCTCTCAAGCATTATCTAACAAATAGAATACTGGCGAATTTGGTAACAGAAATGGTCTACATGTTGTATTAACATACATTTCAAGATCCCTTCCATATTCTACATTATAAGATTTTCACCATCTGTAGAGACCGTGTACTGCCTTCATGGGAATTTTAGAGAACAATCCCTAGGGAATAAAAGGTACTAAACTCTATCAAGTAACACTTTTCTGATCTAACAGTGGTCTTTGTAACAACTGATCCCTGGGTCCTCAAGCACACAGAAAACACAAAAATCACCGTGAGCAGACTGCCTTCCCACTGTGTGTTGTAGACACAGCTTCTCTGTCTTTGCAGCCGCAACAGAAGGGCTTGGGGACTCCCTGGTCTCGTGACATTGATGGCAGAGGTGGTTTCATCTTCATCCACCATCCCCTCCTGCCTGTCCTCTCTGCAGCTCACAGCAACTCCAGGGGATGTGGCCTCGGTCTTCATCCTACTTTGGAGAGAACTGATCTTCCTGGATTTGGGCTGATCCTGGCTTTTGAGTTCATCCTGGTCAGACTCCAACCCCAGGGACATTCTTTCTAACTGGAGAAAGAATCAGTGACTGTTGGTGAGATAACCAGGACTGGTATCACTGGATATATGAATGGCTTCCTCAGCTCCTTCCAACTCAACACCCTGCTCTGGTCCAGCAGTGGCTCCACCCCCAGGAGGAACACCCACCACTTTTGCTGCAGCATCCCATCCTGGGCTCCCGCAGGCCTGTGTCCATGCCCTGTCCACACTGCATGGCTCCAGTCTCGTGTGCAAGGCTTCCATCTTCACCTTCCTCCGAGGTTGTCTTCCTCCCACTTCTTGAGCCCCATCACCCTGCACCTGCCCTGAGAACTGCCAGCTCTTAGGATGTGGAGGTGGGAGAAACATGCAGAGCTGGAAACAAATGGATTTAAGGACATAAAATCAGTCATTGGCCAGGAGAGGACCATAGCTCATCTGCCCATGGGATTCTCCAGGCAAGAATACTGGAGTGGGTTGCCATTTCCTTCTCCAGGGGATCTTCCTGACCCAGAAATTGAATCCAGGTCTCCCACATGGCAGGAAGAAGCTTTAACCTCTGAGCCACCAGGGAAGCCCCCCTGAAGGCAGTAGCTTGGGTTAAAGGGAAAGAAAGCCATGAACAGTCATTCACGGAGGTTAGGACACACAGAGCATGGATGTGTNTCCAGGTCTCCCACATGGCAGGCAGAAGCTTTAACCTCTGAGCCACCAGGGAAGCCCCCCTGAAGGCAGTAGCTTGGGTTAAAGGGAAAGAAAGCCATGAACAGTCATTCACGGAGGTTAGGACACACAGAGCATGGATGTGTATAAAGGCATTCGGAGTGAGAACATAGCGGAAAATTGTCAGGTATGGAGGGACTAAGTCCCTGCCTTGGTGGCCTTGCAGGACATGTTGGGACAGAGCAGTCAGTATGGAGGTCACAGTGCTCAGCTGGGATAACAGGGAGCAATGGAGATGCTTGGAATCTGGGCGCTTACTGACCAGTCGTGACACACATATTTTACTGTTCTTCTGCCTCATTGCCTCTCTGACCAGTGGTGATGACAATTTCCCCCACCAAGAGTATCAGGGAATCCAGCAAGAGGAAGCCTCTGTGGCTCCAATAATATCCACTGGCATCAAATAAAAGGAGCCTGTTTAATTCCTTTGAGTGTCGTACCTGATCCAGACCCTGTCTTAGAAGGAGAGAGACCAAGAAAGCATGTCATGGAGCCTGAAGAAATCAAAAGAACCCTGTACTCACAGGAGAGTGGACTGAGTGTGTCCCGTGACCCCGAGGAGGAAGTAACTCTCTGAGGCAAGTGTGTGCTGTCCTGTGGGACCCAGCCCTCGGGCACTCCCAGCCCCTGCGCCGTTACTGAGCTCAGCCAGCCCCGCAGCCTCGCCCAGCCCTGCCACGCCCTGCTGATTGACATGTTTCCAGAGCACAGCCCACTGCCCTGGACACTTCCTCATGGTCTGGTCACAGCCTGGGCGGGAGTCTGCGTCCAGGTCAGGACGCACAGTGGACGTGAGGGCCCCAGGCAGCTCCTCGGTCTCCTGCTGCTCTGGCTCCCAGAAGAGGAGGGAGAACACTGGGGGACTGTTCAGCCCAGTGTGGTCAGTACCGCCTGGCCCTTCAGGGAAGTCCTTTTATAACTTGGTTAATCCTGTGGAGATATGTTTTTGTGTTTTCAGTCTCAGCTGCCAGGTGTGACCTCCAGATGATTCAGTCTCTATCTTCCCTGTCTGCATCTCTAGGAGAGAGTTTGCATCACTTGTCAGGCCAGTCAGAGCATTAGAAATAATTTACAGTGGTATCAAGAGAAACCAGGGAAAGCTCCTAAGTTCCTCATCTATGACACAACCAGTGTGTACACAGGGGTCCCATCCCGGTTCAGTGGCAGTGGATCTGGGACAGATTATACCTTCACCACCAGCAGCCTGGAGGCTGATGATTTTGCAGCTTATTACTGTAAACAGGATAACAGTAGACCTCCCACAGTATTACACACCCGAACATAAACCAACCAGGAGAGCAGATGGGTGAGGCTGGGCTGCCCTAGCTCCCCTAGGTACCTTCATCTGCTCAGAGCATTTCTCAAATGCAGCCACATGTGCAAGTTACTGATTTATGAAAAATAGTCCTATACAATCTATATGCAGATGCATATGTACCTATTTGCTATATTGATGTTTGGCACATATTATATATCATGAATTCAAGTCCAACAGGGGTCTGTGACTCCCTCAGACATACATACAGGCATTATAAGCATTTACACAAAATAGTCATGTACTTAAATAAAGTGAGAGGAATCTGATTATATTCCATCCTAACTGGTGTGTAGGACTAAATATAGTTCTTGCTCCATCTAGGGGAATTTTCTTTTTATTCCTTGTATCTAAAACTCCCATCCAATTAATATGTTGTCTTTAAAATATTTCTAAGTCTGTAGGAATCCAGAGAGCATGAGTAGAAACAAGTTTCCTAATGTTAAAAGTTAAATATTTGCATCTTGTGAAATTCACATTCATGGTATGTTGACAATGATCCCGTGAAATCCAAGTAGATTTTTGTTTCATATGAGGCACAATCTTGTTTACTTCATCAAACAGGTCATAGAATTTGTGATTTGCAGAGATAATGAAAAGTAAGAAACCTACCCATAAAGAAACACAATAGAATCAAAAAGATGTTTCCTCTTTTATTTATACACTTGATCTTAGCCAAAAGGCCGAGAAGCGATTCCTCTTTATATGTATAATATAATAAAATATTTGGTGCTATTACCTGGAATAATGGATTTCTAAACATTCTAATAAACAGCTTCAGACTTCACATAAGGCTGTAAGGATTCCAGAATAGACAGTCAATCTGTGGGGGGAAAGTATTCCTAATTGACTAGGATAAGTATTCCTAGTGAGAGCATTTATTTTTTTATTCATGTGTTTATTTTTAATATCTGACTCTTATTCTCTGATTGATCAGGCCTTGCTCTAGAAGGATAAATATGCAAATTTCTGGGAGCATTGAAGATGGGACTGCTAGTACATCAAAGTGCATTTGGACTTTGGGGATCCCTGGCTTCTGCCAAAAGTGACTAAGTAGATGAGAAGTTCACTCTTGTGAGGCCAATGCTTCCTTAAGGCAGAAAATCACTGTTCTCACTTACTTATGCAGGCCGTGTATTTTTATTGTAAGATAAGGAAGGGCCACCAAATACTTCATTCATCCCTGTGTCTTTTCTATTCTGAACTTTCCATTTGTGTTAACCAGAGAGGAAAAGTAGTTACTGAGAATTTAGTTGGTTCAGATATTAGTATATGTGATTTAATTTGATTTTTTTTTCCAGAGTGTCTTGAATATCTTTTTCAAAATTATAGGAATTTCTTTTGACTTTAAGTGTGAAGCGTTAGCTGCTCAGTCATGTCTGACTCTGTGCGACCCCATGGACTGAAAGCCCACCAGGTTCCTCTGTCCATGGAATTCACCAGGCAAGAATACTGGAGTGGGTTCCATTTCCTTCTCCAGCAGAACACGTAGGCTCAGGGATCAAACCCACATCTCTTACATCTCCACACTGGCAAGCGGTTTCTTTACTACTAGTGCCACCTGGCAGGCCTCTTTTCCTTGATTTATTGATCCTTACTGAAGGAAAATAAGAGTAACTATGCTAAAGCCTGTTATAAAAATTAAATAAATGAATACACACAAAATACCATATGACTAATTAAGTTTATAAGTGAAAGTGAAACATGAGTGAAAGTGTTAGTCGCTCATCCGTGTCTGATTCTTTGCAATCCCTTGAACTGTAACCTGCCTGGCCCCTCTGTCCGTGGAATTCTCCAGGCTCTCACTCAGTAAATACTTTTATCATTGTCAGTTTGCTTCATCTCGTAATTATGTAGATACAATCTTTCCCATCATATTTTTATTTCAAATCATTCCATAGATTGTCATTATCTTTTGAAACTCCCACTTTGTCAAGCGGTGGAATAGCTTATTTCCTACAACCTAAAAAGAATTATACACATTTGGGAAAAGAAATATATATATTTGTTGTGAGGTTTAGTTGGTAAGTCATGTCTGACTCTTTGTGACATCATGAACTACAACCTGCTAGGCTCCTCTGTCCAGGGGATTTCCCAGATAAGAATACTAGAGTGGGTTGTCATTCCTTTCTCCAGAGGCTCTTCCCCTTAGCAAGGATCAAACCCATGCCTCCTGCACTGACATTGGCAGGTGGAGTCTTTACATAGACATCAAAGGGGTTCTGGGTAAGAAGGAGTTTGATCCCATTTTTTTTTTTTTATGTTTATGAAAGATTGATCCCATTTTTAATATTTGTTGATCAACACCTCTCCATCTATTCTCCTGTTTTCCATTTCCCCATACGTGTGCAACTGCCACAGGGAAACTCAAAACTCACAAACCCCGGTCCATGCAAGGTCCCTCCACAGCCCTATACAAGCCCAGACTCCTGCCTCTCTCCATCCATCCTGGTCCCGCTTGTGCCCACCTTACTCCACCTGGAATTTCCTTATGTCAGTGATAATCTTTCTCTCAAAAAAATCTAGATGTGGGGACTGTCCTGAAGCTCAAGATAATTCTTAATAATTAATTCTATCTCATTTCCAGGGATTGACAGCATATTAGTAAAGAGAGAATGTACTGAAAAGCTAAGAAATAGTGACGCTTAGGGACCTGAGCCTAATTTAACTCTCTTTAATGTCCTTTAAACATATTGCTATCTCAGTAACAGCTGCTCACAAACTGAACACCTCAAAGAAAGGAGAAGGTGGAGGCCTCAAAGTCAAACACAGCTTTCAACAGTATCTCTGACCCTGATTCCCTGGAGGAAGCAGCTGCTCAGCTGAGCCCACAGGGGAGGGGTGTGCTTAGGAACATACATGTACAGTTCCCTTTGAAGATTCCGTGCACAGAAGTCACATTCAGAGTCTCCAGTCTCCACACTGGGCACATTTTTCTCAGTGATAAAATTAGTCTCTGAGGACCACAGAGAAGGTTGGATCCTGATTAGAATAAAGCCTTCAGGTAGAATGGGGGAAGGACCACACCTGGGAGAGGAGATGAACCAGGAAGAGTAAGGAATCACAAGACTGAGGGCCAGCCTCAAAGTCATGTCTCCCTGATTGGATGAAAGTGATCAACAGCTAGCATTTTGCCAGAATCAAAAGTAAATTATTTCTGAGTGACAAAAATCATTCCAGAGTCTAAAATCGTCTCTAACATTTTTAGGGAAATTACATCCGTTAATCTACGTTCACATTAAGTGTATACGCTACAGCCTCACTTTTATTAAAACACTGAGGCATATATTATCAAGGGGAAAAATATTCAGTTTGAGAGAAGGTAATCAACACAGGTGGAATAAAATAGGCATTGAGACAGACCCAAAGGATCTGTAGCTATGAGGGAGATTACTTTCATATGCTTATCATATTAAGTGATATGAAGCCACAAACTTTTAAAAATGATCAAGAAGAATTAGGTACCTACATCAACAAGAGACTTGACTGAACTGCTTCCAGTGCTTGGTTGCTTTGGGTCCAGTCAGTGGTAGATACTCTGCAAAATGTTGGCATCACACCAGGTTATAATTGCATCATGCCCACATCCTTAGGTTTAGCTACATCCTAAGGATATCTCAGTCATTGTTCAGGTTACATATACTTAAAACTATATAAAATTTTACATGGAACTACATGTAGGGAAAAAAAAAACCTACCTGAATAAAGCACATTCATTTTTTTCCTTCATAACTACTCTTCCATATTTGCATTCACGCTAAGTTCCTTCTTCCCCAAGTCCTCCTAGGGCTGCTGTGCTGACTCCATCCCCTCCCTCTGGTCTGCAGTCGTGGAAGGAGGCATCTCCATCTCCTGCAAGGCCATCTCATCTCATCCTTAGTAATGGACACACCTGCCCTCCCTCCTTCCAGAGCAAACCACACACTCTTCTCACCCACTGCCATAGGGGGTCCCCCAGGCTCCTGAGGTCCCATCCTGGCTCAGTGGCCATGGGTCTGGGTCGGATTTCACACTCACACTCACCAGTGTGGAGACTGAGGACGCTGAACGTGACTTCTATGCACAGAGCCTTCAATGGGAACTGTACATGTACGTTCCTAAACACATCCCTCCCCTGTGGGCTCAGCTGAGCAGCTGCTTCCTCCAGGGAATCAGGGTCAAAGCAGCTGCTCCTCTCAGTGCAGGACAATCTTGGGGAGGAGGAAATGATGGGGAGCCCTGGGAGGAGGTGGGAATGGCCTCAGATCTCGAGCCCAGGAGTCTCTGTTATGAGCTCCCCAGGGTCTAGACCGCTGGTTGAGATGCTCACAGACAGCTCCATGCTGACTCTCCCTTGGCTCTCAGCATCATTGACCCTGGAGGACCGGCCACCTGCCCTCCAGCCCCAGGAGCACAGGCCCGTCCCACCGTGATTTCACCACTAGACTCAAAGACATTTGTTCATAGACAGGGTTGGGGCCCCAGGGAGGGACTGGTGTGGTTCTGAGAAAACTCTTTCCCTCAGTATCTCTGGTGGAAATTCCAAGTCTGGAGCATCTTAATCATCCTGATGTATATCCTCTTAAAATCTGGAAATTATCCTCATATTAGAAACAAATACCATGATTAAATTTAAATTTCATGTGGGTATCATGTAGTGACAGCTTCTAAGTTTGTTAACTAAATCTGCTTCTGAATTTCCTGGCTTTGAATCATGCTCATGCCTTCTATGTGCTCCACCCATCTCAGCTCCTGCTTCTGTCCTAGGCTACCATGACCTCAGGTTTCCCTGAAGGTTGACATCTCCTCTAACTCTCAGAATGCCTGTGTCCTTGGTTGGAGTAGTTAGTGGTTTTCAAAGTGTAAGGGTGAGGCATCTGTAGAGTTTGACATAGTTTATATTTTTATTGCTCTCCATGTGTCTTTTATTGCATTGCTCTCCATGTGTCTTTGCCCCCATGTTAGATGCACACCTCACCCTCTGTTAAGGGCATGTGATGTTCAGCAATATGAGAATGAGGGTAAATATGGAGGAAGCAAGTAAGTGTGCTCTGGCAAACCCTGTGAGATACAAGCTGTGGGCAAGTGTGCATGACTCCTAGAGACCTCTTTTTACACTGTGAATCATGGATTATTTTGAAACTAGAAATTTTGGATATTAATCAGAATTAAAAAGAAATAATAATTTAGCCTGAGGTAAACTGGGAAATTCTGAAAATAACTTCTCAATTTTGTCTGAAATCTTGCAATTTTCTCTAATTCTTTTAGGATCCAATGGGGCTATTGTTCTGACCCAGACTCCATGCTCCCTGTCTGTCATCCCTGGAGAGACGGCCTCCATCTCCTGCAGAGCCAGTCAGAGCGCTAAAAATAGATATGGAGACAATTTTTTGCACTGGTATGTGCAGAAGCCCAGCCAGTCTCCACAGCTCCTGATCTATGCAGCTTCTAACCGGGCCTCTGGAGTCTCAGACAGGTTCACTGGCAGTTGGTCAGGGACAGATTTTACCCTCAAAATCAGCAGGGTGGAGGCTGAGGATGCCGGAATCTATTATTGCCAGCAAAGTAAAGAAACTCATCCCACAGTGATTCAGCCCCGAACATAAACCCCCCTCTCCTGGTGGCCCAGCTGCTCACATGAGCTGACTGTGTGGTGAGCAGGCGGGCAGAGTCTCTGAGTCTGTGTAGGAGGAAGATGCTGGAGAACCAGTGGAACAGAATGTGTCTGAGGGCTCAGGAAAGTGATGAGTGTATTTGCTCAGCTTCAGACAACACAGGTTAAGGCCATGTGGGTTCTTGAGTGACAGCACCAGCAGGACAAGGGAGGACCTAAGTGCCCTCTGAGCCAACAGACCTGAGGAGGGAGAGGTGAGTGAGAGGTCATCCTACTTTCCCCCTCGTGTACAGTGACGTGTAGAATCAATACAGTTAGTATATCAGGGAGACAATGAGGCAGATTTGTAGCAGAATAGGTGGTGGGATTTTTAGGGAGATAAAATGTCATAATGTTAAAAAATGTTTTTTCCACTTTCTGCACTTTCTGAATCTCCTTTTTCCTCTATATCTTCCTATTTCTTCATCATGTGTCAGATCACAGTCTCTACAAGCAGTCCCCAAACGGAATTAGTGGGAAAATTTTAGTGAAAATTTCGAGTTATGAGTGTTCAAAATTTTTTTGAAATGATAACAAGCACAATATCCTAATGCTAACATTAATTGTCTCAATTAACTTTCAGAGAAAAAAAAATATGAGTATTAGAATTCCTTAACCTGGTTTAAAATTTTTTTTTTAGTAACATAAACTGGAAGGGGTAGGGTATAGAATTTATACCAAAGAACAATGGAAGGATACAGAATAATATGCCAAGTTCTTTTTCTCAAAAGTTAGGAATCTTAAGCTGTGGGGAGACTGCAGGAATAGAAACATGAATGGAATCGAGTCGACACATGCAACTGAGGTTACTGCTCTTTGGCTTCTATTCAGTGGGATTAAAAATGGTGGTGCTGTTGAGGACTGAGAAGAGGAACCTAGAGAGAAAAGCCAGTATGTTCCTTATGGAATCACAAGGAGGAAGGGCCATCTGCCTGGTTTCCTGGGTTGTGTATGCTGCTGCTAAGTCGCTTCAGTCATGTCCAACTCTGTGCGACCCTGTGGACTGTAGCCTTCCAGACTCCTCTGTCCGCGGGATTCTCTAGGCAAGAATACTGGAGGGGTTTGCCATGCCCTCCTCCAGGAGATCTTCCCAACCCAGGGACTGAACCCATGTCTCGTATGTCTCCTGCATTGGCAGTGCCCCCTGGGAAGCCCCTGTTGTGTCTTGCTGCACATGTCACAGGAAATAAGTGTGTGGCCAGGGATTGAGATCTTCCATCATCAAGGGCTCAGTGATGTTCCTGTGCCGAGACCCAAGGTCATGTCACCTAGTCACTTTCACCTTAACTCAGCCGAGCAGTCTCCAGACATACTTGCTCCTGAAGGTGGTCCAGCAGAGGCCATGTGATTGGGTTGGGGAGGTGCTACCATCAGTGACAGGAAATGTCCAAAGGGTGCAAAACCTGACAGATGCTGAGGAGATGGAGACCAACTTCCAGCATTCAGACAAGTATTAAAGGTGCACATAGCAGCCTCGAGTAAAGAAAAAGAAAATGTCTGAATAAGTAGGAGGTTTATATTTTCTGACCCAGCATCCCTAGCCTGCCTGCTGACTCAGATTTCAGGACTCTCCTCTCTCATGGAAGTTACCTTATGAGGCCTCAAATCTCAGGTGGATTTATGGTTTTCAGCTGGGTTGGTGCACTTGACCCAAGTCAGAGCTTCTGTCCACATGAAATTTTGGAAAAAAATATAAGAGCGAAATGTTGGGTAAACATTGGCAGCTCAACAAGAAAGGAATGTTTTTTACTTTGTTATTTCAAGTCATCTAATTCTTACACTTTCCATTTTCCCCTGATATTATACAAATATGAATTTTCCACTTTACATTTTCTTTATTGGTAACTTTTTCAGTGGCTAGATTTCCAATCATGGAGATTTTGGAGAAGGACCAGTACTCTTGCCTGGAAAATTCCATGGACGCAGGAGCCTGCTAGGCTATAGTCCATGGGGTCGCGAAGAGTTGGACACAGCTGAGTGACTTCACTTTCACTTTTCACTTTCAGGCATTGGAGAAGGAAATGGCAACCCACTCCAGTGTTCTTGCCTGGAGAATCCCAGGGGCGGGGAGCCTGGTGGGCTGCCGTCTATGGGGTCACACAGAGTCAGACACGACTGAAGCGATTTAGCAGCAGCATGGAGATTTATGTCACATTTTTATCAGGATCACTTTATCAGGAGCTTAGAAACATGGTAGCATAATGTCATAAAAACAAAAAGTTCAAACAATAAATAAATACTTTAGGTTCACATGAATGTTCATTTCCTAAAAGTGCATCTGACTCCTGTTTCTAGTGATAGATGTATAGAATGTGAATACTTCAAATAGATCCCATTTTTAGAAATCCTCTAAAAATACTTCTGAGTTTATCACAGGCATGCTAGTCACATTCTCTGACATGGAGTGGATTACATTAAATAATTTCAAATCCACCTGGACTACATAACACTGTTTCTGGTTAAGGGGATAAAACTTATTAGAGGTCATTCCTTTACAGATAATGGATTTCATGGTAAGTGCAATTAAAGCTGGATTCTTGATTATAATAGAAATTTTAAGAAACAGTATACATAGAGAATTTGTAACACGTGCAGAGAACCGCTGGACTTCAGGAGGTATTTCTACACATATTCACAGTAGGAACAGTTTTATACCAATTCAGTTGACTTCTTGCTACCATCATCAGTGAGGAGCCTGGAGATGCTACACATTTTTCTCTGAGCAGGAAACTCACTGGACCTGAATGGTGTATAAGGATCCAAACACAAACTCACCATAGAGACTCAGCTTCTCACAGTGGCAGGAGCAGCTGCAGTGCCCAGAGGATGAGATGACGCCAGGATGGGCTCTAGTGGAAATGGCCTTGGAGCCTCAAGAAAGAGACCATGAGCACCTCGGTCACAGGCACTGAGTCCTCGTTTTGTAAACAGAGATCAGGGCATCATTAGGACAACCTCCCACAGCCTCTTCCTTCCTTCTGACTAAGGCAGCTCATGCCCCACAGTCCCTCCAGGGAAGGGTTGCCATGCCCCCCTGGAGCATCCACTAGGTTCCCTGGTGTGTTTCCTGTTGCTCAGCAGGCTGACCTCTGAGTGTCGGTTATGTCCAGATGGCTGATGTCTTTGATCAGCTCTCTGTGTCCGCACGGGCCTGGAGGCAGGGCTGCTCACACCGCAGGCTGAACCTACTACACAGCCCTCTCAAATCTGGCAGATTCAATGTCACCTGGTCCACGAGCCAGACCAGCCCTCCTACGTGTGGACTATGTAGTGTCCCGAAGTCATAGAGGCTGTCAGACAATTCCTTTAAGATGTGTATAAGAGACAGGCTCAACAAGAAAGGAATGTTTTTTACTTTGTTATTTCAAGTCATCTAATTCTTACACTTTCCATTTTCCCCTGATATTATACAAATATGAATTTTCCACTTTACATTTTCTTTATTGGTAACTTTTTCAGTGGCTAGATTTCCAATCATGGAGATTTTGGAGAAGGACCAGTACTCTTGCCTGGAAAATTCCATGGACGCAGGAGCCTGCTAGGCTATAGTCCATGGGGTCGCGAAGAGTTGGACACAGCTGAGTGACTTCACTTTCACTTTTCACTTTCAGGCATTGGAGAAGGAAATGGCAACCCACTCCAGTGTTCTTGCCTGGAGAATCCCAGGGGCGGGGAGCCTGGTGGGCTGCCGTCTATGGGGTCACACAGAGTCAGACACGACTGAAGCGATTTAGCAGCAGCATGGAGATTTATGTCACATTTTTATCAGGATCACTTTATCAGGAGCTTAGAAACATGGTAGCATAATGTCATAAAAACAAAAAGTTCAAACAATAAATAAATACTTTAGGTTCACATGAATGTTCATTTCCTAAAAGTGCATCTGACTCCTGTTTCTAGTGATAGATGTATAGAATGTGAATACTTCAAATAGATCCCATTTTTAGAAATCCTCTAAAAATACTTCTGAGTTTATCACAGGCATGCTAGTCACATTCTCTGACATGGAGTGGATTACATTAAATAATTTCAAATCCACCTGGACTACATAACACTGTTTCTGGTTAAGGGGATAAAACTTATTAGAGGTCATTCCTTTACAGATAATGGATTTCATGGTAAGTGCAATTAAAGCTGGATTCTTGATTATAATAGAAATTTTAAGAAACAGTATACATAGAGAATTTGTAACACGTGCAGAGAACCGCTGGACTTCAGGAGGTATTTCTACACATATTCACAGTAGGAACAGTTTTATACCAATTCAGTTGACTTCTTGCTACCATCATCAGTGAGGAGCCTGGAGATGCTACACATTTTTCTCTGAGCAGGAAACTCACTGGACCTGAATGGTGTATAAGGATCCAAACACAAACTCACCATAGAGACTCAGCTTCTCACAGTGGCAGGAGCAGCTGCAGTGCCCAGAGGATGAGATGACGCCAGGATGGGCTCTAGTGGAAATGGCCTTGGAGCCTCAAGAAAGAGACCATGAGCACCTCGGTCACAGGCACTGAGTCCTCGTTTTGTAAACAGAGATCAGGGCATCATTAGGACAACCTCCCACAGCCTCTTCCTTCCTTCTGACTAAGGCAGCTCATGCCCCACAGTCCCTCCAGGGAAGGGTTGCCATGCCCCCCTGGAGCATCCACTAGGTTCCCTGGTGTGTTTCCTGTTGCTCAGCAGGCTGACCTCTGAGTGTCGGTTATGTCCAGATGGCTGATGTCTTTGATCAGCTCTCTGTGTCCGCACGGGCCTGGAGGCAGGGCTGCTCACACCGCAGGCTGAACCTACTACACAGCCCTCTCAAATCTGGCAGATTCAATGTCACCTGGTCCACGAGCCAGACCAGCCCTCCTACGTGTGGACTATGTAGTGTCCCGAAGTCATAGAGGCTGTCAGACAATTCCTTTAAGAAAAAGACACACATTCAGAACCCTGGAAAGGGATACTCATCCCAGTCTTGTTTACGTGAATCTTGAAAACTCTCTTACCATTGGGGGAAAACTTTCTGTGCAATTTGGTATCAAGTGTTCTTATCCAGAAATATAATCTGGGCAGTACGTCCAACCAAGGGAGATCATCGACTACACAATGACCAGAAGATCACCAAGCAGACCAAAAAGATTCCCAACTCACTGCAGATGACTTTGTTTTGACACAATTTCTGAACTGATGCTCCAGTTCAATTCAGTCCAGTCACTCAGTCGTGTCCGACTCTGCGACCCCATGAATTGCAGCACACCAGGCCTCCCTGTCCATCACCATTTCCCATCTCACCATCTCACGTCCATCAAGTCGGTGATGCCATCCAGCCATCTCATACTCTGTCGTCCCCTTTTCCTCCTGCCCCCAGTCCCTCCCAGCATCAGAGTCTTTTCCAATGAGTCAGCTCTTCACATGAGGTGGCCAAAGTACTGGAGTTTCACCTTTAGCATCATTCCTTCCAAAGAACACCCAGGGCTGATCTTTAGAATGGACTGGTTGGATCTCCTTGCAGTCTAAGGGACTCAGTTAGGAGGCTTTAAATTGGAATTATCTTTGTGTGTATCTACTGTCCCCTGGTCCTTGTGTCAAAAGCACACCAGGAGGCAGTCAAGTCCATTTTCTAATACACGTTGCATGTTTTGTTCCTAAATTTCTCTTTATTTGCCTATCACCTTTAATATTTTGATGCTGCGAGGCTGGAAATTCACTTTATGCCTCTTCTCTCTTTCTCTTGTGCTCTCTCTAAATCTCTGTTTTCTTTTATTTCTGCAACTCTTTAATAGACATATTTTCTCACCTGCTTCTCATTCTCTCTTTTTTCTATATGTTCTAAGTGTCATTAACTCCCAACACTGGAAGTGTAGCGACCAACACTAGTAGTTTAGCTCAAGCGTGATTGCCCGGTTGCTTCAGTCATGTCCGGCTCTTGTGATCCTATGGGCTGTAGCCCACCAGACTCCTCTGTCCATGGATTCATCAGGCAAGTGTGTTGGAGTGGGTTACCATGCCTTCCTCTGCAATCTTCCTGGCCCAGAGGTCGATCCTGAATCTCCTGCCTCGAAGCTGGTTTCTTTACTGACTGAGCCACCAGGGAAGCCCAGAAGTTTAGTTCATACCAAGACAAATGATTTGACTGAATCTTGAAACATTATTGTCTGTTTCAAACAAAGAGGTTTTGTATGTTTAGGTTGATTGTGACCAGCAATTATTTGGTATATTTTTATAATATAATAAATAAATTGTCCTCCTTATAAAATAATAAATTATTTTGGAGGAATTACCTGAAATAATAGATTTCTATACATTCTAATAACTGGTTTTATAATTCACACAGGCTGTGGGGATATCAGAACAGAGAGACAACCTGTGGGATCATGATGTTTCTGATTGACTAGGATAAGGGTATGGAATGTGAGTAACATGTGTACGAGGAAGTTTCCAGCAATTTATCATAGACTATAGTTTTTCCTTAATCTTATACCTTCTTATCTCCTCCAGGGAGTGCAAATGTGATCCTATTTAATATTCAACATATGTACTTATTTTTAATATCAGATTCTTATTCTCTCCTTGGTCTGGTAATTGTTTTAAAGAAGCCAACATGCAAATTTCTGGAAGCACCAAAAGATGGGGTCAGCTAATGCTTCAGAGAGCATTTGGACTTCAGTCCTGGTCTTGGTCAAAGTGACTAGGTAGACGTGAACTTCATGGCGGAGAAAAACCACTCTCACTTACTCTTGAAGGCAATGTATTTTTATTTTAAGATGAGGAATGGCCGCAAAATTCATCCCTTGTGTCTTTCCTGTTCAGAACCTTTCATTTGAGTTAATGGGAGATGAAAAGAAATGGTTACAGAGAATTCAGTTGATTTTAGATATCAGTTTAAGTGATTTAACTTGATTTTTCCCCCTACAATGTTTCGAATATCCCTTCTGTATTAGGATTTGTAAACTCCTGAAATCATGAATAGGCTAAAAAAGAAAAAACATTAAATTTGAGAATTCTCAGCTTATAGTTTCCTTTTTTTCACATACACCTGCTTATCTGGATAAAAATTGGAGAAAATTATTTCCTTTGCAATCTTGGTATACCATATAAATTCTCACTCAAAGGCAGCTTCAATTAAAACTTAAGGAACTAGAATCTGTGATTTGTTGCCTAAAATCTTCCAGTGTTCTCCACTCCCCATTTCTCAAGTGAACCAGACATTCTTAGAGGTCAAAGGAAAATAACACATGTAGACAGTGGAAAAATATTAAACATTCAGAGAATCTGTGCTGTTTTATGAGAATATATTTTGAGTACAAGGGTGAGTTTTGAGTGAAGATCCAAGAGGACATGAAGAACTTATATGGAAGAGATAGCTTGGGCGCGCAATGCAATGGGATTATTGTCTTACTTTGTCCAGTTCATCTATGGGTGAGTGGGTCACAGCGCATAGTCTAACTTTTACAGACAAAGGCTCCATCTCCAGCACACGATTTCCTCTCTTATCCTATTGATCAGTTGTGTAGATCTACAGAATTTTTTATTTATTTTAAGAGAAAGGAAACAAAAATGAGTCAAACATTTAGATACCGATTCTATCATGATCATGAAAAGTAAGGTCTTAATGATGCGAAACAAATGGACATGGCATCAAACCTGTTTCACCTGTGTTTTGAGAAAGCTTATAGAGTCATGTTAGGGGAAGCACACTGATTGAAACCGCCCACCCTGGCCAGGCACCATAGTAACCATTTGCATGAGTTGTTGCGTGACAGGAGATCCTGATAAGGAATACGGAACTAATAAGCCACCACCAACTGAAAGAGTTCGGGAAAGGTCGAAAGGAGACACCGCATGTCCGTCCACTTCCCAGAATCCCTCTCGCTAGCATCCATGTTGGCTGAGCGATACATGCGCCACCAGGAAAGAGTCTGAATTAGACTGATTGGCCAACAGACCACCAGGTAACCAATCCCATCACCAGAAAACCTGAGACTTCGAGCCACGCAGCAGAGCAGTTCTCCTGGGTTCCCTTAACCTGCTGCTCTCCACCCGGGTGCCCTTTCCCAATAAAATCTCTTGCTTTGTCAGCACATGTGTCTCCTCGGACAATTCATTTCTGAGTGTCAGACAACAGCCCAGTTCGGGCCCTGGAAGGGGTCCCCCTGCCTACAACAGCCAGTGGATAAATACATTCACATAGATTTTTCTTTGCTCCTTAGAAAACTAAAATGCTTTTCCAAAGACTGTGGGGTGACAATTTGCTTTCAAGTTTGAAAGGCAATCAGCTCCCTGGACATCACAGATGCCTTTGGGCACAGGATCTAGCCCAGCCCATCTGAAGCAGGGAGCGCCCTCTGCTGGGTGGACTGCTCTAAACTCCTCCTCAATGACAATCTCTCACCTGTTCACATGAGGGATCCAGGTTTGGATCCAGGAGGTGAACAGGCCTCTGTGTCTCCAACCTTGCCCATGGCAGCACGGGCCTGGTCTGAGAGGGTGGCCAGGTCTGCAGAAAGCCCTGCGCAGAGGGTGTCACAGTGCTACAGTCTCCATTCCACAGAAACTGACAGCAGGAAAACCAGCTCAAACACCAACAGGACAGTCTCCAAGGTCATGCACACCACACACTGGCATCTAGTTTTAAGGAACTGAAACTAATAGATCTGACAACAGAGACAATAGTGCAAGGAACCTGCCTGCCTAAGGCCTGCCTCATTCAGTTGACTATGGTCAAGATTTGGAGGCTCACAGAGGCCTGCACCTCACCCGGAGCTCATGGAGGCTATACATTCAACCCTGAAAATCTCCCCTTGTTGCTGGGTGGTGTGACGTGACTAGTGTGGGCTGCTATTTAGTTTTGCTTACAGGCCTCAGCCTGGNATAGATCTGACAACAGAGTCAAAAGTGCAAGAAACCTGCCTGCCTAAGGCCTGCCTCATTCAGTTGACTGCGGTCAAGATTGGAGGCTCACAGAGGCCTGCTCCCCACCTGGAACTCATGGAGGCTATACATTCAACCCTGAAAAACTCTCCTTGTTGCTGGGTGGTGTGACGTGACTAGTGTGGGCTGCTATTTAGTTTTGCTTACAGGCCTCAGCCTGGTTTGCTAACATACATGAGGCAGAGAGTGTTTTTTAGAATGAGAAATCTTACATTTTTTGTTTAAAGTAGGAGGGGAATATTTTAAAGACTTTTTTCCTGACAGAGAATCAATTTCTAAGAGATTTTACATTTTCTATAGATTTTAGGATAGTTGTCTATGGGATAAGACAAGCATTAATAAAGACCTTTCAAAGTTTTCATAATTTCACAAAAGAGACAAATTCTGAAATTCATCCATCTTAAAGAATATTTTGTAAAAGGAGTTTCTGAAAACCTGATTTGTCATCAAAGAAAACACCACAGAATTCTCACTTTAATTCTTTTTCCCACAATTTATGTTTCCATTCTCAGGAATGAATTTATTTGTTTCTTAAGACTTCTGTAAGACAGTACTAGAGACTGATGGGCTAAAACAACAGAAAGGTATTCTGTCAGGACTGAAGACCTGAGGAATGAAACCAGGTGTTGGCCAGGCCAGGTCAGCTACCCTCTGAGGGGAAGGCGCTCCTCACCTTTTTTCCCTTTCTTGAGCCCCAGGTTTTCCTTAACCATTGGCACCATACGTCCAGTCACCGTGCCTGTCTTCACATGGTCTCTTCTCTGAATCTCTGTCTTTGTGTCCTTTCTCCTCTCCTTAGAAGGCCACTTATATTAAAGGCCCACCATAGCACAGTATGACCACATCGTGATCATCAAATGATATCAATACTGGCTATTTTCTAAATGTCACATTCAGAGGTCCTGGAGTCTACAATGTCACTATAATTTTTAGGGGAACAGAATTCAACCAGTAATAGTACATAAAAACAATTCTTACTTTAATAGATGCTAAAGGGTTCACATAAAACTAGCATTAATATTTCTAATAACTTCTTCGCTTTGTTTTGTATTTGTTTGCTTTTCTTTCAGATGCTTATCTTTTGACTTCGTTCACTGCATCGTTAATTAGAGGGCTGGAATTTTCAGAACAGCAGCCTGCCACCTCCCAGAAACCCCTATTTGTCTTGTAGCTTCAGAAAGCAGGAAGAAAACCCAGGATAATTTTTTTTTTTAAGACAAGATCAAAGAAAGCAAAAACTTAAAGAAGTATAAAAAAATAAAAGGTTGAGTTACACTTTGGTGAACTATGGAGCATATAAAATTATTTACCTCTACACCATGGTTTTGTTTTTTTGTTTTTTGGGTTTTTTTGAGTGAATGAGATTATTACCATAAAGTTCAGAGTTGAAAGGCAAACATGATTTTTGCTCAGTTATCAAAATTTTATTCTTGAGTATTTCTCAGAGAATATAAAGACCAAATATTATTATGGAATCTTGCAGGATATTGTATTAGTTCATTTGTCTTGATTAGTTTAGTCTGATTTTGGAATTAAATTGTCCAAAGTCTAAGAAAGCAAAGTCTACTTTTATAATTGCCAAGATTCTGTTTTCGGGACACAAGGAATTTGACATTGTCATTATTTTTCAGGAGCCGCTCAATTCACCATGACCTGCATCAGGCTGACCCATGAGAACAGTCCTGTGGTTTTCCTATTTAATAAAAGCTGCTGTGACAGACGGATCCCCTGAGCACTGGTGGCCGGGAGTCTGATTCCATAAGAACTGAACTTTAATAAAAGCCCAGAAAGGTGACAGTGATAGACACAGGCCGCCCTGAGACATTCAAATAAAGAATCCAGGCATTGCTCTTCTCACAAACACCAGCTCCTTTTGAATGCAGGCTCATGACTGTGGCTTCCAACATGTAGGCAGCGAGAGCCTGAGTTTTTCACACAGAACTGACAAGAACCAGGAAATCCTGCGGACACTGATTCTACTTAATGAGCGTTAACAGAGAACGAGTTCTCTTTAAGCACCACTGGGAAAAAAGAAAACACAGTCATACATTTTTCGTGTTGTCCCATCATCTCAAGTGAACTTTTCCTCAAGAACTTCTTTGATTATATATATGTATATATATACATATATATATATATATGGCTTCCTGGTTGGGAAGATCCCCTGAAGAAGGAAATGGCATCCCACTCCAGTACTCTTGCATGCGAAATCTCATGGACAGAGGAGCCTGGTGGGTGGGCTGCAGTCCTCGGTGTTGCAGAGTTTGATACATCTCAGCAACTAAAGAAAAACAGCAACATATATACATATAGACATATCGAGAGACAGAAGGAAAGACTGAGAGAGAGACAGAAACAGACAAAGACAGACTCAGACAGAATTATGATAGCATATGCACTAGGTTGAAGCAACTGGATTTTTGATATTTCATTTGATATTTCATTTTACATAAAATTCTTACACATTTTTCCTTATCTTGAACTGAACTATCAACTTTCTGCACAAGCTATATGATGTTTCCCTTGTCAATTTCTTTTGACTTAAATGTCTTTGAAATTTAATTCACTAGATGCCAGGAAAAGACCACTTCTAACACCTGATTTCAATATTCTTAAACAGGTAACCTGAGACCTGCAGTTATTGGACAGATCTTGAACCAGCTCACCTCCACACTGTGGTCTGGAGAAATTTCTGAAGGTCAGTACTAGCTGTTCTGCTGTCTAGATCATCTGGGAAGAAAAGCAAGATGGTGGTTCCCTTCCGAATACTGACCCTGGACACAACAGTGCTTTCTTAGAGCCCCAGGCCTTGCACAGTGTCCTGACAGTCAATCTGCACTTTCTCAGTGAGATTCTTCTTCCCACTGTTCTAAGCAGTATAAACTTCATCTAAACACACAAGACCTTTATTTCACTTTGCTTGAGCTTGACCCCTCCCACCCTCCTCTGGCTCTGTCTACACCTCTGCCCTCACCAGGGGATTTGCATGTGGTTCCCCAGGGAGGACCTTCCCTGCAAGTCTGACATAAAAGCTCAGCTCTGGACTTGCTCTGACTTATCGGGACTCCTCAGTTCACACTTCTGAACATGAGGTTCTCTGCTCAGCTCCTGGGGCTCCTCCTGCTCTGGGTCCCAGGTAAGGACAGAGGGGGATGAGAGGAGGCTGGGGCCTGAGTGCTGGGGGCAGCTCAGCTCTCCATGTGTGTTCCGTCTGCATGTTCAATGAATATGGCTTGTTGTGCAGATGAACACGGGATGTTTAGATCTGAGAGAGTGAGGAAAGTTCCAGAAGGAAGAAGGACCTGTACTCTGGTCAGGACTGTGTCAGAGGAAGTAGGGATGATGTAGGGGATGTTTAGTGGCTTCTTTATACTTCACGGATGTCAGGTTCATTATCGTGATTGTACATTTTTATTGTATGGACGAAAAGTACTGATAATGAGAGTAAAACGAAGTCGTATTTTAGCTAACGTAAATAAGTTGGAAATGATAATTAGAGCTCATAATATTTGTATGTAACTTGAAATTTTTCTGTCATTTCTTTAGGATCCAGTGGGGATATTGTGCTGACCCAGACTCCCCTCTCCCTGTCTGTCACCCCTGGAGAGACAGTCTCCATCTCCTGCAAGTCTTCACAGAGTGTGAAATATAGTGATGGAAAAACCTATCTGCGTTGGTTTCAACATAAACCAGGCCAGTCTCCACGGCAATTGATCTATCAGATTTCCAACCGTGACACTGGGGTCCCAGACAGGTTCACAGGCAGTGGGGCAGAGACAGATTTCACACTTACAATCAGCAGTGTGCAGGCTGAGGATGCTGGAGTCTATTACTGTCTTCAAGGTTCATACGCTCCTCCCACAGTGATACAGCCTTGAACACAAACCTCCCTGCCTGTGTGGCTCAGCAGCTCAAAGTGCAGTTTCTCTGGGGAACTGACAGCGGATGCTCTGAGTCTGTGTAAGAGGTAGCCATCTCAGGGGAAGAGTTTGCAGTGAGGGCTCTGGATCATGAGTGTGTTAGCTGTTCTTCGGGCACCACATGTATAGGTCCCATGAGCTGCACAGCCTGGTCCTGACAGAAGCAGCAGGAACTGTTGGGGTCCTGTGTCCTATAGCAGCCAGTTCTGTGAAAGGGGGGCTGAGTGAAAGGTCAGGTATTTCTTCTAACTCAGATTACATTTGTCTCATTGGGGTGATATGGAGGAAAGCTCAGGGAAAGGAACAAAACAATGGTATTTGCTCCTATCTGAGACAAAATGACGGGACCATGCATTCTTGTTCAGAATTTGGCTTGTGTTTAATAGTTGTATATATTTGGAGATTTATTTAACCTTTTCCCCTTGGTTTGCATGCATGATAAGTCACTTTGGTTGTAGCTGACTCTTTGTGACACCATGGACTGTAGACTGCTAGGCTCCTCTGTCCATGGGACTTCCCAGGCAAGAATACTGGAGTAGGTTGCCATTTCCTCCTCCAGGGGATCTTCTCGACCCAAGGTTCGAACCCACATCTCATATCTCCCCATTGACAGGAGGGTTCTTTACCACTAACGTGGTCAGTAAAACCCTTTTCCCTTGGTTTATTGATCATTAATGAAGGAAAATAAAAGATTTTATTTTCTTTAGCAATAAATGCTAAAACTTGTTATAAGAATTAAATAGATGAATACATACAAATAGTTATCATATGACTGGTAAAGTCTGTAAGTGAAAATGAAAAGTGAGTGGCAGTGTGAGTCGCTCAGTTGTGGCTTTTCAGTCCCAGGGACTGTAGCCTGCCCAGGTCCTCTGTCCATGGCATTCTCCAGGTTTCCACTCAGTAAATACTTGTTGCCATTCTCAGTTTGCTTCATCTTGTACTTAGAGAGATACGGTCTTTTGCACAGTATCTTAATTTCAAATCATTCCTTAGATTCTCTTTATCTTTGGTAACTCCAACTTTGTTAAGTGGTGGAGTATTGTATTTTCTATAACCTACCAAGAAGTGTATAAATTTCCAAAAAAAAAAAAAAGGAATATATATATATGTTGTGTTTAGTTGCTCAGTTGTGTTCAACTCTGTGACACCATGGGCTACAGCCCACCAGGCTCTGTCCATGGGATTTCCAAGGCAAGAATACTGGAGCAGGTTGCCTTTCCCTTCTTGAGAGGATCTTCCTGACCAAGGGATTGAACCTGATCTCCTGCACTGGCAATGGCAAGCGGAGTCTTTATACAGACACCAGAGGGGCTCCAGGTAACAAGGAGTCTGACTCCATTTTAATATGGGATCAGTGACACCTCTCAGCCTGTTCTCCAACATCCACTTTGCCCTATATCTGTCCAACACACTCAAAACTCACAAACCCGAGTCCACACAAGTTAACTTTACCAGTCCCTCTGCAACTCTATTGAAAGCCCAAACTTCCGCCTCTTTCAGCCCAGCCTGCTCCAGCTAGGGCCCACCTTACTCCACCTGGAATTTGCTTATGTAAGTGATCATCTTTCTCTCAAATCATATAGGTATGGGGACTGTCTGGAGACTCAAGGAAATTCTTAATAATTAATTCTATCTCATGTACAAGGAGTGCAAAGAGAGGACGTACTTGAAAAGTTGAGAAGTAGTGAAGCCTAGGGAAGTGAGCCCTATTCCTCTTTAATGACACTTAAACACATTTCCTAACTCACTAAGGGATCCTCAAAGCTAAGATGGTGATAACAACCCTGTATGTGAGACAGCAAAAGAGACACAGATGTATAGAACAGTCTTTTGGACTTTGTGGGAGAGGGAGAGGATGGGAGATCTGGGGGAATGGCCTGGAAACATGTATAATATCATATAAGAAATGAATCGCCAGATCAGGTTCGATACAGGATCCTTGGGGTTGGTGCACTGGGATGACCCGGAGGGATGGTACGGGGAGGGGGGTGGGAGGATGGTTCAGGATGGGGAACACATGTACGCCCGTGGCAGATTCATGTTGATGTGTGGCAGAACCAATNAATCGCCAGATCAGGTTCGATACAGGATCCTTGGGGTTGGTGCACTGGGATGACCCGGAGGGATGGTACGGGGAGGGGGGTGGGAGGATGGTTCAGGATGGGGAACACATGTACGCCCGTGGCAGATTCATGTTGATGTGTGGCAGAACCAATACAATATTGTAATTAGGCTCCAATTAAAATAAATAAATTTAAATTAAAAAAATTTTTAGGAAAAAAAAGAGATGATGGAGCCCTCAAGGCCAAGCACAGTTTTCAGTAATATCCTTGCTCAAAGATAAAAATAAGGCTCACATAAATCACAGCAGGATCCTCTATGATCCACCTCCCAGAATACTGGAAATAAAAGCAAAAATAAACANCCTCTCAGCCTGTTCTCCAACATCCACTTTGCCCTATATCTGTCCAACACACTCAAAACTCACAAACCCGAGTCCACACAAGATGACTTTACCAAGTCCCTCCACAACCCTATTGAAAGCCCAAACTTCCGCCTCTTTCAGCCCAGCCTGCTCCAGCTAGTGCCCACCTTACTCCACTTGGAATTTGCTTATGTAAGTGATCATCTTTCTCTCAAATTATATAGGTATGGGTACTGTCTGGAGACTCAAGAAAATTCTTAATAATTAATTCTATCTCATGTACAAGGAGTGCAAAGAGAGGATGNACCTTACTCCACTTGGAATTTGCTTATGTAAGTGATCATCTTTCTCTCAAATTATATAGGTATGGGTACTGTCTGGAGACTCAAGAAAATTCTTAATAATTAATTCTATCTCATGTACAAGGAGTGCAAAGAAAGGATGTACTTGAAAAGTTGAGAAGTAGTGAAGCCTAGGGAAGTGAGCCCTATTCCTCTTTAATGACACTTAAACACATTTGCTATCTAAATAGTTCAGTTCAGTTCAGTTGCCCAGTCGTATCCGACTCTTTGCAACCCCATGAATCACAGCATGCCAGGCCTCCCTGTCCATCACCAACTCACAGAGTTCACTCAGATTCATGTCCATTGAGGCAGTGATGCCATCCAGCTATCTCATCCTCTGTCGTCTCCTTCTCCTCCTGCCCCCAATCCTTTCCATCATCAAAGTCTTTTCCAATGAGTCCACTCTTTGTATGAGGTGGCCAAAGTACTGGAGTTTCAGCTTCAGCATCATTCCTTCCAAAGAATTCCCAGGGCTGATCTTCAGAATGGACCGGTTGGATTTCCTTGCAGTCCAAGGGACTCTCAAGAGTCTTCTCCAACACCACAGTTCAAAAGCATCAATTCTTCAGCACTCAGCTTTCTTCACAGTCCAACTCTCACAGCCATACATGACCACTGGAAAAAGCATAGCCTTGACTAGACGAACCTTAGTCAGCAAAGTAATGTCTCTGCTTTTGAATATGCTATCTAGGTTGGTCATAACTTTCCTTCCAAGGAGTAAACGTCTTTTAATTTCATGGCTGCAATCACCATCTGCAGTGATTTTGGAGCCCAAAAAAATAAA